>CM065716.1:4223936-4283936 GCA_033310375.1 Conus canariensis
CAGACAGACAGATTCAAGACAGCCCATTTCGACAGGGAAGCAGGCATAAGCATAGTACTCAGGGAGCGGCAGTACGTTCCTTTCTGCTATCAAGAGGGCTTCTATTGCTGTGGGTGATAAGGTGGGCTGGCATGGCTGTGGATCACACTCAGAGCTAGACGAGATTCTAATTTATAACACTCATATTTACTTGTGCTGGAGCATCTTTTGTTGGGGAATCTGTGTGACTTTGTCTGCATGTGTTTGGACGCTGCTCCGCTTCTAGCCATGCGTCTGGAAGTGCTTGGACATTTCATGGACTCTTTCTTCAAACACAGCGTCATTTGAGCACGGTCTTCTAAGTCTCATGAACTGGCTGTATGGAATGCTCCTGTGTACCTGCGCAGGATGGCATGACTGATGACTCATATTACAAGACATCAGTGGCTGTTGTATAGAGATCTGTTTGAAGGAATCCGCTTTTCAGGGAAATGGCTCCATACAGGAATGGAACACTGCACGGCAATGATTCAAACGTGAACTTGATGTTTAGTGAAACGAGTGAATGCGATTCATTAATTGCTCCAGTTCGTCGTCTGACTTCACTCACAGAAATAAAAGAAATCTATGAAGCGTTTCCACGCATGAACAGATACAGGAACACGACTGGACGTCAGCATTTGTTGTTCCAGCCATTCTATGAAGACATCAGCGACCGCAGGGGCAAGAGGCCGGAATGCCCACCGCTGTTCCAAAGATTTAGTTGTAGCTTTGCCATCAAAGCGAAACACGTTGTTTTCCAACACATGGTCTCCAATGCAGTGGTCGAAGTGGTCGACAACTTCACTTACCTGGGCTCCACCACCTCCAGCAACCTCTCTCTGGACGCCATGCTGAACGTGGGGATCGGCAAGGCAGCAACAGTGATGGCCCGTCTAGCAAAGATAATCTGGGACAACACCATGCTAACGTCAAACACCAAGATGAAACTGTACCAAAGCTGTATGCTGAGCACATTTCTCTACGGAAGTAAAGCATGGACCTTGTACTCTCCACAAGAACGCAGAATGAACACCTTCCACCTGCACTGGCTCAGAAGACTCCCGGGCATCACTTGGCAGGACTGTATCATCAACAAGGACATCCTGGCCTAGGCAGAGATGCCTGGCATGTTCACCATACTGACACAGAGATGCCTGAGCTGGCTTGGGCAAGTCAGCCACATGGACGACGGTCGCATCCCAAAGGACATGCTGTACGGTGAGCTGGCTACAGGCTCCAGACCCACAGGACGGCCCACCCTTCGCTACAAGGATGTACGCAAGCGCAGGCAGCCTCCACCCAGCTGACCTGCAGACAGCAGCTTCAGACCAGGCAGCTGGTGGTCCACCATCAAGGCCGGTATCAAACAAGCTGAGCAGAGGAGAGAGGCCCGGTGGGAAGAACGGAGGCGCTGCAGACGGCAAAGAATTGCGCCAGCATCAACAAACAATTATGATTTTACCTGCAGCAACTGCAACAGAGTCTGCCGCTCAAGGATTAGGCTCTTCAGCCACAACAGGTGCTGCAACTCCACAGCTGACTTAACCACGGCCCAACACCATTGATTCTCAAGACAGATGGATGCCATCGATCTCCAGTGCGCACACCATCTTCGGGTGGTGGCGTATCCACTTTGCACTTGTTGTGGTTGTCCAGGATCGACGTGGCGTAATGATGGAGGTCGCCATGAGGAATGTTAGTGTGCAGTAGGCCAGCATCCATTGCCTCACAGCTCGTGTCCTGATTGAACGGGGCACATGTTTTAGATTCCACTGCAGAAAATTTAGAAGAGAAATCATAATTATTCTGCTGGACAAAAGGGACAAACAAATTTTAAGACAAAACACGACGTGTTTCGACCTCTTTGGTCTTCTTCAGACAAGATAAACATTCAGAACAATGGAAAAGAAGAACGAGCAATTAGGCCCACTTATATTCTCAAATTGAGCGCAAAATGGACGTTGTTCTGAATCTGTATCTTGCCTGAAGAAGAACAAAGAGGTCGAAACACGCCGTGTTTTGTCTTGTAATTTGTTTGTCCCTTTTGTCAGGCGTAATAACTACAGTTTATCTTCTAAATTTTTGTCAATTTCCGTCTGCAGTCATCTCATTCTGAAACTAACCTCCACTGTTGTAGACTATGATGTAGCATATATGTGTGGAATCTTGAAGATAGATCGGCAGGATGGTGACGAAAGATTGTAGCCAGCCATCTACACAATTGGGGATCTTTTCCGTTGGTCCGTTTATTCCTGAAACAATCGGTCTTCCCGGAGCATTGACCGGATTTTTTGTACCTTGGGCAGGGTACTATATAAACGGGTTCTATGAAAAGACGTAGTATGAAAGCACTACTACTACTACTTTTCTTCTTCTTCCTTTGTACGACCAACATCATTTTGCTGATGGTTTTGTCGTATTTGGGGAGATTGCCGAAGATTGCGCTGTTGTGAGGATTTGAAAAAAAAAAAAAATGTGGGTTGGGGTGAAGGTGAATAAGTAGTAGGGGGAGGGAGGGGGGGGGGACAGGAGTAGAAAAGTGACTGAAGGATGGGCGGGGGGGGGGGGGGGGGGGGAGTTTGTACGGAATAGTGGTCAGGTGGAGGGTAACGGAGGAGGGTTGGGGGTGGTAGGGAAGGGCGGGGGGTGGGGGGGTGGGGGGTGGTGGTGGTGGTGGTGGTGGTTTCAGGTTCTAAAGATGGGAGGCCAGCATGGACTCTGAAGCAGTCCAGTGACTCAGTTGTCACAACCTCCTGTCACAATCTACTACTACTACTACTACTATAAAAACGGGGGAAAAAAAAAACAAAACAAAAAACGTAACTTGGCTTGGCTCCACCTCTGCTCATTTTAACGTGTTTTTTTATGAATGTGTCCTTTGTTGCATATTTCTTTCAATGTCATTGATTTTGAACGTTCAGTTGCTTGCATCCGTCCTTCATATACCAGGCTGAAGATTAATTTTTTAAAAAAAAAAGATCAGCTTTCCTTCCCACGTCTGCCTTTGTGATACGTATTTTCAGGCTGATCGTGGCTAATAAGCGTAAGAAGGAGCTAAGTACACGCTGAAATAAAATCACATTGCATGCACAACGATTTGGACATTCGAGATGCAAACACCGTTTTAGCTTCGTAATGGTTAACAGTAAACAAGTTGGGCATTTTTTGCTCCCATAAGAAAACCTAACACAGAGTAACTTATATTCAAGACTGGCACAGCCTTTTAAACCTGAATAAAGTCAGACAAATACATAGATGAACAATCTAATAGTGGGGGAAAAAACAAGTGCAGGCCAACAACTGAACTATCTTCATAGTAATGACTTGGCAAAGATTTGGACTTAAGGGGGGGGGGGGGGGGGGGGGGGGGAATTGGAGGATGGAGAAACTGGGAACATGAAATTAAGAAAATATGTTACAGATATGAAAACTCTTCACTAGCTGCATAAGGGAACCATCGCAATCCCTTTTGAAGGCAGATATATTTGTATTGCCTGCTCCGAGATCTTTCGTCCGCTGGATCGGACTCATCAGGGAGACACGGCTGGTTGTGTCTGCACTCCTGGCGTCAAATAGAGACACACCACAGTCCATAATACTGTGGTGTTCTCACCACCAAGGGTGCAAAAAAGAATCCAATAGCACCCCCAAAGCAGCCAGCGAAGAGTAGTAAATGAGACCAAACGAAAGTGTGGGGAGGAAAAAAGTTGCTGAAAAACTAAAGACATTATGCAAATAGTATAAAATGTAGGGGACAATCTTTGAGCCTACGCTTGAGGATCGACCCAAAGATGCAAGGGAGATCAAAAGACAAACACACAGACGGACAGAAACAAATACAAATAACCTCAATTTAATCAAAACAAAATCGGAAATGAAATGAGGCAGGGAACAGTAAACAAGTTGGGCATTTTTTGCTCCCATAAGAAAACCTAACACAGAGTAACTTTTATTCAAGACTGGCACAGCCTTTTAAACCTGAATAAAGTCAGACAAATACATAGACGAACAATCTAATAGTGGGGGAAAAAACAAGTGCAGGCCAACAACTGAACTATCTTCATAGTAATGACTTGGCAAAGATTTGGACTTAAGGGGGGGGGGGGGGGGGGGGGGATTGGAAGATGGAGAAACTGGGAACATGAAATTAAGAAAATATGTTACAGATATGAAAACTCTTCACTAGCTGCATAAGGGAACCATCGCAATCCCTTTTGAAGGCAGATATATTTGTATTGCCTGCTCGAGGCCTTTCATCCGCTGGATCGGACTCATCAGGGAGACACGGCTGGTTGTGTCTGCACTCCTGGCGTCAAATAGAGACACACCACAGTCCATAATACTGTGGTGTTCTCACCACCAAGGGTGCAAAAAAGAATCCAATAGCACCCCCAAAGCAGCCAGCGAAGAGTAGTAAATGAGACCAAACGAAAGTGTGGGGAGGAAAAAAGTTGCTGAAAAACTAAAGACATTATGCAAATAGTATAAAATTTTGTAGGGGACAATCTTTGAGCCTACGCTTGAGGATCGACCCAAAGATACAAGGGAGATCAAAAGACAAACACACAGACGGGGGGTGCTATTGGATTCTTTTTTGCACCCTTGGTGATGAGAACACCACAGTATTATGGACTGTGGTGTGTCTCTATTTGACGCCAGGAGTGCAGACACAACCAGCCGTGTCTCCCTGATGGGTCTGATCCAGCGGACGAAAGGCCTCGGAGCAGGCAATACAAATATATCTGCCTTCCCTTATGCAGCTAGTGAAGAGTTTTCATATCTGTAACATATTTTCTTAATTTCATGTTCCCAGTTTCTCCATCTTCCAATCCCCCCCCCCCCCCCCCCCTCCTTAAGTCCAAATCTTTGCCAAGTCATTACTATGAAGATAGTTCAGTTGTTGGCCTGCGCTTGTTTTTTCCCCCACTATTAGATTGTTCGTCTATGTATTTGTCTGACTTTATTCAGGTTTAAAAGGCTGTGCCAGTCTTGAATAAAAGTTACTCTGTGTTAGGTTTTCTTATGGGAGCAAAAAATGCCCAACTTGTTTACTGTTTATCGTTTACTGTTCCCTGCCTCATTTCATTTCCGATTTTGTTTTGATTAAATTGAGGTTATTTGTATTTGTTTCTGTCCGTCTGTGTGTTTGTCTTTTGATCTCCCTTGCATCTTTGGGTGGATCCTCAAGCATAGGCTCAAAGATTGTCCCCTACATTTTATACTATTTGCATAATGTCTTTAGTTTTTCAGCAACTTTTTTCCTCCCCACACTTTCGTTTGGTCTCATTTACTACTCTTCGCTGGCTGCTTTGGGGGTGCTATTGGATTCTTTTTTGCACCCTTGGTGGTGAGAACACCACAGTATTATGGACTGTGGTGTGTCTCTATTTGACGCCAGGAGCGCAGACACAACCAGCCGTGTCTCCCTGATGAGTCCGACCCAGCGGACGAAAGGCCTCGGAGCAGGCAATACAAATATATCTGCCTTCAAAAGGGATTGCGATGGTTCCCTTATGCAGCTAGTGAAGAGTTTTCATATCTGTAACATATTTTCTTAATTTCATGTTCCCAGTTTCTCCATCTTCAAATTCCGCCCCCCCCCCCCCCCTCCTTAAGTCCAAATCTTTGCCAAGTCATTACTATGAAGATAGTTCAGTTGTTGGCCTGTGCTTGTTTTTTCCCCCACTATTAGATTGTTCGTCTATGTATTTGTCTGACTTTATTCAGGTTTAAAAGGCTGTGCCAGTCTTGAATAAAAGTTACTCTGTGTTAGGTTTTCTTATGGGAGCAAAAAATGCCCAACTTGTTTACTGTTTATCGTTTACTGTTCCCTGCCTCATTTCATTTCCGATTTTGTTTTGATTAAATTGAGGTTATTTGTATTTGTTTCTGTCCGTCTGTGTGTTTGTCTTTTGATCTCCCTTGCATCTTTGGGTGGATCCTCAAGCGTAGGCTCTAAGATTGTCCCCTACATTTTATACTATTTGCATAATGTCTTTAGTTTTTCAGCAACTTTTTTCCTCCCCACATTTTCGTTTGGTCTCATTTACTACTCTTCGCTGGCTGCTTTGGGGGTGCTATTGGATTCTTTTTTGCACCCTTGGTGGTGAGAACACCACAGTATTATGGACTGTGGTGTGTCTCTATTTGATGCCAGGAGTGCAGACACAACCAGCCGTGTCTCCCTGATGAGTCCGATCCAGCGGACGAAAGACCTCGGAGCAGGCAATACAAATATATCTGCCTTCAAAAGGGATTGCGATGGTTCCCTTACGCAGCTAGTGAAGAGTTTTCATATCTGTAACATATTTTCTTAATTTCATGTTCCCAGTTTCTCCATCTCCAATCCCCCCCCCCCCCCCCCCCTCCTTAAGTCCAAATCTTTGCCAAGTCATTACTATGAAGATAGTTCAGTTGTTGGCCTGCGCTTGTTTTTTCCCCACTATTAGATTGTTCGTCTATGTATTTGTCTGACTTTATTCAGGTTTAAAAGGCTGTGCCAGTCTTGAATAAAAGTTACTCTGTGTTAGGTTTTCTTATGGGAGCAAAAAATGCCCAACTTGTTTACTGTTTATCGTTTACTGTTCCCTGCCTCATTTCATTTCCGATTTCTTAATGGTTGACAATGCGGAAAAGAAGAGTAAAAAGAAAATGAAAGTAAAGTGAGCCTCTCTATGTAAGAAAACCAGAGAACGCCTTGTCCAATCAGATGTCTTAGAAGATAACACTCAAAGTAATTTTCAGAACGAAAGAGCGTTTTGTGTACTCGCTGTTGTACCCTGCTGTTCCTGAGAAATGGAAGGGAAACGTTTGGAGAGAGCGTTGTTCCTGGCGGTTGTAATCTCTTTTGGGGTTGCAGAAGAATGCATCGAGACGGCCCACTGTGAATGTAAAACTAGTAAAATGTCCGTGAACCTGAACACATTGCCAAGGTATGACAGTGACTTTCTCAGACGGACTTGGTTTGCTGGTGTCCCCACTGTCTAACTGTCGTGTTGTCATGTGACAGAGATCTTGTGACACTGCCGCTCGCTCTATGACGGTTGACGAATTCGTTTTGTAGTGGACAGATTACATTCGTTTTTGTAATCACTATGATTCTAAAAGACAAGTATTTGGACTGGTATTTGACACTTTGTGAATTTCAGCGGTTAGGTTTGCAAGCACAGTGTGGGCACGTAATAGATAACAGTGCTCACATAACAGTCATTACTTGTCTTATCTTTGTATCGTTTATCAATCTCGAGGTGCCGTGATCCCGTTTGTGTGGGTGCTTGGTGGGGAGAAGGTAAGAAAATAACAATGTCTTATGAAGTCATCAGGTGGGTATACAATGATTCAATGTGCTTCATGTTAGAGATCAGTTATAATGAATTGAAAATCATTGTATGATCTCACTACCAGCAGCTATTCTTTTCCTAACTAAAAGTGAGTGTACAGTGTGTGTGTGGTGTGTGTGTGTGGTGTGTGTGTGTGCATGCGTGTGTGCTTGCGTGTTTGTGTGCATGTGTGTCTGATAACATAATTTGATTTTCCATGCCCCACACATAAGTCCATGGTGTTGTTGCCTTTACAGGTTTCGATTATAAATTTAAGGTTTGGAATAGTCAGAAGAACTTGACCTACCCTTTCCAAGGCTTTGAAAGTCAGTAACACCAACCTGGTTCTGGAAAAAATGTACTATTTTGATAGTTTTTCCTTGAAAAAAAATGTTAGGGTTGATACAAGTGACTTTGTTTGTCACCATAGCTTCACAAACTAACTTCTATAACTTTTATTTGGAGATACTTATGAGAGTGGATCATCTCAATGGTAGGAGCTAACATAATGATGAGTGAATTTTCCTTTTATCAAAACAAATAGTCCACACTCTGAAATACCAGTAAAGTTTCAGGAATAGCAAACCCCAGATAATATTTAGAGGTCCTGGGGACAAGTTGATAACAAAATTTAATTGCTTTACCCAGACTCTGTCTCTCCCTTTCTCTCTCTCTCTCTGTCTCTGTCTCTGTCTCTCTCTCTGTCTGTCTGTCTGTCTGATTCCCTCTCTCCCTCTCTCTTATTGAAGTTATTCCCTCTTTCCCTCTGTCTCCTACTCTTGTATGTTGTGGTGATGTCGTTAAAGTTTCGTGTGCTGTCACATTCCATATGCTTACAAGTTACATGGATGAATGTATAATCAGTTATCCGTAGAACATGGCCGCATCTTGATATTGCAGTAGACAGTTTTGGATTGTACCAGCTGTCATCTCAAAACTTAAACTAAGTTAAAGACTGCCTGAAGGCAGAGCCATCAAGCACAACATGTAGTCACTGGCTGGTGTGGGATGGTGGACTCTGTGTTACACTGACTGTTTTCCTTGACAGAGGGTGGTGGCTTGCTGCTCACACAGGTTCATGGCCCTTGATTTATCACCGGGTTAATTGCTCTTGATCTGGATCTTACCTGGACAGGTTGATACACATGTTACTGGAGCCAGTGTATGTTAGCTGTCGGCAGTTATAGTCAGTTATTCGAACATGAGTGGAATTAGTCACAACCTTGATATGGCCTTTTGTGATCGGCTGAGCGACAAGCAACATGGATTTTAGTAGAATTATCTTGCACAATAAAATTGGTTTGTCAAAATAAGTACAAGTTTAACAGCTTTAGGGAGGGATGAGCAAGAGCTTGAATCAGTGACTGTTAACTTGTCATTCCTCACAGTTGACAAGACCATTAATTTGGGTTGGCACCTGTGAAGATCATCCCCTGGGCATAAGAACTAGCGGTCAGCAGGCCCTGGCCTGGGTGCTTTGTAATACCCCATTAACCATTAAATTTTGACAATTTCTGCATAGAATTCATTCTAAGAACAACAGAAAGTACTCTCATCTGAAAGTGATGTAGTTCTGCTGACTACTATGAGGTATGCACAGGTAAACCCAAACTATTAGGACTCCACCTTAAATGTTCAGCATCCATAAGAACAGTCTCCATGCAGGCCATGATCTGATAATTGTTTGGACACCAGGTTGTAAACAACCAGCTAACCATATGATTCCCACATTGTGATTTTAGAGTAGTACGGACATTTTCCCAGCGTCACTCTCAGAACAGTTTCCAAGACTTCAGTTAAGATGGACTCTGGCATAGATCTTATTAGAACAAGTTTTCACTTATGAATATATATAGTAAATACTAGAGGCTAATTAGACATCACCTTTGTTTATGCTGACTTTGACATCTCCTCATCAAAGTATTGGAAATATCAATAGTCTGCTGAAAGATAGAATTGTTAGGCCTCAACAGCAGAGATATGAATTGTCTAGATTAAGCCATTGTGTGTCACTTTGTTGGTGCTCAATAATTTATCTATTCTGCCATAAATCACACTTACAGTCTTCTTAGAATAGCTGTTGAAAATTGTAATGTTCTCCATGTGATAGTGAGAATACCACAGAATTATAGTGGGTATATCAGAGCTATCAGATACCATGGATGGACTAAAAGAGCTATTGGTTCTAATTTCGAGTTGCACCAAAGAGTCAAAAGGTGAATTGTGTTTGGCAGGTGTAAGCTGTAAATGTGACAGAATTTGAGGATTCCCACATGCTGTCAATGACAGATAAGTTTACTTTTCAACACCCTCTTCCTCCCCCTATTGGATTAATATCTTTCCCTCCCAACCCCACCCCTTTCTTCCTCCTCCTTTTACATTCCTGTTCCACCCTTCTCCTCCCCCTCCACCCTGCCAATTTTTTTTTTTTTTTATAATCTTTTGTAAGTGACCCAACTTACCAAGTAATTTTCAGAATTGTGTTTGCCACGTGAACAAAAAAAATGTGTGTTTTTGTATATATGCTGGTGATTTCGCTCGGTTGGCGGGATGTGTCGGGTGAGGGGAGGGGGAGGGAATGGGGGGTTCGTTGGGGACGGGCGCGCGCCTTTCCCTTCCCGGGCTTTCTGCGCTCCCCTTTCGCCTTCCCCCGTTCCGCGGGTTGCTGTCTGGTCCCCGTGCTTGCTGTACTCTAGTGCGCGCCGCGCGCGCTGGGGGGCGGTGAATGTGGGGCCTGGGTGGCGGGGTGGGGGTGGGGGGGGTGGGGGGGGTCGGGGGGGGGGGGGGGGGGGGGGGCAGGGGCCGTGTGTTGTTTTTTTTTTATGAACCTTGACTTTTATTTTTTATTATTATTATTATTATTATTATTTTTATTTTTTTATTTTTATTTTCTTTTTTTGTGTGTGTATCCTGCCATTCCAGCGAGATCACATTAAACTTATCCCGTGTTTTTTGCACACCGCGACAACAACTCATTATGAGAGGAGTGTGCGTGACCCCAATACCTGACGATGTTCTTGATTTTCAAGAGTTTATTATGACCATGTCTGAAATCAGCTCAGAATTTTATGGGCTAGTTCCTGTGCATTAACGTGGCTCCAACTTGTCTGTCTGTCTGTCTGTCTGTCTCTCTTTCTCTTTCTCTCTCTCTCAAATAGCAAGCAGGTCACATGCGCACACACACACACACAAGCGCACACACACACACACACGCATGCACAAACCCACGCGCCACACACACACACACACACACACACACACACACACACACACACGCACACACACACATGGGCAAACGCGCACTCACGTGCCAATATCGTCTGTCTGTTTGATACTATTTGAATTTGAATTTTGAACTATTGTTAAATTTATTTACTCCTGAAACGCTGATCTGTGCGGGGCACTTGGCTGGATTTACGGATGTCTTTTTGGTATTCCTTTTGCTTTGACAAGCTTGTTTTGTTTACATGTATTTGTGATATTTTACATGTTTTTGCACGTTCTGGTTTCAAATTTATACTCTATGTCTCTTTATTTATTTCGTTATGAGGTCAAGCTGGTTCTGTAGTTATTATGTAATATTTTGGTTCTGTAGATACTATGCAATATTATGTTATTTTCATCTAAGCATCTGGTTGGTGGCTTTTTCATAGTTTTACAAATTGTACGCATTGAACAACATGGATAGTACAGTCTCAATTGTCTCAGTCAATTGTCAGGGGCTGAATGATAAACAGAAAAGAAGAGATGTATTTCATTACTTAAAATGCAAAAAATATTCAATTTATTTTCTGCAGGATACACACTTCGAAGAAAAAATGGAACGCTATATACAATCTGAATGGGGATACCTAGGATATTTCTCTAGTCATGCTTCTAATGCAAGAGGTGTGGCAGTACTTTTCAATAACAACTTTGAAACTAAAATTAAAAATGTTCACAAGGGCGATGATGGGAATAGCCTCATGGTCTTAGCAGAAATTAAACAACACGATTTTTTGTTTGTAAATGTATATGGACCAAACAGAGATGACCCAGAATTTTACATTACCTTAAATCAACAAATTAGTAATTTAGGTATAAGTAAAGTCGTAATTGGAGGAGACTTCAACTTAGTTTTGGACCCCGCAAGAGATTACTGTAATTATAAAAGGGTTAATAATCCCAAAGCGAGAGAAGCAGTAGACAACATGATAAACGATTTAGAATTAAATGATATTTGGAGGGACTTAAATCAGGATTTAATTACACATACTATACCGTGGCTCACTAATGCAATAAGCGGCAGCAATTTGCTATCCCTGCCTCGTATACAATAAAGTCCGTACGGACAACAAAACCCCTGAAAGGGCCTCGTGCCTTGCGCATGCTCAGATCAGTCCTCTTTTCTCGGCAGCCATTTTCCCGTTAAGCCTCGTGTACACGAGCAGCTAAGTATTTTTTTGCTTTTCTCGCAATCGATCGATTGTTGTTGCTGTTCTTGGTGTCCTTGCTTATGTTTTCACTTAAGGGAGAAACGTACGTGAAGCGTTTGGGTGGTAAGGCGAGAGTTAAGAAGGTTTCGTCATTCGATTCCCGCATCTCGCCGGCAGGCTCTTTGTCTCTAGCCGCGCCAAAACCTCCCCCCCCTTCAGCGTCACTTTCTCTCTATTCTTCTTCTTCTTCCTCTTCTTCTTCTTTCCCCAAGGGTTCACTTCAACTCAGCTGCGGTTCTGTTGTTGTGACAGCGAGCTCTTCCTCGCATCCCATAATTCGTGACGGTGATCGGCTCAGCTGCGGTTCTGTCGATCCCGTCCCTTTGTCCCCTAACGGCGAGCGACTCAGCTGCGGTTCTGTCGTTCCCGTTACTGCATCTTGTGTTCAGTTCAGCTGCGGTTTTACTGATCACAGTTCGGCCTCCATGGCAGAACCGAAGATGCTCGAGCCCTCGACAACGGAGGCTCAGGGGTGGGGCAATGAGACAGCCCTCTCGCCTACCTCTCCCTCTCGATCGGTAGGCGATGCAAGGGAAGCAACTCCCTCTCAGGGGCTCGATTCTCGTTCGGCCCCGGTTGTTTCCCTTCCCCCACCTCATGTGTCTGCCACTCCTTTTGGGCAGAACACTTGGGTTTCGCCCTCATTTCCGGGCGTCCCTCAGGGGACCGGCGCTTTAGGCCCCCCATTTAATGGGGTGGGCCAGCAGCCACAACCTCAGCCCCCCTTATCATGGGGTCAGGGCCCTTTGCCTTGGGCGCCATGGGCCCAATGGCAGTATCCCCCGACCATGGGCTTTCCACAGCCCCCTGCTCCGGGGTTCCCCTGGTGGCCGGGTTTTATGCCCAGCGCTCCACCAGCGCAGGTCTCTTCCTCCCAGGCCCCTTCGGCCCATCCGGCGGCCGATCCCTCCCCAGGGGGGTCTGGAGAGTCAGCCAGCCCAGGCCACCCTGGGCTTTCGCCGCGCACCTCCTCGCCAAGGGCAGTCACCCCCTCGGTCTGTGGCTCCGACCTGGCGGATTCGGAGTCGGAGGACGAGGGCCATTCGTCTGGCTCTTATTCCTTCCGGGACTCTGTGGCCTTTCTGGCTTCCCTTGTCCCGGAGGCGGTGTCGTCCTCTCAGGAGGTCAGGGCCCCCTGCCCTTCGGCAGCGGAACTTGCCCTGGGGTCTCACCCACTGGCGGCTATGCCCTCCTCTCTCCTAAAGGAGTCGGTCATGGTAGCTGACTGCATGAGGAGGGCCCAACTAAAGGTCAGGGGCACGGAGGCGCAGGACATCACGCCTGGTTCTGTCCCTGACTTTCCGGGCGCACTGGCGTGCGGGAAGTATCTCAAACCAGAGAGGCTTCCATTTGCCAAGAAGGCCTTCTTGGCAAATGACGCTATCCCAGAAGCCACTCTCCCCCTCTCCCAGGAGGACCTCCTCCTGGTCCAGGAGAGGTCTAAGTCACACGCTCGGCAGGTGTCCCTTTCAGAGCGCTGCCTTGCCGAGTGGGAAGAGTCGGCAAGGAGGGGTTTGGAATCCATCTCGGTTATGGATTCCTTCCTAGGGGGACTAGTGTCTGCCCTGAAGGACCCTGATTCAGAGTCCTTCGCTTTACGCCAGTCCGCAGACTCTTCGGCAGTGGTGGCCTGTATTCAGGCCATGGCTGATGGACTGAAGTATTCGGCCGGGGCCTTCGCTAGGCTCCATCTGAACTCGGTCCTAGCGAGAAGAGATGCCGTCCTATTGGCTTCTTCTGTGGCCCGCTCCGCCTCTGCCCGCGCCTCTCTCAGAGCCCTGCCAGTCAAGTCGGGGTCTCTTTTCGGAAATCATGTTCAGGCGACCATTAAGAGCCAGGCCGAGATTAGGCGTGACCTCGCCTTTCACTCTGGCCCCCCTCCCCCCCGCCCGGGTTCAAAACGCAAGGCGCCAGCGCCTTTCTCATCACCGGGTCCCTCTCAGCCCAAGGGACGAAGGTCATTTGGTCCCCGGGGGGTCCGAGGCAAGCAACCCAGCAGGGGTCGGCCTCAGGCACGGCCGGCGGGTCCGAAGCCCTTGGGCTCTGCGGGTGATCAGGTCGGGGTTTCGTCTTCCTTGGGGTGCAGTAAAGGCTCCGCTCACTTTCCCTCCTCCTTTCGCTCCTCCTCGGGATCCAGCGGCCTCTCAGGCCTTGGATCAGGAGGTCCTTTCGCTGTTAGCCAAGGGAGCCACAGAGGAAGTCCTCTTCCATTCCTCTCCGGGCTTTTATGGCCGCATTTTTGTGGTCCCCAAAACTTCTGGAGGATGGAGACCTGTCCTAGACCTCTCGCCATTGAACAGGTTTCTTCTCGTCCCCCGTTTTCGGATGGAAACCCCCATGTCAGTCCGCAATGCCAGGAAGTTCCTCCGCTTCGTATGGGGAAGCCGCGTTTTTCAGTTCAGGGCTCTTCCCTTTGGGCTAGCCCCGGCCCCTTGGGTTTTCACGAAGGTGGTCCGGGAACTTTGCATGCACCTTCGGGAGAAAGGAATTCGTCTGAAGGCCTATCTCGACGATTGGCTTCTCCTTGCCTCCTCCAGCACTCTGTGCTCCCAGCAAACTCTCCAGGTTCTAAACCTCTGTCAGCAGCTGGGATTTGTTCGCAACAAGGAGAAATCCGATCTCATCCCGGCGCAGCAGTTTCAGTTCCTGGGCATGTCCTTCAACACCACCAACTGGTTGGTCTCTCCAACCCCCCAACGTCTTGTTCGCCTCCAGCATCTCTTGGCCCTTCTCCTCTCCTTGGATCAGGCTCCAGCCAGAAAGCTGGCCTCCCTTCTGGGTCTGATGGAGTCCTTGGCCCCCTTAGTGCCCCTCGGACGACTGCACAAACGCCGGTTCCAACGCCTCTTTCGCAAGCGTTGGTCTCAGGCGTTGCAGTCGTGGGACCTTCCGGTTCCCCTCGGCCAGTGGTTCCAATCATCGGTGACCCAATGGCACTCCCAGTCCTGGCTGACTCAGGGAGTCCCCATCACGCCCCCTCCTCCACAGGAAGACCTGTTCACGGACGCGTCCCAGTCCGGGTGGGGTGCCCATGTCAGCTCTCTGACGGCGGCCGGACAATGGTCCCCGGAGATGGGGTCCTTGCACATCAATCGGCTGGAGCTGGAAGCCGTGTTCCAAGCCCTCAAGGAGTTTCTTCCCTTCCTGAAGGGAAAACACGTTCTCCTCAACACCGACAACACGACTGTGGCATGTTACATCAACAAACAAGGGGGGGCGCGTTCTCACTCCCTGTCCTTGAGAGCGGAACAGCTTCTACTTTGGTGCGAGGCACATTCCATCCGGATCTCGGCCAAGCACGTTCCCGGGAAAATCAACATTCTTGCGGACTCTCTCAGCAGGTCGCACATGGTTCTTCCCTCGGAATGGACTCTCGTCCACTCAGTCCTGGAACCTCTCTGGACTGTGGTTCAAACCACAGGTAGATCTGTTCGCCACCCGGTTCAACCACCGTCTCCAGCTGTATGTCTCTCCAGTCCCGGATCCGGCAGCGTGGGCTGTGGACGCCCTATCCATCCCTTGGTCCGGACTGATGGGCTATGCCTTTCCCCCATTCCCCATTCTGGAAAGGTTCTCCGCAAAGCAAGGGAGGACGCAGCCACGCTGATTCTGGTGGCTCCACGCTGGCCGGCCCAAGCGTGGTTTCCAGAACTGTTACACCTGTCTCACGTGCCTCCGATACCGCTCGCCTTAAAAGCAAAGTCCCTGCTTCAGCCACGGTCAGGCATTCCACACGGCAACCCAGACGTGCTGCATCTTCACGCCTGGCTACTGTGCGGGACGCGCTGTCTTCACAAGGCGCCTCCCCAGCGGTAATCGGACTTGTGGAACACGCCCACAGGCCAGGCACCCAAAGCGTCTACAGTGTCCACTGGAATGGCTGGCTCTCTTGGTGCTCCAACCACGCAGTATCCCCTCATTCTCCCTCTCAATGTCAGTTGGCGAACTATCTAGCTTTTCTTTCATCTGAGAAAAAACTTTCTGCCTCCTCTGTTAAAGTTCACAGGGCGGCTATTTGCACCACTATCCGCCAGTTAGGGGGCCCCTCCTTCGTGGACGACCCTCTTCTGCGGGATCTGGTCAGAGGAGCAGCCCTACAGGAGGCCCGATGCCCCCGCCGTACCCCGGCGTGGGATCTTTTCTTAGTTCTCTCCTCCCTCAGGCTCCCCCCTTACGAGCCCATCCGGGAGTGTTCTCTGAAGTTTCTTTCCTTCAAAACAGCCTTTCTCATTTCCCTGGCCTCAGGGAGGCGCTGCAGTGAAGTCCACGCCCTTAGTGGCCTGCCCGGGGACGTCGCCTCCGAACCGGATGGCTCGATGTCTCTTCGCCTCCTCCCTGAATTTTTAGCGAAGAACCAGTTGCCAGGTTCTCCATCCCCGACTATCTCCATTCTTCCTCTCACTTCTATTCTCGCCCCGGACGATGAAGACTGCACTCTCTGTCCGGTGCGCGCTCTGCGGGAGTATAGGAAACGCACGAAATCTTCTCGCTCCAAGCAGCGCCACCTGTTTCTCTCTTACAACGAAGGTTATAAGGAGGACATCAGATGCTCTTCAATCTCTCGATGGCTGAGAGAAGTGATTAAAGCTGCGTACGCGAGACCTGAAGGGGATTTGGCTGTTTTCTCACCAAGACCTCATGAGATTAGGGCATGGGCGTCTTCGCTGGCAGTAGCTCATAATGCCAGCATTCAGAGTGTGTTAGATGCTGCATATTGGCGTTCTCCTTGCACCTTCATCCATTTCTATCTGCGCGACGTTTCTCGTCTGCGCGATGATGGGTCTAGGGGCATCGCATCAGCTGTGGTGGCTCAACACTCCATCTCCGCCACACGCTCTGGCTCTTCCACACGCTCCGGCTCTTCTCGCTCCTCCAGACGGTAACCAGGTGAGCCCTCCTTCCAGGTAGTGCGACTCTGCATTAGTGAGCCACGGTATAGTATGTGTAATTAAAAGGAAATTTTTATTCTAAAATTACGTTTAATCTAACATACTTACCGTGGCTCACGCAGAGACCCTCCCTACCTCCCCGCCTTCCTGGTTCCATTAGGAGTTCTCAGTCAAGGTTTCATATACCTCGAAAAGAGGATTGATCTGAGCATGCGCAAGGCACGAGGCCCTTTCAGGGGTTTTGTTGTCCGTACGGACTTTATTGTATACGAGGCAGGGATAGCAAATTGCTGCCGCTTATTGCATTAGTGAGCCACGGTAAGTATGTTAGATTAAACGTAATTTTAGAATAAAAATTTCCTTTGTCACAGATATACCTGGAGAAGAAATAATCCTTTCCAACAAGCGCGGTTGGATTTTTTTCTCATATCAGATCACGTTGTTTCCTTTGTCGATGATGTAGACATTGAATATGGGTATAGAACAGACCACTCCATGATTGTGTTAAGGTTACGGTTTGGTAAAAAAATTAAGAGTAATACTTTTTGGAAATTTAACTTGTCATTATTAAAGGACAAGGACTATCTGGACGAAATTAACAAAGAAATTGAGAATGTCAAACAAGAATATGCTGTAAGCCCATATGCAAGAGAAGCAGTACACACGATTCCTCTGACCGAATTACAGTTTACAATTTCTGATGACTTATTTCTAGATTTTTTACTGATGAAGCTTAGGTCCAAAACTATTTCATACGCAACTATGAAGAAGAAAACCACGAATGAAGAGGAACGTAACATACAGCAAGATATACAACGGCTTGAAAGAAAAGAGACAAAAGACGAAGAAGAGATCAAAGCTTTAGAGTTAAAGAAGGAAAGGCTAAAGGTTATTCGAGAGAAAAGAATAGAAGGGGTACTTTTAAGATCGAGGGCTAGGTAGATAGCTGAAGGGGAAAAAGTGACGAACTATTTCTGTAACCTAGAAAAAAGACATTTTATAAGTAAGAGTATGACTAGATTAATTGATAACCATGGCAATATTCTAAATGACCAAACAGAGATTCTTCATGAGGTTCAAGGATTTTATGAATCACTGTACAAAAAATGTGAAGTTGACGACTGTGATTTGGATGAACTCATTGTAAATATTCCACATTTAGACTGTGACGAAGCAAATAAATTAGATGGCGAAATCACACTGGAGGAGACATGCATAGCATTAAAGAACATGAAAAACAACAAAAGTCCTGGCACTGATGGTTTCACAACAGAATTTTTTAAGTGTTTTTGGAGCAGAATAGGGGTTTTTGTTGTCAGAGCTTTAAATGCCGGATTTAGAAGGGGGGAACTTTCTTGTGTTCAAAGACAGGGACTAATTGTTTGTATACCAAAGGGAGATAAACCAAGACACTTTGTGAAGAACTGGAGACCAATCTCGTTGTTAAATGTTTTATATAAAATAGGGTCATCGTGTATAGCCAACCGTTTAAAAAATGTGTTAGCTGGTCTCATCAATGAGGATCAAACTGGTTTTGTTAAGAACAGATACATAGGGGATAACATTAGGCTCATTTACGACACAATTGCTTATTTAGAAGAACACAACTTACCAGGGCTTTTATTAAACATTGACTTTGAGAAAGCATTCGATTCAGTGAGCTGGGATTTTATGTTTAAAGTATTGAAAGCGTTTGGATTTCAACAGGGCTTCTGCAAATGGATTGAAACATTCTATAAAAATATCAACTCATGTGTCCTTGTTAATGGTCAAGTTTCTAGTTGGTTTAAGATAGACCGCGGATGCAGACAAGGTGATCCACTATCGCCATATTTATTCCTATTATGTGTTGAAATTCTAGCATTAATGATTCGGGAAAATGTAAACATACGTGGAATAGTTATAGATACAGTCGAACATAAGCTTTCTCAGTATGCAGATGACACGGAATTTCTTTTAGCAGGTGACATAAAATCATTTGAAACATGTATAAACGTACTGGAAATGTTTGGTCGAATATCGGGGTTATATATGAATCCTGGAAAAACTAGCGCTGTTTGGTTGGGGAGCTGTAAAAATTCTGCTGTTCGTTACATGGACCATTTAGGTATGGAGTGGAACCCACAAAAATTCAAAATTCTTGGAATCTGGTTTACCAACGATTTGCAAAACTGTGCAGATATTAATTATTCTGAAAAATTAGCGGACGTGAAACATTTGTTCAAGATTTGGGTGAGAAGGCAACTAACTCCTTTGGGCAGAGTGGCAGTTTTAAAAATCGCTTATTTTATCAAAACTCATCCATTTGTGGATATTACTACCTAACCCACCTGACACTTTCTTTCAGACTTTACAAAATTACTGTTACAAATTTGTGTGGAATAAAAAGCCAGACAAAATAAATAGAAAAACTGCTCACAAAAGTATTCAAAACAGTGGTCTTGGACTACCAGAATTAAAAACGTTTGCTTCTTCCCTAAAATTGACGTGGCTGAAAAAAGTTCAGACTACACACCACAAATGGAAAACTATTACAACATCTAACTTTCCACTTTTAAGCGATATTGAGAAATATGGACCAGAAATACTTTCTTCCTTCTGTAAATCAAATGTATTTTGGACAGAGGTATTTATGGCGTACAAACATTTTTTCTACAAAGTTAACTGTAAGACTTCATATGAACTCCTTGCGGAACCAGTCTTCTATACAAACAGAATACAAGTTGGGAAAAAGACTATTTCGGGAAAAGCATGGATCAACAAGGGCGTATATTGCATTGCTCATTTTTTGCTTGACAATGGCCAGTTTATTTCTTACGAACAATTTAAACAAAAGTATGATGTAAACATTAATTTTGTCACTTTTTCTGGTATTAAAGCAGCTATTACTGAATATATACAAAAAACAAAAATCAAAGTTGAAAATACAAATGAATGTTTAAATATGCATGTATGTTACAAAAAGTTAACGTCAGTTTGTAAAGGGTCAAGATTATATTATGACATTTTTATAGATAATCATACACACCCGAAAATCTGTACGAACTGGGATATAAAACTGAACGTTGAAAATGACTGGAAAAACTGTTTTCTTTATCTGAGTAAAATTTCTGACATAAAAATGAAATGGTTACAGTTACGAATAATACACAGATGTCTTGGTACTAATGTTGTGCTGAAAAAAATGGGTGTATTGAACAGCGATGTTTGTACTTTCTGTACCTCTGTTAAGGACAGTATTACACATATGTTTTGGTATTGTACGGTCATACAACGTTTTTTGGGAAACGCTGGTGGTTTTGATGAATGAAAAATGTATGTGTGCATTTAATTTGCAGATAACTGAACCATTAGGCATAGTTGGATTTGATAAAGATATACATATAGACCATGTATTTTATTTTATTGTATTATTTGCAAAACACTATTTATATCAGTGTAGAACAGAACAGAAATCACCCAGACTTCAGGTTTTTCTTAATAAGCTAAAATACAGATATAAAACTGAAGAATACATTGCTCGAAAAAATTCTGTATATAACGATTTCCTTTCCAAATGGCACCCATATACGCCGATGTTCGCAGGCTCAGAATGAATTACGAATGATTATGACATTGTACATTATACGAGTACAAGTATGATTATAGTACCCTAAAACTGTTACACCGCCTAAAACAGCCCCTTTGGATATAATACAGAACCTTCAATATGTGTATGTATATGTATATATATATGTATATGTATATATATATATATGTATGTATGTGTGTATATGTATGTATATGTGTATGTATATGTATGTGTATGTGTGTGGATATGCATATGTGTGTATATGTATATAAATATATATAAAGAAAACAAAGACAAATATGTAAAATTTCATAATGCACTAGACTTGCCTCATGTGCTCTCTCTCTCTCTCTCTCTCTCTACCACGTAAAGAGGCTGTAACCGTGCCTTAAAAATGTAGAATGGTATTATAGCTGTGCTTAGTATGTTGATTTCCTCTTTATCTATCGTTTGTTTGGATTTGTTCTTTCTTATTTTATATTCTAATGTGTTGTACTGTGTCGACTTATTTGAATTTTAAAAAAAAAAAAAAAAGAAGAAGTAATTTTCAGAATGTTGGAGGAATTTTTTGCCCTCACTAATACCACTTGAAGAGTACATAAGTATCAGATGAGCCCAGTGTAGAGAATGTACCATTGATATATTTAGATGTATGCAAAGTGTAGCTGATCAGGAAATGAAGAGAATCAGATACAATCCACTTGGTAGGAGTGTAAGTGTATGGTGACTTCTGAATGTTAATCTCTGCATCTTTCTGATAGTGGTACCGTGAACTGACAGCTGCTGCAACCAGCTTTAACAACATGGACATGAACCCATCTCAGGCATTGAAACAGAGTGTGAACCTTCCCCCCCCCCCCCCCCCCCCCAGTTATCATCCCTGATTACCTTTCACGCAAACCCAAGCAAATAGAGAGAGAGAGAGAGAGAGAGAGAGAGAGAGGGGGGGGGGAGGGGGACAGACAGATGGATTGAGAGAGCGAGCGAGCTGACCTCTGCAACTTCTGGATTGAGAGAGCGAGCGAGCTGACCTCTGCAACTTTGACAAAAACTGAACAAATAAAATCAATTCTGACCATCAAGGAATTTGATATGGGATTGGTGGTGGGGGGGGGGGGGGGGGGGGGGGGGGGGGGAGGGGGGACAAATAAAAGGAAAAAAGAAAGCTTTGCTGCATTATTTTATAACATATATGAGAATAGAATAAAATTTAATCTGAGTCATCACCAGAATTGAGTATGAAGGATAGTAGTTTATGAAACAGGTCCCCCCCCCCCCCCCCCCCCCCCCCCTTCTGGATTGGCAGTGGCAGTTGCTGACTGGGACATAATATCAATACCACTTCAAAGATATCAATACCACTTCAAAGATATCAATACTGCTTCAAAGATATCAATACTGCTTCAAAGATACCAACACTGCTTCAAAGATATCAATACCACTTCAAAGATATCAATACTGATTCAAAGATACCAAAACTGCTTCAAAGATATCAAAACCGGTTCAAAGGTATCAATACTGCTTCAAAGATATCAGTACCGCTTCAAAGATATCAATACAGTTTCAAAGATATCGGTACAACTTTAAAGATATCAATACTGCTTCAAGGATACCAATACAACTTTAAAGATATAATACTGCTTCAAAGATATCAATACTGCTTCAAAGATATCAGTACTGCTTCAAAGATACCAGTACTGCTTGAAAGATATCAATACTGCTTCAAAGATATCTACTGCTTCAAAGATATCTACTGCTTCAAAGATATCAATACTGCTTCAGAAATATATACTGCTTCAAAGATATCAATACTGCTTCAAAGATACCAATACTGCTTTAAAGATATCAATACTGCTTCAGAGATACCAATACTGCTTCAAAGATATCAGTACTGCTTCGAAGATGTCAATACTGCTTCAGAGATACCAATACTGCTTCAAAGATATCAATACCACTTCAAAGATCAGATATCAATACCACTTCAAAGACACACATGGCTGAACATCTTGAACATCGCCATCACTAATGTCAGTCAACCGATTTGAAAATAGTACATTGCTAACTTTTCTAGAGACAGGGTTAAAAAAAAAAAAGAGATTTTTATTTTGAAGAGAAATATATAATATTTTTAGTTGATTATAGCCGTATAGGCAAGCTAACCTTCATCAGAAAGTGAGGTATTTTCTTTGTTATTGTTCTTTGCATTTTTTCTATTGTTAGTTTTTTTTGTTTGTTTGTTTTAATCTCATATTTAACATTTATTGTTGTCTGTTTATGGTAGATCTAAGTTTTTTTTTCAGCATCGATTCACTGTTTGACTGTTTATTTCTATTTTTGTTGAAGCTTCACTGCAAAGGACAAAGTGAAGGACACAACATACTTCTTCAGTCCCTGCAAACCTGTGCAAGAGCTGGGCTGTAAGGCTGCTCTGCCTGGGGATGTCGCTGTGAGTGAACTGGTTGTGTAGCGTGCTTACTGTAGTGTTTTCTTTGCCAGTCAATGGCGTTAGAAAAGGGCAGGGCTCCGATGCCACTCATAGTCACTGTTCCGCTGTTTTTCTTTTCTGTTTTGTTTTGTTTTCTTCAACTTCTTTCTGTATAATTTCTGAATGAAAGAAAAACTATAGTATGCCCATGGTAGGATAAATTAAGTGATGTAGTCAGCATGTGCTTGACATGTGTTTTAACTCAGTGACTCATAGTTTGATTTCTTTCTGTCTTTTTAGTTTCTAAATAAAAGAAAAATTGTGTTATGATAGGATGAATTAAGTGGAATAGGCGACATAGCATGCACTTAATGTTTGTGTTTTTAACACGCTGGTTAATTGTTTGAATTCTTTCTGTCTTTTTAATTTCTAAATTAAATCTTAAATAATGTCAGCGAACCGCCAAGAGAAACGTGAACAAATGAGTCACAAGACAAAACACGACACGTTTTGACCTCTTTGGTCTTCTTCAGGCAAGACACAAGTAGGACAATGAAGATGAACAAATTTTTCACTTAGCTTAGATCTCATCAGCGCAGGGTAGGCAGG
This sequence comes from Conus canariensis, assembly GCA_033310375.1. NCBI lineage: Eukaryota > Metazoa > Mollusca > Gastropoda > Neogastropoda > Conidae > Conus > Conus canariensis. The sequence continues at coordinate 4,247,246 of CM065716.1, forward strand.
TGTTGAATGAAAGGTTTTTATGTTGCCATCCCTCATACAGACTGTAGGTGGGCTGTGGGAAGAAAGGAGTGCCATGGCATGGTAGTTGCTGATGTTACATTAAAGCAGTAAACCCATTGCACATCATGCAGCTGATTTATCAGCGAGTCACAGGTCACCTTGAAACAGCTGTTTAATCTGAAAGGCTGAAATCTGGGTTGTTTTAGTCAGTTACAGAACCAGGCATTCAAACATGTGCAGTTTGATTTAAAGAAAAAAAAGGTTGATAAAGATAGATTGAATTTTACAAACAAGTTTTACAAAAGGACTAAAGATGTTAAGGTTATTTTTTTTTATGCATTTTTCATTTTATGTAGTCATTTTTTTTAAAACCCGTCATGCTTCTTCCCAGAGTTGAGTTATATGGGCTCCACTGGGATGACTTGGATCACACTGTCAAGGTTCATCCACTTAATGGATGCATCTCAAGTAGTGTGTTCCTCAAATTTCCTGACCAACACTGCAGGTGTCTGTATTTCTCGGGCCTGGTTGACACCAGGATAAATTATGGAAGCGAGGGTAGGATACAGCCCTGTCATGCAGTCCCAGACTGGAACAGAACTCCATAAGATCATCTTCATCATCCTTATCGATCAGCTTGAAAATTAAGGCATCAAATTCTGTGGCCCATCATGGCCTGCTCCCCATGTGACCTCAGTTTCAGTTTCCTCACCATATCTGTGCCCGTGCTGAGTTGTCATGGGATTGCTGGTATGGGCAAATTCCTGCAGACAGTCGCTGGACAGACATGATGGCACCATTCGGAGGAGGACAATTATTCAGGCTGGGTCTGCTACTAAGCTGTTATTGTCATCAGGTATGGGCTTGATATGTGCTGTCCTGCATATGTTGGATCGGAACAGGCACCACTGAACATCACCAAAATGACGCAGCAGCAGTACCGTGTCTCCTCTGGTGAATTGCCTCTCATGATGATTTGACATTGACTGCTCCCTGTGGTGTGCCGGTGCTGGAGCTGTGGTGGGACAAGCCAGGGTGTGGCTGTGGACGGTGGGGGGGGGGGGGGGGGGGAGCTGAAAGGAATGGCATCTATATATATATATAATGAGGGTAATGCCTCCGAAGGGGCAATGAAGATGAGAGGACAAAAGAGATGAAAAAAAAAAAGACATAAGAAGGGGGAAGGGGGCTAGAGGTGATGTGTGTGTGTGTGTGTGTGTGTGTGTGTGTGTGTGTGTGTGTGTGTGTGTGTTGTTTATATTTTACAAATTATGTATGAAAAGTGGAGAGATCAAGAACAGAGACAGAGAGAGGCAGCTCAGATCTGTGTGTGTGTGTGTGTGTGTGTGTGTGTGTGTGTGTGTGTATGTGTGTGTGTGTGTGTGTGTGTTTGTTTTACAAATGTATGAAAAATGGAGGGATAAAGAACAGAGACAGAGAGAGGCAGCTCAGCTGTGTGTGTGTGTGTGTGTGTGTGTGTGTGTGTATGTGTGTGTGTGTGTGTGTGTGTGTGTGTGTGTGTGTGTTGTGTGTGCGCCTTCATTTGACTGAAAGAAAACATACTACCAAACCCATGATATACTACGCACAAAAAGTTAAGGATCGGTATGTGAAAACAGGTGCGTAATAAGCTCAGTTCGCTACTGTTATTTATTTCTTAGTCCAGCCAAATTGTCATGAATTCTTGTTCAGCTGTAAGTGGGCGATGTTGTGTTAGTGCGAAAATTGCATGGGATTCTCTACTACTGAGCTGGGCCGCAAACGGAAAAGCGGAAACTTGCGAAAAATGACCTTGTTTTGGACCGTTCTGCCTGAACACATTGCACTTGCCAGATGGAAAAAACCATTATGCACGTGCAAGCACTGCTGTTTATGTGTGAGATGCTGTCGCTCGCTTGGCTATATAAGAAGACATTCCACCAGTAGTAGGCCTGATCTGACAATGCCTCCACGACGAAAATTAAGCGAGTTGGATAGGGGACGAGCTGTTGCAAGGTTCCAAGATGGTGTTCCCAAGTGAGAAGTGGCCAGGCGACTTCATGTGTCCATCTCGGTCATTGTCCGACTGATTCAATGCTTCACAGCCACTGGGATTGTCCATGAAAGACGCAGATCTGGTCGACCGAAGAAGACAACCCCACGTGACGATCGTCTCATTGAACGACAAGCCCTGCAGACAAGAACAGCCTCTTCCAGCATAATTCAAAGGCAGTTCAGGGTGGCTACTAACATCAACATCAGCCAGCAGACCATACGGAACCGCCTACATGGGTTTAATCTCCGTTCTCGTTGCCCAGCAGTACGGCCACGCTTAACTCCAGCCCATAGGGCAGCACGCTGCGCCTTCTGCGCACGTCACGTGAGGTGGACACATCAGCAATGGTCCCAGGTCCTGTTCAGTGATGAATCACGCTTCACCCTTCACCACAACGACGGCCGACTGAGGGTCTGGAGGTGCCCAGGGCAACGCTTTACTGACGCCACTGTCCAAGAAATTGTGGCCTTTGGTGGAGGTTCTGTAATGGTCTGGGGGGCCTTCAGCCTTCACCACAGAACACCCTTGTATCATGTACAGGGTAACCTGACTGGCATCCGATACCGGGATGAGATCCTTCGACCGCTGGCTGTGCCTACACTGCAGCAGATGGGACCGAGGGCTGTCTACCAGGATGACTGCTCGCCCCCACAGGGCAAGGGTGGTCAACGACTTCCTGCAGCAGTCTGGAGTCAACAGAATGGAGTGGCCAGCATGCAGTCCCGATCTCAACCCGATTGAGAACCTCTGGGATGAGCTGGATCGCAAAGTGAGGAGCCACCCCCCTCCCAGGGATGCCCAACACCTCTACCAGATGCTGCAGGCTGAGTGGCAGGCGCTTCCACAGAGGATCTTCACCAACCTGGTCAACTCGATGAGGACTCGCTGCGTCGAGTGCCAGAACAGCCATGGTGGTTACACGCATTACTGAGCTTTTGGGAGCATCAGCATGCCCTGTCTTGTGATTTCAATGACTTTGGGAAATCAAATTTGGATACGTACCCACTTTAATCAAATGTACACACCAAACGATTGCTCGAGATTGAAGGCAATTGTGTATCGTTATCACTAAAGAATGGAATTAAATGTTGGCCAAACTTCAACGCATTGACTTTCTTATTTTGACAGTTATGAATGTTTGTGAAAGTGATCCTTAACTTTTTGTGTGTAGCTTATGTGGCATTGGGTAAAATGCTCACATGAAGGATTTGTCCTGGAGGTTACATGAAAACGTGCTTTTTACGCATCTTGAAAAAATGTTGATATACGTTAACTATGCCTAACAGCCACAGGATAAGATGTTACGTCAACTCATACCATCTTCAACATTACCTTGTACAGTTTGCAGTGAACACTGACACGCAACTCCCCTTTACCTCATCGCCGTTAACTGCACAGAAAGTGGATCACTCACAAACATGTTGCTCACTCGGTCAGCCCTGCATCAGAAATGAGGAAAGTAATTGCCTGGCTGGTGAAAAGCTCATTAGATGCACACACGTAATGTGTGTTTGCTTTCTTTTTAAGATAGGACTCTTGAATATTTTTTTTTCTTAATGCATTTCCAACATTTACAACCAATAGAAGACTGAGACTCTTGAAATGTTGTCTGTGTTTGAAGCGAGAGCCCCAATACAGCCAGCACTGTGCCACTGGCAGGGCTCTGCCACCTCAACAAAACCAGCATTTTCTGTGTGTCATGAGGCCCTGGCATGTGTCGAAGAATCACCAGTGAAGCACAGGATTCAGGAACTCAAGATACGATAGACAGCTCATCTTGCTGCAAAGACTGTTTTCTCCTTTCATTTTTCTTTGATTTCTTCATTTTTTAGTTTTGTTGCACTGGTTTGCATTTCCTGCTTAGTTTCATACAGTTTTTTAAAAACTGAATTTTGTTTTCAGATGTGTCAGCAAGACAGTGCCAGCAATTTCTTCGATGCAGGAGATTATATTTCGCTGAAATTTGCTGGAGATCCTGGTGAGGACAATTTGTCTCTCACATACAAAGGAGTTTCGGGAGGTGTTACCAGGTATACAAACTACTGGTGTTTTATAGTAAATAACTCAACAGACTGAAGTGGTGCTTTAGGTTAATCAGCAAAATCATCTGCATACAATCAGACAATAACTTGAATAGGTTTTTGTTCTCTCACTCAACCCTTTATCATTTGAAGACTGAAAGAAAAAAAATTAGAATGAATGTGACTGTATGCACTATAGTATTGGTTTGTTCATTGGGGGGAACGTTTTCTTTCAGTAGTGTGCTGTTTGATGTAGGAAACTGTGTGTGTGAATTTCTGTATATGGTCGTGCATAACTGTTGAACGAAAAAGTGACAAAAGTTTTTTGTTTGCTTGTTTGTTTTTTTCTTCTGCACCTGTGGCTTTGTTTTTCTGTTGGCACACAAAAAACTGAAAAACAGATTTTGATGAAACTGGGTAGAAAGATGGAATGTGGTAGAAGGATGACTCCACGACATTTTAGTGCAAATCATGACCAAAGTGCAGATCATAACCAGATCATGACCAAAGTGCAGATCATGACCAAAGTGCAGATCATACAAACCAGATCATACCAAGCTGATCATGACCAAAGTGTGATCATGACCAAGTGTGATCATGACCAAGTGCTGATCATGACCAAAGTGCTGATCATGACCAAAGTGCAGATCATGACCAAAGTGCAGATAATGACCAGATCATGACCAAAGTGCAGATCATGACTAAAGGGCAGATCATGACTAAAGTGCAGATCATGACTAAAGGGCAGATCATGGCTAAAGGGCAGATCATGACTAAAGTGCAAATCATGACCAAAGTGCTGATCATGACCAAAGGGCAGATCATGACCAAAGGGCAGATCATGACCAAAGTGCTGATCATGACCAAAGTGCAGATCATGACCAAAGGGCAGATTATGATCAAAGGGCAGATCATGACTGTCACGGAACGCTAAGCCAGACGTAAAAATAACAACCACCCCCCCCCCCCCCCCCCCCCCCCACAAACTAACCCACTAAACAGACAACACGCCACACAAGAACCGACAAGAAAACAAAATTTTATTCCCAACAAAACAATCAATGAGCGAAATCTTCTATGAATACGTCACCGACCACAGCCTGAAAGCATACGGTTCCTATGGCCGAGGCAGCCACAATAAGTTATTTAATCCCTTATCTAGCTACAGTGTGCAGAGTTCCTCAGGCCAGCAGTATATTACACATAGCGTAATAAAAGTCAATCCTTTTCATGACCACAACTTTCCACCCCCAAAAACAACAACAACAACAACAACAACAACAACAACAACAACAACAACAACAACCAACCTATACTAACTTCATATTACTATATCCATTTTGCATATACTTCACTGCGCACATTCATCCCTTCAGTCATACCCTTTTTAATCAACATCCATCCTTTATGCATGCACATCCAAACCTAATGTCTTCAGGTGTTTCATTGTCACCAAAAAAAAAAACAACTAACAAAAAACAGGCCACACGACGACGACGGTGACAGTTTTACGACGGTGACGGTGACCAGACGAATCTGCCTGCCGGAGCCGAAGATGTGTGATATGACAGGGACACCCAGGGCTCCCACAATATCAGTGGCATTCACAGTCACCGCCAACACAACAGCGACAGTGACGACTGCCACCAACCACAGAGAAACACACCCACAGCGACGACGACACACCTCACTGGCGGCGGTCACAGAGTGAGAAGTCGGTGATACGGGGGATCAGCATCGGCGGCGACAACAGCACCGATGCCAACAGCAACGGCGATAACAGCAACGGCAACACAGCAACGGCGACGGCAGCAACGGCGCCAGCGGCAACAGCGACACCAGCAACGACGCCAGCAGCAACAGTGACACCAGCAACGGCGCCAGCAGTTACAGCGACACCAGCAGCGGCGACACAGACAGCGGCGACAGCAGCAACGGCGTCAGCAGCAACAGTGACACCAGCAACGGCGCCAGCAGTTACAGCGACACAAGCAACGGCGACACAGACAGCGGCGACAGCAGCAACGGCATCAGCAGCAACTGCAACGTTAATGGCCAGGCCGTGAAGACCTGACCGGATGGGAGAAGGGAAAAGGGTGTAGCATTGGAAAGGGGAAGGACTGGGACAACAGTCCGGGGCACAGCAGGATGGGGAGTGCAGGTGGGGTAACTGCAGGCACCTGCGACGATCGCCGGACAGTCAGGGACAGGAATGCCAGCAACTGGCTGTCCGCAGCTCCCCGACTAAAACGGCCCTGACCCGCCTGGTGTACTGGGCCACAGGATCGTGGGAATGCGCCCTCACCTGCACTTGACATAACTGTTACCCTCCAACCGTAGATATACATAGCTACATCACTGATTACGGTAACCCCTTAGTTCACTCATTCCCAGGATTTTCTTTACGCACCCCAGAGCCTACTAGCTCCATAAGCGAGTTACACCTATCACCATCTCACTCTGTTTACACCACTAAGTTACACTTCTTACACAACGGTATACAAAAGAGCTGCTTCATGATACACCTTCCAACACACACATTCTCAGTAATATTGTCACGTCCACAATAGATACTATGTTTCGATTCCAAAGAAGACCAATGGGACAGGACAGCTATATCTCCGCACAATCACCCAAGGCATAAGCACACTCCCACAAATCTCCCACATGTAGTAACAATATTAACCTATATTATTGAATTAGGATACCCGCGCCATACCAAACCGCACTGCTTAATACCAGTACCTGTTCATACAACTACACAACACTTATCCTTTCCAATAGCTTCCATGACACGGCACAATCATAAGCTCTACAGCACTCGGTGCCAACACACCCTGTCTATGCTTCCCGAAAGCATATCCGTTCGAACCCCCTGTCACGAATAAGTACCCACTCAATCCTAACACCAGGATCGAACCAATGACAACCATTACATTTCCATTCAAAACTTCATAACCAAATTTCCTTCTTTTCTTTTTCCTTTTCCCTGTTTCCACCTCCCAACACAACCCGCTGGTCAAAACCCACCATCAACACTTTTCTCAACCTATTCCGATTTAGTCCTTATTTTTCCCATTTTCTCGCTCTTCCTTTTTCCCTAAGAAACCTGAAATTGATTCAAAACATGAGCTCATATTATTTACACCTTTGTACAAGATGACAGAGATGTGCACAAGACAACGCCACCCTTAACTCACTACATTACTATCACCTTAATTAACTCCACATACCTGCTACAACACAGAACGACGACAACTGCGGCTGGCCACCCCAGCACCTGAACCTCAGGGTCGCAGCACACAGAAACACCGACAACTGCTCGACCAAGAGCAAAACGCTCATGAGGGTCGGCTCACCATGTCGACCGAAGTCAGACCCACAGCGCAAACGCTGGCACCAGGACGAGAGCCCAACTGCTCTTCACCAAGGATTTTGACCGAAGTGCTAGCCACCCGGCCCCACCAAACTTTAAAGCTTGATGACTCAGCAGTCACTCCTCGCTGAGTTTTGAACCCTACACAAACCGCACGTGAAACGGGACTCCACACGAAACACAACCGGAGACGGGAGGCTAACCCCCTCTCTCCCCACACTTATCCTTTCCCTGCCTGTGCATGGTAGCACACGCACACCTAATATATGAATGGAACGTACAGGTATCCAACACCCCCCACCATCCTTCCTGAACCCAACAACTACCATATATGGCCCGGTAAGCCTACACCCCCACCGTGGAATGATGCTACGGATAGATACAGAGCCGTCGGCGCGTCTGTAGGATTTCCACCTGATCAGATCGGTGACAATACCCCCCTGCCAAAGATTTTAATCACAAACTTGTTTTTATTAAAATCAACAAATCACGACTACACCGATCGAACTATCAACCATCCTGCAAAAGTCTCACATCGCTCGACCTGCTGAAACCCTAGCGTGATACCCAACGAACTCTCCTCTCATTTGCACTCAGCACCCGAGCCACCTCGACTCCCAGAACTACAACTTGGAACCCCTCAATATCGGCTTAAGTAATCAGCTGCGACATTCTCACGACCTGGGATTGCCTGCACTGTGAACTGAAAAGGCTGAAGCAGCAATGCCCACCTAGTGGTCCTTCCACTGGCAGACTTCATCTTCTCTAAAAACTGAAGAGGCGAGTGGTCTGTCTGTACCACAAACGGCACCCCATACAAGTAGGACTGAAACTTTTGGATACCCCACACCATGGCCAAGCACTCTTTCTCCACCGTGGGGTAGTTCAGTTCCGCCTGGTTCAGTTCCATGGCCGACATTTTTTCCACCTCGTCCAGGCCCAGTGCGTCCCCCTCCAGGGACCTCGCCGACGCTGTGCTGTGCTGGCTGGCGCTGCTGCAGTCCGAGATGCACCCTTGTCCATCGTCCTCTGACACGCCAGACAAGATTGGCAATAACGACGGATATCAGCGCACATCCCTGGCCAGTAAAAATTCCCGAGCACCCGATCCTTGGTCTTTGCTGCTCCCAGGTGACCAGACATCGGAATGTCATGCCCCAGAGCCATCACAGACACACGTAACTCAACGGGTACGCACACCTGGGTGACGTTTTCCCGTGGTCCTTGATACCTCCTCATCAGCACTCCAGCCTTCCTGAAGTATTGGACCTGTCCGCACATGGTCTGGAAAACAGTGCGCTGCTGGCAAGCCTCTCTCGCCTTATTAAGCGTGTCATCCCTGTCCTGCAACTGCGCCAACTTCTCTGGTGTGACATCCAACACAGTCTCCTTCACCGGTAGAGACAGCACCCCTTGCTGTTCCTTCTTCCTCTGGGCCCTGGTCACTACAGCACTGACCAGCGTGGGGTCAGCATACACGGGAACTCTCGTCCATTCCGAATCCCCTTCCTTCCTGGCAAAGTTCCCTATCAGTACCTCCTCCACAGGGCTGACCATAACCAATACCTCTATCCTACCCTGGATAAATGGGGTGACAACATCCACGACGGCCACTGGCAACAAGCTCTGGCACTTAGACGATGCCAAGACCACAGGTACCGACTCCCCTGTGTAGGCATCTCTCGAGACCAGCCTCTCAGCAACGACAGTATACCCTGCTCCGGTGTCGCGTAATGCATTGGCAGGAATCCCATTGACCGTAACCACACACCGAGGGTTGTACTCTTGGTTAGCACAAGGTCCACATAAGGTGGGCACCGCCTGACCCGTGCTCTCCCTCCTACTCCAGACAGCGTGTAACCCACTAGGTTCAGGACACCTCCTAGCGACATGCCCGGGCTTCCTGCAGTTATAACACACCAGCAGTGACCTCGGGTTTTGCGGCCTATTCCTCTCCCCGCTATTCTTTGACAGACTAGGCGTCTGACTTGGCGGTGGTTTCCCTCCTTGACCTTCCTTGGGTCCATCAGCTGGATCCTCTCCACGAGACCGATCCAACTTAGCCTCCCTGCCCATGCGTTTGGCCTCGGCCAGCACAGTGGCTTCTCTAGCTATCTCATCTGCTGTCTGAGGACATGTCCGCTTCACCTCCACCGTGAACTCTGGATTAAGGAGCTGGAAGAATTGCTCCTGTAGGATCAGATCCTTAACATCCTCCGCATCGTTCTCATCCTTCCCCGCTGCTGTGCACCACAAGGAAAACCAGCGCCTCATTTTTGCTAGCAGCTGACCAAAAGTCTCAGCAGCATCCTTCCTCACCGACCGAAACTTCTTCCTATAGGCCTCGGTGTCCAGGCGAAAGTGCTTGAACAGAGCGCTCTTAACCGCCGTATAGGAACCCAACTCCTCTGCACTGAGTCGCAGGACCACTTCCCTTGCCTTCCCTCGAAGTAATGCGATCAGACGAGTGGGCCACGACGTCTGGGACCATTTGCACAGCTCAGCAACTCGCTCAAAGTGTGCTATAAACGCATCCACATCGTCTCCATCACCTAAAGGATCTAGGTGGACGTGCTTGGTCTCCTCAACCTCGATGAGACGCTCACGGTACGTTGCCTCGCCCACGACCTGAAGCTCTCTCAAGGTAAACTCCCTCTTCCTGGCCTCCCTTTCTTCCTGATGCAACCGCCTCTGTCGACTCCTCTCTTCCTCCTCCCTCTCCTTTTGCCTAGCTGCCTCCGCAACCTTCAGGTCCAACTCAAACTCTCGGGCTCTTCTCTCCTCCTCACGGGCTATCCTCTCTTCTTTATCCCTCTGCTGCTGTCGAACCCTCTCTTCCTCATCCTTCTGTTGCTGTCGAATTCTCGCCTCCTCATGGGCCATCCTCTCTTCCTCATCCCTCTGTTGCTGTCGAATCCTCTCTTCCTCACCCTCCTGTTGCTGTCAAATTCTCGCCTCCTCACGGGCCATCCTCTCTTCCTCATCCCTCTGTTGCTGTCGAATCCTCTCTTCCTCATCCTTCTGCTGCAGCCTAGCCATCTGCTGCTCAGTAGCTTCTCTCTCTTGTTCAACCCTGACCGAGTCAGAAACAAACCGAGCCAAAGCATCCCCTGCCAGTCCCATTTCCGAACCTATCCTCCCAAACTGGCGATACAGCTCAGTATATCCATATGATCCATATCAGCCCCTCCTGATACAGCACCCCTAGCGCCCTTCTCATGCTTGACTTCCTGAGCTGCCATGACGTCCCCTGGTTTGTACTGAGGGTTAGCCCGAGTATGACGAGGCATGACGTACCGACCCTACCGTCACCACGACACAATCCAACACCCTTAAGTCGACCGACCAACCTGGCTCACCTCCTCTGGTTCCAACTCTTCAAAGAGGACTGCCCCTCAAAGGTATGGGCAAAACTCCAACCAGCCACACCTGATGCCTCACAGTAAATTCTACGCCCCTTAACAGCGAATAACCAGGTGAATACTTGCCTACCGCTATCCAACCCTCGGGAAAAACTGGGTGCTTTGCTAGTCACCACCCTGGATAACTGACCAAACGTCGCACTAAATCTCCGGACCAAACCCTTTTTTTTCTTCTTCTTAACCAACACTTAAGCACCACTATCTAAACACACAGTACCATCACTCACTACCACATTAAGTGCCCTGTCCTACGCCTGGAAAACATGTTGCTAGACAGGAACACTAACGTATCTACCTCCCTGTACAGGGATACGCGCCCTCCAACCTCCCACTGACTACCAAGCACACGACACAGACACGGACTAAGACACCCCCCTTCCGACCCTGCCTATGCTACCTTTCACCTACCCAACACAAACTCCCAAGGGTTACCCCGCATCTCCACCATATTGTCACGGAACGCTAAGCCGGACGTAAAAAAAACAACCCCCCCCCCCACAACTAACCCACTAAACAGACAACACGCCACACAAGAACTGACAAGAAAACAAAATTTTATTCCCAACAAAACAATCAATGAGCGAAATCTTCTATGAATACGTCACTGACCACAGCCTGAAAGCATACGGTTCCTATGGCCGAGGCAGCCACAATAAGTTATTTAATCCCTTATCTAGCTACAGTGTGCAGAGTTCCTCAGGCCAGCAGTATATTACACATAGCGTAATAAAAGTCAATCCTTTTCATGACCACAACTTTCCACCCCCCAAAAACAACAACAACAACAACAACAACAACAACAACAACAACAACCAACCTATACTAACTTCATATTACTATATCCATTTTGCATATACTTCACTGCGCACATTCATCCCTTCAGTCATACCCTTTTTAATCAACATCCATCCTTTATGCATGCACATCCAAACCTAATGTCTTCAGGTGTTTCATTGTCACCAAAAAAACCCAAACAACTCAACTAAAAAAAAAACAGGCCACACGACGATGACGGTGACAGTTTCACGACGGTGACGGTGACCAGACGAATCTGCCTGCCGGAGCCGAAGATGTGTGATATGACAGGGACACCCAGGGCTCCCACAATATCAGTGGCATTCACAGTCACCGCCAACACAACGCGACAGTGACGACTGCCACCAACCACAGAGAAACACACCCACAGCGGCGACGACACACCTCACTGGCGGCGGTCACAGAGTGAGAAGTCGGTGATACGGGGGATCAGCATCGGCGGCGACAACAGCACCGACGCCAACAGCAACGGCGATAACAGCAACGGCAACACAGCAACACGGCAACGGCGCCAGCGGCAACAGCGACACCAGCAACGACGCCAGCAGCAACAGTGACACCAGCAACGGCGCCAGCAGTTACAGCGACACCAGCAGCGGCGACACAGACAGCGTCGACAGCAGCAACGGCGTCAGCAGCAACTGCGACGTTAATGGCCAGGCCGTGAAGACCTGACCGGATGGGAGAAGGGAAAAGGGTGTAGCATTGGAAAGGGGAAGGACTGGGACAACAGTCCGGGGCACAGCAGGATGGGGAGTGCAGTAACTGCAGGCACCTGCGACGATCGCCTGACAGTCAGGGACAGGAATGCCAGCAACTGGCTGTCCGCAGCTCCCCGACTAAAACGGCCCTGACCCGCCTGGTGTACTGGGCCACAGGATCGTGGGAATGCGCCCTCACCTGCACTTGACATAACTGTTACCCTCCAACCGTAGATATACATAGCTACATCACTGATTATGGTAACCCCTTAGTTCACTCATTCCCAGGATTTTCTTTACGCACCCCAGAGCCTACTAGCTCCATAAGCGAGTTACACCTATCACCATCTCACTCTGTTTACACCACTAAGTTACACTTCTTACACAACGGTATACAAAAGAGCTGCTTCATGATACACCTTCCAACACACACATTCTCAGTAATATTGTCACGTCCACAATAGATACTATGTTTCGATTCCAAAGAAGACCAATGGGACAGGACAGCTATATCTCCGCACAATCACCCAAGGCATAAGCACACTCCCACAAATCTCCCGCAATGTAGTAACAATATTAACCTATATTATTGAATTAGGATACCCGTGCCATACCAAACCGCACTGCTTAATACCAGTACCTGTTCATACAACTACACAACACTTATCCTTTCCAATAGCTTCCATGACACGGCACAATCATAAGCTCTACAGCACTCGGTGCCAACACACCCTGTCTATGCTTCCCGAAAGCATATCCGTTCGAACCCCCTGTCACGAATAAGTACCCACTCAATCCTAACACCAGGATCGAACCAATGACAACCATTACATTTCCATTCAAAACTTCATAACCAAATTTCCTTCTTTTCTTTTTCCTTTTCCCTGTTTCCACCTCCCAACACAACCCGCTGGTCAAAACCCACCATCAACACTTTTCTCAACCTATTCCGATTTAGTCCTTATTTTTCCCATTTTCTCGCTCTTCCTTTTTCCCTAAGAAACCTGAAATTGATTCAAAACATGAGCTCATATTATTTACACCTTTGTACAAGATGACAGAGATGTGCACAAGACAACGCCACCCTTAACTCACTACATTACTATCACCTTAATTAACTCCACATACCTGCTACAACACAGAACGACGACAACTGTGGCTGGCCACCCCAGCACCTGAACCTCAGGGTCGCAGCACACAGAAACACCGACAACTGCTCGACCAAGAGCAAAACGCTCACGAGGGTCGGCTCACCATGTCGACCGAAGTCAGACCCACAGCGCAAACGCTGGCACCAGGACGAGAGCCCAACTGCTCTTCACCAAGGATTTTGACCGAAGTGCTAGCCACCCGGCCCCACCAAACTTTAAAGCTTGATGACTCAGCAGTTACTCCTCGCTGAGTTTTGAACCCCACACAAACCGCACGTGAAACGGGACTCCACACGAAACACAACCGGAGACGGGAGGCTAACCCCCTCTCTCCCCACACTTATCCTTTCCCTGCCTGTGCATGGTAGCACACGCACACCTAATATATGAATGGAACGTACAGGTATCCAACACCCCCCACCATCCTTCCTGAACCCAACAACTACCATATATGGCCCGGTAAGCCTACACCCCCACCGTGGAATGATGCTACGGATAGATACAGAGCCGTCGGCGCGTCTGTAGGATTTCCATCTGATCAGATCGGTGACAATGACTAAAGTGTAGATCATGACTAAACGGCAGATCATGACCAAAGTGCAGATCATGACCAAAGTGCTGATCTTGACCAAAGTGCTGATCATGACCAAAGGGCAGATCATGACCAAAGGGCAGATCATGACTAAAGTGTAGATCATGAATAAACTGCAGATCATGACCAAAGTGCAGATCATGACCAAAGTGCTGATTATGACCAAAGTGCTGATCATGACCAAAGTGCAGATCATGACTAAACGGCAGATCATGACCAAAGTGCAGATCATGACCAAGGTGCTGATCATGACCAAAGTGCTGATCATGACCAAAGGGCAGATCGTGACCAAAGTGCAGATCATGATCAAAGTGCAGATCATGACCAAAGGGCAGATCATGACTAAAGTGCAAATCATGACCAAAGTGCTGATCATGACCAAAGGGCAGATCATGACCAAAGGGCAGATCATGACTAAAGTGCAAATCATGACCAAAGTGCAGATCATGACCAAAGGGCAGATCATGACCAAAGGGCAGATCATGAGCAAAGGGCAGATCATGACTAAAGTGCAAATCATGACCAAAGTGCAGATCATGACCAAAGGGCAGATCATGAGCAAAGTGCAGATCCAGCATTCAGCGGGATTGTGGAATAGTTCAGAAATGGATGTGAACGAAACTTGGTGGAGTGATGTAATTTTGCCCCAGGAATCCACAGGGAGCAGTCAGTGTGAAGTCGTCAGGAGGCAACCCACTGTAGGAGCCATTGCACTGCTGCCGAGTCACTTTAGTGGTGTTCAGTGGTGCCTGTTCAGATCCAGCATATGCAGGACACCACCTACTAACTAAGCCCCCAGTTGACGACAATAATTACTTAGATGCAGAGCCGGCGTGAGTGAGCATTTCCTCCGGAGGTCACCACCACGTCTGTGCAACGACAGCCCCCGTGGACATGCCGATACTGATGAACCTGACGGAATCAAACCAAGGCCACAGATGTGAAGAACACATCAAAAGTGAGGTTACCATCAGAGCAGGGCATGAAGGGCCACAGACTTTGAGACATTTTTTATGCTGATCGATGAGAATGAGGATGATGAAGAATGAGGATGATGAAGAGGATGCTTCGGATAAATTTCCATTCTGGACTGAGACTCCATGACACGGCTGTACTCTATGTTTACTTTCATACTATATCCTGGCATCAACCAGGCCCAAGTGATACAGACACCTGCGGTGTTGGTCAGGAAATTAGAGCAGCGCTGTCAGAGATGCATCCATGAAGTGAATGAAACTCGACTGTGTGGTCCCAGCCTTCCCGATTGAACCAGCAGCAAATTCAACTCTGGGTAGGAGCCCGTCGGGGGCAGAAAAATCCCACATGGTTCTGATGGGAATCGAACCCAGACTACCCAGCCGGGAGTCCACAACATAAACCACTTTGCCATGGCGGCTGGTGACTTTTGAATTCTAGTTGGGATGTTGATCAAAGAATGGATCCAGAATCCGTTGGACTTAAAAGAGGCCTGCACTTTCATGTTGTAATTAGAACTGTAGCCAGATGAGGGGAGGGGAGGGGGAAAGGGGAGGTGAAGGCAGAGGAGCAGTGGTGGTGTGGTGGGGGGGGGGGGGGTAGGAGCTGAGAAGGGGAAGGGGGTTTTAACGGAAAGGGCTGTGCATGACAATGAACACTGACACTTTACTGTATGGTTGATGAGTACTTCTTACATTGAACTGAAAGCGCTACGGTTGATTTTGTTTATTTTTAGCTGTGTCTGTGAAAGGACTATGATTGATTTTATTTGTTTCATTTTCTACGTGTCTGCAGATTTTGCAGAGCTTAAACGTTATTGAGCTGCCAGTGTATTTGTTTAAGCAATGGCCTTTTTAGTGTTTGTTTTGGGGTACGCTTTTTTTCTTTTTTTTTTGTTGCAGATCAACTTAAGCTAGTACATGCATGGTGAGGATAGTTTTTTTCAGCCACCAGCTTGATCATTGTAGAGGACACATTGTCATTGCCTGCTCAACTGATATTTAATTTTTTTTTTTCTTTTAATGTTTAGTATTGCTTCAGACTTTCTGTGCCTATGTATGTGTGCTTAATTTTGTGTGTGTGTGTGTGCGTGTGTGTGTGTGTGTGTGTGTGTGTGTGTGTGCTTGCGTGTTTGTGTGTGTGTGTGTGTGTGTGTGTGTGTGTGTGTGTGTGTTTGCAGTTATATGTATAAAATAAAAGCATGAAATATCTACTCATTTCTTTAAAGAACACAAAATCATCCATGTTTCTGTGCTATTCTTTTTGTAATAGTTGACAAGCCTTTTTTTTAATATTTAATTGAGTCAGTCTTGTGATATATTCTCAAACGTCTTTTGGCGTCATATACTATACCATGTCAGACCATAACATTCTGTGGCAGTTAGTCAGCTCTGCCAGGCCGGAATTTTTTGTGGCTAATGCAGTAATAAGACAGTCACGTGACGCCCATATAGGCAGGCGGCGTCCTTTGCAGTCAGGTCCCCTCGCCAGCCTCGCCCTGCTGGACCCTCCTTCCGCTCCGCCCAGCCCCTCTCCAGACCCCAGCCTTACCCCAAACAGGCACCCTCTCGCACAGCACGGCCCGCCAAGCACCCTGGTACTGCCTCTAGGTCAAAACCGAAACCCCCCCAGCAGAATTTTCGGTTCGGCCAACAGGCATGGCCTCGGAGGTGACTGGCAGACTCATCTACGGGGGAGCGGAATCTGGCAGAAATCTCGCCCCTCCCCTGCCCCTCGGCCCCTCTGGCAGGCAGCCTATCCGGGCCGGCACGCCCACCAGTGGTAACGTATGGGCCTCAACCCATGGATAGTGGCAGTGTTACAGGAGGGGTTCCGCCTGCCTTGGGCACACGAACGCCCCCCTCTCCTAGCCTCTCCACCACCCTCCCCCAGCGATCCCCCTCCTGCCAGGCGGAAGCACTTCGCCAGGAAGTCGAGGAACTTCTCCTAAAAGGGGCTATCACGGAGATATCCCATCCCAACCCTGGGTTTTACTCTCACCTTTTCATGGTCCCCAAACCCTCGGGAGGCTGGAGGCCCATCCTCGACCTCTCCCCACTCAACAAGTTCCTCAGACCCACCAAATTCAAGATGGAGACCCCAACCCAGATCAGAGACTTCATCCACTATCAGGACTGGGCCACCTCAATAGATCTGAAGGACGCTTACTTTCAGATCCTCATATACCCTTCCCACAGACGATACCTTCGGTTCGTCTGGCGGGGAAGGGTGTTCCAGTTCAAGGCGCTTCCGTTCGGCCTCTCCCTGGCACCCTTCCTTTTCATGAAGGTAGTCAAGGAGATGGCCTTCCTCGCCAGACAGGAGGACATTCGCCTCCTGGTGTACCTCGACGACTGGCTCGTCCTGGCTCCCTCACGGGCCCAGTGTCAAGCCCACACATCCAAACTTCTGCGCCTATGTTCCTCACTAGGGTTTGTCACCAACCCCAGCAAGTGCGAACTCAGCCCCAGTCAACGGTTCTCCTTTCTGGGCATGAGTTTCGACACGATCTCCATGCAGGTCTCCCCGATCCCAGAGAGGTCCACTCGCTTAGTGGACCTCATCTCCCGCCTCCGCCTATCCTCCCACATGTCGGCCAGGACACTTTCCTCCCTTCTGGGGATGATGGAGTCACTATCATCCCTCATTCCCCTAGGCAGGGTCCCCAAGCATCAACTCCAAAGGGAGTTCCTTCGTCGTTGGTCTCAGACCTCTGACCGCTGGGACCAGTCCATTCCCCTCGGGCCTTGGTTCCTTTGGGCCACGGAGGAGTGGCTCAGCCCCTCCACACTGAGCCCTGGGGTTCCCATCTCCCTCCCAACCCAGGCACTGGAACTCTACACAGACGCCTCCAACTCGGGCTGGGGGGCCCATTTGGAGAACAGTCATGCCTCAGGGGTGTGAGACCCACAGGTTGCCCGTCTACACATCAACATCCTGGAACTGGAGGCGGTCAGGCTTGCCCTCCTCCACTTCCAGACCGTGGTCTCACACCGACTTGTTCTCTTACTCACGGACAACACCTCGGTGGCTTGCTATATCAACAAAGGGGAGGGGTGGGGGGGGGGGGGCACGCTCCATCAGCCTCTCCCTCCGGACAGAGGCTCTCCTCCGCCGGTGTCACGCACATGGAATCGCCCTTCACGCGAGACACATAGCGGGGACACACAACATCCTGGCAGACTCTCTCAGCCACTCCAGGTCTGTCCCCCACACAGAATGGACCCTCAGCAGGCTCACACTAAACTCAGTGTGGGAACATTGGTTCAGGCCCATGGTCGACCTGTTTGCCACCCGATTCAATCATCGGCTGCCAGTATATGTCTCTCCCGTCCCAGATCCCCAGGCATATGCAATCGACGCTTTCTCCCTCCCCTGGACCGGCCTCATAGCATACGCCTTCCCTCCCTTCCCGATCCTCCACAGGATGATCAGGAAGGCGAGACTCGAAAGACCCAGGCTCATTCTCATAACCCCATGGTGGCCCACTCAGTCCTGGTTTCCGGACCTCAAGTCCCTCTCCCATGTACCCCCCTCCAGTTGAACACCCGGTGGGATATGCTCAGGCAACCCCGCTTGGGTCGCCCTCACTCCAACCCCAGATGCTCCGCCTCCACGCCTGGCTTCTGTGCCAGCCCGACTGAGCACCTGCCCCTACCTCCCGGACGGACAGGTCCCAGTCCGTCCTAAACATTCTCTCGGGGGCGGGGGCCTCGCAGGACCTCCGGGACCTAGCGACGGCCTCTCGCAGGGCAAGCACGGAGTCTCACTACGACTACTGATGGGAGAAATGGGTCTCCAGGTGCTCAGAAAACTCTGTTCCCCATGATCACCCCTCCAATATTCAGATAGGAAATTTCTTATCTCACCTGTCCTCCTCCCTCAAGCTCTCGGCTAGCTCCATACGGGGCTACAGGTCGGCCATCTGCATGACCATCTGCCAACTGGGCGGACCCTCCTTTGAGAATGACTTCCTTCTCAGAGAGATCTCTAGGGGGGTGGCTCTACGTGAGTCCCAGTCCCCTAGGCGCGTTCCCCTTTGGGACCTCTTTATCGTCCTTGACGCTCTCAGAAAACCCCCTTTCGAGCCTATCGCCTCCCTTCCCTTTGACCTTCTTTCCATGAAAACCACCTTTCTCCTCACCCTGGCTTCGGCCAGAAGGCAAAGCGAGATCCACGCCCTCAGTGGGGACCCCAGAGACATTGCTTTCCACAGGAACGGCTCTGTCTCTCTTAAGTTCCTTCCCGAATTCCTAGCTAAGAATCAGGAACCAGGCAGTCCCTCCCCCTACCTCGTCATCCGCTCGCTGGCGGATATCCTAGGCGGGGAGAGTGGGGGCGACATGGATCTGTGCCCTTCCAGGTGTCTAAGACACTACTGGGAAACGTTCACGCCCCAGGCGTGCTTCCCATAGATGTCTCCTTATTTCTATCAACGCCAACAATAAGAAAGACATCTCGGCTGGCACTATCTCTAGGTGGCTTTCCAAGACGATGAGATCTGCCTACGCCCAGGTGTCCAAGGACCTCCCCGTCATAGCCCCTTGGGCCCATGAGGTCAGAGCCCTGGCCACTTCCGCAGCGTTCCAGCACTCTGTCCCCTTGCGCCGTCTCCTAGAGGCAGCCTACTGGCGTTCGGAAAATCCTTTTATAAGCTTTTATTTAAGAGACATCCGCATGACCAGGGCTGATGGTTCTAAAGGAATCTCCAGACCTGCCAACCATTACGCATTTTGCGTGATTTATTACGCCCAAGTGATAATTCTTACGCGCTTACGCATTTAGCAAAAAAATTACGCATTGAAAGTTTTCCAAAAAAAACAACAACCAAAAAACGGACGAAAAAATCGGCTTATGTACAGACACACACGGCGCCGTGCGTATAACCAGTAATCTTCAAGAAGCGTTTCCGGTCATGCGCAGTTCGTTTCACCATCTTTACCATTCAGCGAAGTTGGCGTCCTTTTGAAGTTCTAGCTACGAAAATGTCAAAACATGGAGTAGAAAGTTCTGGACAAGATGCGAAAAGGAAAAAAACTTGGTCAAAAGTTCCGAAAAGAAGACTCGGAAAAGTTCCCCTGCATACGACCTTCGGCATAAGGTGTAAATTGTGCACAGTGTACCACTTGCGAGTCGGACTTCACAATTTCCCAGGGCGGGATGGTGGATGTGAAGCGTCACCTTGAGTCAATCAAGCACATCGATTCCTCTAACGCACCAAATTCTTCCAGCATCACACAGTTTTTTCAGACTGTAGACACCTCAAAAGAGGATGAAATGAGGAAAAGGGTAATTCGGGCTGAAGCATTGGTGGCCGGATTTTTCGTTGAGCACAACATCGCTCTTAGCGCAGCCGACCATGCATCCCAGCTTTTTAAAGAAGCGTTCTCAGATTCAGAGATCGCCAAACAGTTCATGAGCGGTTGAACAAAGACAACACACATTGTGAGGACCCTTGCCATGGAAGCCCAAACTGCTGCTGCATCTCAACTGCAGAATGGATCGTTTGTGTTGGGGACTGATGGAAGTCAGGAAGGGGGAGGGGGGGGGGGGGGGACAAATTCTTTCCTGGGGTGGTGCGTTACTTAAAAAATGACACAATTGCCACTGAGCTGATAGCCAACCCCACATGCACAGAGTCAGCAACAGGGGAGAACATTTTTGAGGTTGTTTCTGGCGCACTATCAAGCCTTGGTGTGCCATGCCATGATGGTGTAGGGGATTTGTGTGTGTTTCCAGTGTATTCTACATTTTCATAATTTGTAAAGATTTCTTGTGACACTTAAAAGAAAAGCTTGTTTTTGAAGAAAAGTAAAGTTCACAAAAATTGTGCGAACAATTTCATTGCATTGTGTTTGTTTTAAAAAAAAAGGTAAGTGTCGCGCTTGATTACTCTTAGCTCTCAGAAATTACACATTTCTGCCTCATTGAGCTTCAATTCTTACTCATTGGTCTTTTTAGGGGGTTGGCAGGTCTGAATCTCCTTTGTGGCAGCTAATGCAGCCATATCGGTTAACCCCAAGAACCACTAAGGCACTCGCCCTCCTCCGATTCCTATAAATTCTGCTATGGTCTGACATGGTATAGTATATGACGCCAAAATGGAGAGTTTGTATTATACTCCCTGTTTGGCTAGTATACTTACCATTTCAGACTCTGATGCCTGCCCTACCTTCCCCTCTAGCGCCAAGGTTCTCGGGGTTACCTTGCACGCAGGCCTCGATGAATGAGTTACCGGAAGCGGACACCGGCTTCTTCCTACGGCGGAAGTAGGGTGGGCGTCACGTGACTGTCTTATTACTGCATTAGCCACAAAAAATTTCAGCCTGGCAGAGCTGACTAACTGCCGTAGAATGCTATGGTCTGACAATGTAAGTATACTAGCCAAACAGGAAGTATAATACAAACTCCCCATTTCTGTTACTTTATGCTTCAGGACAAGCAAAATCCATCTGATTTGCTCCGAAAATGCTCGCTTGGAGTTTGAAAATGAACAGCCTCTGTTGACATATGTGAGTACCTCTTTAAATAATTCAGATTAAGGAACAGTGTTGTCTGTTGTTGATGCAGAAAAGGATTAAGCAGTTTTGGGAATAAAAAAAAATCTGCTTGTAAGTAACATTTCGGTGATATGAGAGTGCTTAGGATAAGGTGTGTTCTTCAAACATGTGAAGTAAACATTGTTATCAAAGTGGAAGTATAATGCTGATTCAAGAATTCTTACCACTGTGATTCAGAATAATTGAATGGTTTACAGAATGGTATAACTATCAAACTGAATGAATAAAGAGAGAAAAACATGTATGTTCCATTGGATTTTAGAACTATTCTCGCAAAGAGGAATTTCAAGAATAATGAATTCACTAAAATTAGGCTCCAGAGGCTGACCTTTTCTTGGTATAATCTTGATTGCTGTCTTGGCCCAGTTGTTGAGTGACAGATTGATGACTGGTGGTGTTACAAGTTCCATCCTCCTCAGCTTCCTGAATTCTATGAAGGATGTGCCCCCACATGCTTCCAAAGCAGATTGGAGGATAAGGGCCAGCTTGGTGATTAAAATACCTTCCTCTTCTTCTTCTGCAGTTGATTTTTACTGGCTGTGTCAGATCTTTAGTCCTGTTGCCACAATGAATCCCACTGTCTCCTTAAGGTCTTGACGGATGCCCTGAAGTTGCATTTGCAGCTGTGCGTCCTCTGGCCAGGTTTGATGCTGTGGAACATCATGGGCTGGACAGTGTTGGAGGATGTGTTCTGGGGTCTGAGGTCCAGTGCTGCACGCATATTCGTCAGTGTGGGCAATCATGATTCGTCTGAGATGGCTCAGCGGTTGGCAGTGGCCAGTTCTCAGTCTGAAGAGGATTGTTTGCTGGTATCTCTGGAGTTGATGGATTGGAACAGCACCACTGTCTGTACCCAGTCTTCTCTTCCACTGGTTTTGGTATTGGCTGTGGATGATAGTTTTGGTATTGGTTGTGGATGATGGTTTTGGTATTGGCTGTGGATGATGGTTTTGGTATTGGTTGTGGATGATAGTTTTGGTATTGGTTGTGGATGATGGTTTTGGCTTCTCTGTAGATCACCGGGTGGCTGAACTGCTCCATATTGCTGCCTGCTTTGGACAGAGCATCAGCCTTCTCATTCCCAGTGATCCCACAGTGGGATGGAATCCACTGGAGTACAATGGTGGATTATCTTGAAAGGTCATGGAGGGCTTTTTTGATGTTTTTCAGCTGCTATTCGCTTCTGTTGCTCTGAAGTCCATGCAGCAGAGATCTGCAGTCAGTGAAGAAAGCAATCTTGGGTGGTGGGTTGTTTGACTTTCTTTGTGCAGCATGGAGCAGAGCTGCTGACTCTGCTCTGTAGTTGGAGGAAAATTGTCTGGTCGGAAAGGCTATGGGGGTCAGTCTCCCATCAGTGTGTTTGATGAAGATGCTTGCTCCCCCGTTCTTCACTGCTCACTTTGAGGATCCACCTGTGAATATGTGCATCCACTTTCTGAGGTTGTACTGGTCATCTCCAGTGCCAAAGCTTTCAGCAGGTGAGGGGCTTGGCAATATTTCTTGTCTATGCCAGGAACTTCTGTGATGACTGAGACTTCTTCAAGGAGGTCATATGACGCCTCAAAGTCGAGAAGCATTTCATTTCAGTTAAAGACATAGGCAGCAGGTGTTCATATTGGCTGTGTAGGCTTTTAGAGAGGTGGTTGGAACTTTTCTGCTTCAGCCTGTTCTTGCTGGGATTCTTTAGTTTGGCATGCATTTGGTGGGAAGACATGCAAAGGAGCTTCTCTCTATGGACATAGACATTCTCCTCACGTCTGTCTTCAAGGGGGAGGAGATTGTGTATTTTCCATTGTC
The DNA here is from genome assembly GCA_033310375.1 of Conus canariensis. Classification (NCBI taxonomy): domain Eukaryota; kingdom Metazoa; phylum Mollusca; class Gastropoda; order Neogastropoda; family Conidae; genus Conus; species Conus canariensis. Next base: position 4,270,692 of record CM065716.1, read on the forward strand.
TGGACAGGCGTTGTTTTCATCCCGCCCGTGATCAACTGGATTATTACCTATAGCATGGATGCGTCAGTAATAGTGTTGCTCAAGATTTCCTGCCTCCATGCAGGAGTCGGTTCTTTGTAGGGTCTAACTGATGCCACAGTAATTAAAGGAACCGTAGAGTTCTGCCCCTTTCATGGGGCCAAGCTTAAAAAATCACTGCAGTATCATCCTCATGATGCTTATCTTTATGGCAGGTCTTAAAAAAAACGAAAATACATCGCTTTAGAAATTTGCTAGCCCTTTTTGTGTAGAAATATATAAAAGCGAAAAAGAAGAGCCTCAGTAATCTTTCACATGTAAGCCTAATCATTGTGGATTTTGAAGCAGCTTGTGTGTGCTGATGCTTTCAGAATTTTCGCCTGTACCAGGACAAGACAGGAACATGCATCAGCGATGAATCTGGCCTGAGCGTTGGCTCTGTTCTGGTCATCCTGTAAGTTGTGATGCCTTCAGTTTTCAGTTGCCTGGAAGGGTTTATGATAGGTTGTGTTATTAATACTAGTATGGGTTCAAGGATTTACTTTTGCCATAATCACATGAAATGAAAGGCAACATAATCAGGAATTTGTTTTGATGATGAACACACCTATATGCTTGTAGTACTCTTCTAATATACTATGTAACTGCATTTTCCTGTTACCATGTATCCTAACAAATACCTTTTACTCGCCTGGCATGGACATGCTGGAAAAGAAGAAAAAAGGGAGCTAAATCCTGTATCTTTCAGTACACCCATCATATCCTTCAAACTTGGACTGAATCTTGTGATCAAGATGTTTCATCTGAAGTGAGCTGATTACTTTGGTCTTCTTTCCTTTCTTGCTGTGTTATTGTTTCAACTTTTATTGTTAGAGTTGCTGTGGGTTACATTCCTCCCTGCTGTGTAAGACAGTGATCTTTCTTTTTGAACCAGACAAGTTCCACAGTCCTCCTTTTTGTCAGCCATACTGAATTCTCATGCCTTCATGTTTTGATTCTGTTCAGCTTGTCAGGAATGTCGCATTGAATCTACCTTTTTGTACTCCCAGTTCTTATAGAACAGGGAGTACTTTAGAATGGGAACGAAGAAATGCTGTCTGTGTGTGTGTGTATCTGTCTGTCTGTCTGTGTGTCCGTGGTCAAAATGTGTTCCACTCGCTCCAGACAAAACTACTAGGCCGGTCTTTCTGAAAGTTTGTTGGTATGTTCATTATGGGCCACGGATGATGCCCGATGTTTTAGTTTACCGCTATAGCCGTTACTAATGGCTGTAACGGCCTGTAACGGTTTTTCTTCTTTATGGAATATCTCAGAAAGTACTTGGCCGATCTTTGTAAAAATGAGCAGGTACGTTCATTATGGGTAACGAATGATGCCCAATGTTTTAGTTTACCTCGTTATAGCTGTTACTAACGGTTGTAATGGCCTGTAACGGTTTTTCTTCTTTATGGAATATCTCAGAAAGTACTTGGCCGATCTTTCTGAAAATTTGTAGGTATGTTCATTATGGGTCACGAATAATGCCTGATGTTTTAGTTTACCGTTATAACCATTACTAACGGCTGTAACGGCCTGTAACGGTTTTTCTTCTTTATGGAATATCTCAGAAAGTACTTGGCCGACCTTTATGAAAATTAGCAGGTATGTTCATTGTGGGTCACGGATGATGCCTGATGTTTTAGTTTGCCCCGTTATAGCCGTTACTAACGGTTGTAACGGCCTGTAACGGTTTTTCTTCTTTATGGAATATCTCAGAAAGTACTTGGCCAATTTATAATCGGTTTGGATGATCTTGTGACAAATCGGAGCCTCTGTCCATATGTAAGTGATATAATGCTGAAAATGGATTAAACAACCGTTAAAAGCCGTTATTCTGCCCTTATTTCTTATATATAGGTGGATTTTAATGAAATTTGGTATATAGAAAGGTTATCACACACAAATGGCACTTCTATATAGTGTTTCAAAATTTGACTGTTAAAAGCCGTTATTTTTGACATATTGTCTGATTTGGATGAAATTTGATATGTACACAGGCTTTAGCCCAGTGAGGACTAAAATACCGGTTTCAAAAGTGGATATCAGATATATAACCGTTAAACTGTTATTTTGCTGTTAATTTTTTTATATATTGGTGGGTTTTAATGAAATTTTGTATATAGAAAGGTTATCACACACAAATGGCACTTCCATGTAGTGTTTCAAAACCTGACCGTTAAAAACCATTATTCTTGACATATTGTCCGATTTGGATGAAATTTGGTATATACACAGGCTTTAGCCCAGTGAGGACTAAAATACCAGTTTCAAAAGTGTACATCGGTTAAATCCTTTATTTTGCCTTTATTTCTTATCTCACAAAGCACTTGGCCGATTTATAAGCGGTTTGGAAAACTGGGAGTACGTTTATATGCTTCGCATCTTGTTTTCTTGTTAATGAAAATTTTGTTGAGGACAAAGTAAAAAAGAGAGTCAGCTACATCCAGGTCAGATTCTTTTTCACAGATCAAGGGGCTGACCTGCCTTTCCCTATCTTCAGCTTTCCTTTGGCTGGTCATTTCCATTCACATTCAAACCAAAGGCCTCTCCCTAAACTTTGCACTCCTGTTTGCACAGCAGAGATCACTCCCATCATAGAGGTCGCAAGCAGTTGTCCAGAACCTTCAGAGATGATTTTCATAGGGGTTCATCTCTTTGCCTATTTGTGTCCCTGGGAGAATCTTAACTCAAAGTAGGTGGGTTCACTTGGTGGCACCGGAACATATAAGATTTCTTCATCAGCCTTCTGAACTTATTTGAACTGTATGCCTCTCTGAAATCAGATGGATGCAACATAAATTTTGCTGGGGTTCCCAGCCATGTGGGCATTTGAGGCAACGAGTTGGTAGATCAACTTGCCAAGAGTACCGCAAAGAAAGAGGTGAAGAGATTGTCTATCCCTCCCACTGATCTGAAACCCAAGGCCTAGCGTTCATTAAAGACCTCTGGCAAGAGGAATGGAACTCGCAGACAGATAACAGACTGTTCCAAATCTGTCCAAACATGAAAGAGTTTTTACCATGTGTCAGCTGCAAAGAAGAAACAGTCTCATGCCATTTAGACACAAGCCACTCTTTTTACACTCATTGTTATCTTTTGAAAAGTGAAGAAGCTCTGTGGTGCATTCCATGTCATATACCACTCACAGTGAAACATGTTCTTTTATAATGTTGGGACTTGCATGATGTGAGACGTAAACATTTTACAGCAGAAAATACCTTGTTTATTGATTTCTGAAAAAGATCAACATTTTTCTTCTGATCTAAGATGTTACAGAGCAAAGATTTTGAAAAGAAATTTCTGGTGTGTTTTTAGTGGATGTATTTAGAAGGATTGTGTGAGTGAGATTTTTTTGTTTGTAAATGACTTGTGAATTGACTTCATTGCGGTGAGCCCTGATATGGCCCTTTGCGGTCAGCTGGGCTAAAGGCAACATCATCTATCTCTTACCTCCCCTTTCTGCTGAGCTCCAATCCATTGTGGACCTGGGGACCAGGTAAAGTCAGCTCAGCTCAAGAAGATGGCTGCCTCTCTTTTTCAAACATGTGGTTCTGTACATTCCACCCTCCTTGCTTGTTGGAATTTTTCTCAGTCCTGTTCTTTGTTCTGAAAAAAATAAGAGAAAATAGAGATATGTTATCAATTTCGGTCGTGTCTGCCCCCAAAGTTCTTGCTGGAGACATTGAGGTAGGTGTGTTGGTCAGCTTTCTCAGAGTAATGTGGAGTCAGTCTTGATATTTCTGACATTTATTTGTTAGAATCTTTCTGTCCTTTTAGTGGTGTCTGTGCTTCACCTCTCGAGGCATGCTTTTGCTTAAAGGTGTTCCTTTTGGCCTCTCCTGGAAGTGTTCCTCATTTCCCCTTTGTGCAAGTGTAGCTGTTATGTGTGCGTGTGTGTTTTTGTGTGTATTTGTAGTGTGTGTGTGTGGGGGGCTTAGTATTTGTGTGTGTGTGCGTGCGTGCGCGCGTGTATGGTGTGTGTGCTTGTGTGGTGTTTGTGTGCATTTCAGGCTAGGATATTTTGGTTCTCACCACCTGTGCTTCTTTTTTTGTGTTGGCACAACCAGGCATCATTTCAAACTAACTTTATTAAGTCCAGGTTGTAGTTAACAAGAGGTTATGTGACAGGGTCTCAGTCCATAGATTTTGAATAGAACTATAAAAGACAGTCTTCAGACTCTGTAGGCACCTTCTGGTCAGTGGTAGTACCATGCTGAGTGGACATCCCATACTCTCTTTTTTTTTTTTTTTCTTTTACTGATTAAATATGGGTGGAGCAACAAAGCCCTATAGCTAAAGGTCCGGGCTTTTATTTGCAGATTCTTGTTATCGACTGCTTGCCCCTCTGCCCATTCTTGAGCAAGATATTTAAGAACACCATGATTTATCTTCTCTTTGAATTTGACTTGCCCTGCAGTGACTTGGCCATTGTTTTTTCTTTCTGTTGCCAAAAGTGTATTATGAATCCACTCCAGAATCCGTGTTCTGCCTGCACCCAACCCATGTGTTGCATTTGAGGTATTTCTGTGTGGGTTTTGTTTCCAGTCACTTTGAAAAATGTCCATTCATCGTTAGGATACATCAGGATGCTGCAGCGAGACATCACCTCATTATGTCACAATCACTTTATTCTGAAAAAAACATCTTGGGCTTTGTCTCAAGATTTGAACCTTGCTGCGTGTTGTATGGTAGGATGATCAAAAACAACAAATCAAATCATCATGATCTCATCTTGTTCCAATTTCCAAAGATCATGGGGAAAGAGTTGGGGGGGGGGGGGGGGGGGTGTGAAGGGGTGGGGATGGGGAATTTACAAGGTAGTTCACCCAGTGCACAGGTTTTGACCCAAAATGTGGAACAGGGTGGAGGGGTGGGCATTGGCCTAGTATTGGAGGGTTACAAGGTACATTCAGATAGCACAGTCACACAACTTCTTGCCATGCTCTGCTATATTCAGGACAGAAATGCGTAACCTCATACCATTTTCTTTTGTGTGTAGAACGGAGGCGCCCAATCTTAAGCCATTTGTTAGATAGTGCTATAGATAGGACAGGCACACAACTTCAAACCATTTGCTTCAGTGTGTAGAACAGAGGTACTCAATTCTAAGTCATTTCCTAGGTAGCACTATAGATAGGACAGGCACACAACTTCAAACCATTTTCTTCTGCGTGTAGCACAGAGGTACTCAATTCTAAGTCATTTCCTAGGTAGTGCTATAGATAGGACAGGCACACAACTTCAAACCATTTTCTTCTGCGTGTAGCACAGAGGTACTCAGTTCTAAGTCATTTCCTAGGTAGTGCTATAGATAGGACAGGCACACAACTTCAAACCATTTGCTTCAGTGTGTAGAACAGAGGCACCCAATTTTAAGTCATTTCCTAGGTTGTGCTATAGATAAGACAGGCACACAACTTTAAACTGTTTTCTTTGTGTCGAACAGAGGCACCCAATCTGAAGCCATTTGCTAGTTAGAGCTATAGATAGAACAAGCACACAACTTCAAACCATATGCTTCTGTGTGGAGAACAGAGGCACCCAGTCTTAAGCCATTTGCTCTGTAGAACTATTGATTCTAAGATAGGACAGGCGCACAACTTCATTCATTTACTACATTACGTAGAACATGGTGACCGGTGTGGGCTTGTATCCATGTGTAGGATGGAAGCACAATTCAACCCACTTGCCATTATATGCAGAGCAGAGGCACCTGATTTTAAAGCATTTTCGATCATATATTCAGTAGGCATACAACTTCGATCCATTTACTTCAGTGTGAAGAACAGAAGCACCCCACTCTAACCCATTGCTGTCACAGGCAAGACAGGCATGGCAATGTGAGGAAAGGACTAGTCATTGATCGTTTCCTGTCAGCTTGCACACAAATAGAGAATTTAAAACAGCACAATGACAGGGACACATACAGAATCTTCCTGTCAGCTTGCACACAAATAGAGAATTTAAAACAGCACAATGACAGGGACACATACAGAATCTTCCTGTCAGCTTGCACACAAATAGAGAATTTAAAACAGCACAATGACAGGGACACATACAGAATCTTCCTGTCAGCTTGCACACAAATAGAGAATTTAAAACAGCACAATGACAGGGACACATACAGAATCTTCCTGTCAGCTTGCACACAAATAGAGAATTTAAAACAGCACAATGACAGGGACACATACAGAATCTTCCTGTCAGCTTGCACACAAATAGAGAATTTAAAACAGCACAATGACAGGGACACATACAAAATCTTCCTGTTAGCTTGCAAACTGATAGGGAAACTAATGTTGTCAGGAAATGGTGTTAACGTGAATGTCACTGTGTTCCTTCAAGTGCACCTCATTTCAGTACCAGTGAAGGCAGCACAAGACACTGTGTTAGTTTCACGCCCTTTGTAAAGGCTTGTGATGTTGTGTACAGGTTCTTCGTGCTCTTCATTGTGTACTGGGTGGCTGGCTTCCTCTTCATGAAGTTTGTCCGACGAGCAGAGGGCCTGGAAGTCATTCCAAACTATGAGTTCTGGAAGGAACTACCCTTGCTTATACGGGTAGGTACTGTTGTGTAGAGAAGTGACGTTTTCACTTGGTTTTCTGGAATATGAAAAGGATACATACTGCGTATATCAGTTTGTATGTTGGGTGTAGGATGGGGCAGGTGGGTGGGTGGGTGATCCATTTCTGAAAAATGAATAATCAGAAAGCTCCTTATAAAGTGCTTTTGAGGAAAATAATGAAAAGCAAATCAACAGAAATTGTTGTAGAAACACGTAATCAGCCAGTGTAGACAGTCTGAGCATTTTGCACTGCATCCTCTGCTACTTACCCCCACTCCCACCCTTCTCCCATTCTTTTTTTGGCGGGTGTGCTTCACTACTGAAAGAAGAAGTTTATCCCCCTCCCCCTCACCCATGCCCCTTCTCCGCACACCTTCCTTCTGTCTGCCTCCCTCCCTTAGCATTATGGACAGTGTAATGATTTGGTAAACATGGACAAGAATATGTTTTACAACTATGGCCTCTTACTGCTTTGTCTCCTCTTCATCTTGTGCACACGTACTCACACATCCATGTCTCCCCTTCCACATGCACTGAACAACTTTTTTGGCGACTGGAATATCGTAACACATATTCCAAAAAGTGTTTGAAATAATTTTGCCAAACAACATGGACAAACGAAGCACATGTTTTGTGAGTCGTTTGTCCATGTTATTTGGCGGAATTATTTCAAACACTTTTTAAAGATTTGTTCAGATTTCTGACCTGTAGATTTCCTCTAACTTTGCAACTGACTGTGTAATATTTTAAATAAAACTGGGAATCATCCCCCAGGTTCTGGATCATGACTGTAATTGCTGGATCACTGTCCTAAAGTGATGAGATTCTGTGTGAGATTGTGTTCCATTACTCTCCAGATCAACAGGCTTTGTCAGGGTACTGACCATATTCTTACCTGTCACCATGGCAAAGTTGTGAGTGGTGAGATTGTGTTCCATTACTCTCCAGATCAACAGGATTTGTCAGGGTGCTGACCATATTCTTACCTGTCACCATGGCAAAGTTGTGAGTGGTGAGATTGTGTTCCATTACTCTCCAGATCAACAGGATTTGTCAGGGTACTGACCATATTCTTACCTGTCACCATGGCAAAGTTGTGAGTGGTGAGATTGTGTTCCATTACTCTCCAGATCAACAGGATTTGTCAGGGTACTGACTATATTCTTACCTGTCACCATGGCAAAGTTGTGAGTGGTGAGATTGTGTTCCATTACTCTCCAGATCAACAGGATTTGTCAGGGTACTGACTATATTCTTACCTGTCACCATGGCAAAGTTGTGAGTGTTGCAGTGTCCTGGCCGGAAGGTCATGGGTTCGATTCCCATCAGAGTCATTGTGGGGGATTTTCTGCCCCGACTGGCTCCTACCCAGAGTTGAGTTTGCTCTGGGCTCATTTGGGAAGACTGGGAACACATAGTCGAGTTTCATCAACTGAATGGATGCGTCTCTTACAGTATTGCTCAGATTCCCTGATCAACACTGCAGGTGTCTGTATTTATCAGGCCTGACGCCGGGAAATGTGAAAGTAAGCATAATCTACAGCCCTGTCATGCTGTCTTAGATCAGAGTAGAAATGTGTAACATAATCTTCATCATCCTCATCCTCATCAATCAGCATTTAAAGAATGTCTCAACTTTTATGCCTTGTTCTCATGGTGACATCAGTTTTGATTGCCTCTCCACGTCTATGGCCATGGTTGGATTCTGTTGGGGTCATTGGTATCAGCAAATTCATGGGGGCTGTGGCGGGACAGATGTGGTGCCTTCTGGAGGATGGTTCACTCATGCTGGCTCCAAGACTCTGCAATTGGAGTTGTCAGTAGGGTCTTAGTAGGCGGTGTTCTGAATATGTTAGATCAGAACAGGTACCACTAAACACCACCGAAGTGACTCGGCAGCAGTGCAGTGTCTCCTGTGGTAGGTTGACTCATGACGACTTGATATTGATTGCTCCATGTGGATTGTTGATGTGGGGGATGTGGCAGAAGGGAACGGGCTGTTGCTGTGGATGAGGGATCGGAATGAGCGATGTTAATGCAGTGTCATTGAGGTGGCACAGAAGATGGAACAGCACACACATACACATGAAAAACCCACCTCTCTGTATTCCTGGGTATTTTATCTTGCTTAATTCATTATGTAGAGTGTGATTTAACACAAAAGAAATATTCTGGAAAGAAAATTGTTGGTGAATTTCACCACTATCTAGTTCATTTTGGATGCAAAATAAGAATATTGAAAATACTGTTGTGATTACCAAAGCTCTTCAGACAGGAAGTGACAAAAACCTCAAAAAGTCTTCCTGTCAAGACAGCAGACCTTATGGAGGCAAATGAAAGGATGATGAACTTGACAAAGAGTAACATGGATATCTTACAGTGAATAGTCAAAAACCATGTTGTTATTGTCAGTGGCAGTACTTATATAGCACCTGTCCTCAGAGACCAAGGTCTCTACAATCTACCATTACATTCATACAACAGGCTGCCTGCCAGGGTAAAGCTGATTGATAAACTGCATGCTGTGTCATTCAGTCGAAGATCAGTCACTCATTCCTTCATTTTTTCACAGAAGATGAATGTTGTGTGTACATGTGTTGTCCATACTAACGGCCATACCTTCTCTTCCGAAAGTTGGTGATGGGATTTTATGTACAAGTGAGATGTTACATATGATTTGTTTCATGGAACATCAGGATTTTATGTATGAGTAAGATATTACGCATGCATTCTTACATGGAACATCAATTTATAGTATTGCTGAAAGGACTTTCGAGGAGTCGGAAACTGTGAGAGAAAAATCCCACTGTATTGAAACTGCTTGGAGGAGATTCAAACCCTCAACCCCTGGATCATCAGGATCATGAGTCTGGCGCTCTACCAGCTGAGCTATTCCCCCTTTCATTTTTCAGTACCAAGAGGATGGCTGCGATAGGATTTCAGGATTGGAGAGATGGCCACATTCTAGTTTTAGGATTGTGAGATGGCCACAGTTCAGTTTCAGGATTGGAGAGATGGCCACAATTCATTGTCAGGATTGGAAGTACAGCCACAATTCATTGTCAGGATTGGAAGTGTGGCCACAATTCATTGTCAGGATTGGAAGTGTGGCCACAATTTGATTGTCATGATTGGAAGTGTGGCCACAATTCATTGTCAGGACTGGAAGTGTGGCCAGAATTCATTGTCAGGATTGGAAATGTGGCCACAATTCATTGTCAGGATTGGAAGTGTGGCAGCAATTCATTGTCAGGATTGGAAGTGTGGCCACAGTTCATTGTCAGGATTGGAAGTGTAGCCACAATTTGATTGTCAGGATTGGAAGTGTGGCCACAATTCATTGTCAGGATTGGAAGTGTGGCCACAGTTCATTGTGAAATGATTGGAAGTGCAGCCACAATTCATTGTCAGGATTGGAAGTGTGGCCACAATTCATTGTCAGGATTGGAAATGTGGCGGCAATTCATTGTCAGGATTGGAAGTGTGGCCACAATTCATTTTCAGGATTGGAAGTGTGGCCACAATTCATTGTCAGGATTGGAAGTGTGGCCACAATTTGATTGTCAGGATTGGAAGTGTAGCCACAATTCCTTGTCAGGATTGGAAGTGTGGCCACAGTTCATTGTCAGGATTGGAAGTGTGGCCACAGTTTGATTGTCAGGATTGGAAGTGTGGCCACAATTCATTGTCAGGATTGGAAGTGTGGCAGCAATTCATTGTCAGGATTGGAAGTGTGGCCACAATTCATTGTCAGGATTGGAAGTGTGGCAGCAATTCATTGTCAGGATTGGAAGTGTGGCCACAGTTCATTGTCAGGATGGGAAGTGTGGCCACAATTCATTTTCAGGATTGGAAGTGTGTCCACAATTCATTGTCAAATGATTGGAAGTGTGGCCACAATTCATTGTCAAATGATTGGAAGTGTGGCCACAGTTCATTGTCAGGATTGGAAGTGTGGCCACAGTTCATTGTCAGGATTGGAAGTGTGGCCACAGTCCATCGTCAGGATTGGAAGTGTGGCCACAGTTCAGTGTCAGGATTGGAAGTGTGGCCACAGTTCATTGTCAGGATTGGAAGTGTGGCCACAGTTCATTATCAGGATTGGAAGTGTGGTCACAATTCATATCAGGATTGGAAGTGTGGCCACAATTCATTTTCAGGATTGGAAGTGTGGCCACAGTTCATTGTCAGGATTGGAAGTGTGGCCACAATTCATTGTCAGGATTGGAAGTGTGGTCACAGTTCATTGTCAGGATTGGAAGTGTGGCCACAGTTCATGTCAGGATAGGAGAGATGGCCTTATTTCAGTTTCAGGATTGGAGAGATGGCCTTATTTCAGTTTTAGGATTGGAGAGATGGCCTCAGTTTCAGGATCGGAGAGATGGCCTTATTTCAGTTTCAGGATCAGAGAGATGGCCACGTTTGTCTGCAGAGGCATTCTTAGTTGAAGACAAGGGCAATAACCCCTGACCGCCTATCAGTCGCGGGAGGGGAAGGGATGGAACGGCCGCGGTTTGTTTAAACAGCGCACTTCTGCTGACAGCTGCCAGTTTCCTTGCGCTAACCTCCCACAAGCTTTCCTCCCTACGCATAATGTGATACTAGCTGTCTGGCTGATAGTGTGGTGAAAACAGGATGCTGTGTTTCTTCATTAATACTTTGCGCCAGAATGCAATAAACTGTGGTCGATTGATGTCACTGTATTGTGGGGTCTCTGACTGACAGAACGATACCAAACATGAATGGGTCTTCTTTCATACGCAATGATGGCAAGCACCACAAAGATTTGTCAACAAAAAACGATTGAAACAGACTAACAAACACACACAAAGTGAAAAGAAATTGCAACTCAGTGGAGAGCATGCGTTCCTGAAGCTATCACGCTCAACCTGGTGCTAATTGGACATGCGTGTCTTTCCTTTACAACTGACAGAAAATTAGTTGCGGGACTCCTACCTGACAGCCGGTACTGGGCCTGAATAAACAGTGTCGGCTCTGGTCAGCTTCACGGGGAACACGGCGGCGGTTTCCCTACCACGGCCTAGGCATGTTTTGCTTGTTTATCTGCGTGCTTTACGTGCTTGTGAAGCATGCCAAAACTGATTCTATCACAGCCACACCATGCTTTTAGTAAAGCAAGATTTTAGCATGCCACACATGCAGATGTCAGTTAGAAACAATGAAATGCTTCCTACCTGACCTTGTGCTTTCGCCCGTTCGAATCATTTGAAACTGATGTCACATACACACACCAATGCGAAATGTTGTCACATTTTCATCTTCATGGTGAGCCTACTCACGATTGGAGAGAGAGAGAGAGAGAGAGAGAGAGAGAGAGAGAGAGAGAGAGAGCGCGTACACACACACACACACACACACACACACACACACACACACACACATTGACAGAAACCCACACACCAACAACAGCGGTATATAAACAGATGGATCATACACACACACACACACACACACACACACACACACACACACACACACACATTGAAATTTATTTCCACCCCACACCTACTTTAATTGGAATGACACACTGACACACACAGACACCCGCGAGTGTGCACACATGTGCGCAAGCACATCCACAAATATGGCAACAAAAACAGCATATCTCTCTCTCTCTCTCTCTCTCTCTCTCTCTCTCTGTTTATCTCAATTGTAACTGGCTTAATCAATTAGTTGGTTTTAATTGAGAAGGGTAAAAGATTTAACCGGGAATGCTTGTCACCTCTTACGCATTCGGGATTTTATTGGATTTGAAATGTTCCAATTGCCTTCTTCATCACCAGAAATATCTAGACTGAAATACTGCAACAAATCATTGGAGAAGTTGACACAAAGTCTAGCGTTTAATCCTTTATCTTGTACCTTTCTGAGCACATGACTGCCGCACACACGGCACAACAAATCTACACGTCTTTTGTGTTCACTGAAGTTGTGTTCAAGCGCCTCCGCCATTGTTGGAGCTACAAACACGCAGGTGTACACACGTACAAAAGATCGGAATGAAGTAGGCCTACATGTCAGCAACAAGACTAGCCAATGCAGGATCAATCACACACACACGCACACGCGCTCATACACACACACACACACACACACACACACACACGCACGTGCGCGCATGCGCTCATACACACACACACATATACACGCGCGCACGCACGCGCATGCGCGTACACACACACACACACACACACGTACACACACACACACACACACACACACAGCAAGAGAGAGAGAGAGAGAGAGAGGAAGGAAAGTCATCGCCTTGTGGAATGTCTCCTCTCGAACGGCTAGCACCACACATGTACACGGCTTGCTGATACACGTATACACGTGCCCCATCCTGGCCAGCTTATGAAAACGAACTTCTCAATGAAAAAAAACCCCTCAAGAACGCGGGATGAACCGAAGTTATATCAAACGGCACAAAGAAGAATCACAACACACAAAATCACACACTCAGTTAATTATATCCAGTTATGGAATAATAATAATCCGTAAAGCACAACAAGAAGAGCACAGCATGAGAACACAGGCGCTCCCTTGAGAGCAGAAGGGTAGGGCCCTATCACGCGGCCAGTTTGTCAGCGCTCAGCAGTGAG
>CM065716.1:4288936-4321436 GCA_033310375.1 Conus canariensis
TTCAATCATTATTTCACCATGTTCCAAGTACCACAGACATTGTTTATTTTCTCCAAAATGGTGAGCGTTTGAATTCTCCGAAGCAATATTTTAAACTATGTATGTGATGGATCTCTGTTTTTTGCCATTTGTTTCCCCTTAACATTTAGGTTAGTTATATGCTGGTGAGAGACTTCCACCTGGTTGTTCACAAGCTGTCATCAGATTTTGTGTAATTGTTGACATTGTTCTTTGAGAAAAAGAAGTATTTCATTGATTTTTAAAGGAGAGTATGTTGACTGTTCATTGAGAAATAGAAGTATTTCATTCATTTTTAAAGGAGAGTATGTTGACTGTTCATTGAAAACTAGAAGTATTTGATTGATTTTTAAAGGAGAGTATGGCTGGAGAAAATACATAATATGTGAGAGCAGATGTATTCATTCATCGTGTTTGCATCCTTGGTGTAATCAATGGAATGCTATCACAACATCTTTGTCAATTCCTTTTCTACTGTTCCATCTGTCACAGGCAGAGCATTCTTGTATCTTACACCTTCAGAATCTTCTGGACATGTTTATGTGGACATCGCGGCATGTTTGAGGAGTCTGTGCCATACAGAAATGCTTTGTGGTCAGAATGACTCTGTTGTGGATGTTTACTGATTCATGTATTCATTGTAGTCTGTTGAGGTTGGGGGTGTGAGCAGACTTCCCAGAGTTACTTGTCATAAGCTGAAGTTCTGCTCCCTGGAGCTCACCTCCTGTAGTACTTTTCCCTTCTATACTACATCAGGAATTAAAGTGGAGTTTTCTCGTGTGATTCCGAATACAATTTTCCAGATGTACATTCAGTTTGAGTGAGACAAAAATTTATTGTGTGTCATTTTGGAGTTGTATACGTACATAGAGAATATGTAGGGAAGTACAAGAAAGAATGGATCAGTTTGTGTGAGTTGGTTATTTAAAAAAGAAAAAAGACAAGCATATCATAGTTGTATTAGTGCATGTTTATTTCAGTGTGATCCCTATCATTGTCATGTGTAGACAGGTGTGGAACAGCGACATGATAAGGATTGACTTGGTTGACTGCAGATCACTTGGAAGGAAAGTGTGACTGGTCTGCTTTGTATGCAGCTGACCTTTATCATGGTTATGGCTGTTGCTGTTTGTATCATCTGCATGATAATTCTCCACCTTCATCACTACTGTCACTATGAATTGTTATTCAAGCCTGCTCAATCACTTAATAATGGTAGCACTCAAAAACTGGCGCTGTTTGTGTCATGGTTCATCATCTTCAGGTCTGGACATTGAAAGGGGGACCAGGGGGTGGTTATCATTCAGTTGCTGATCCTGACAGTATGCTGTCGTGGTGTGTATTGTTTTGATGCAGTGTTGTTTTGATGTGTACTTTCAAGACTTTTTTAAGTACAGACCATTCTCTCTCTCTCTCTCTCTCTCTCTCTCTCTCTCTCTCTGTCTGTCTGTCTGTCTGTCTTACACACAGATAATGCACATACATTGGGTGATGTCTTTAGGAACTGTTTTGATTTTTGGTTTGTTCATGATGTCAAACATCCAAAGCAAACAGCATACATATGAGTACAGCTCTGTGAAGTTTCTGGAGCGTTTGTTCTCATATTCTTCTTCCTCATCTCCGTGAGGAGTCCCTGGGGCATGTTTGTGAAGACCGGTTCTCCAGGTTCCTCCAGTTCTGTCTGTTACCTTTGTGAAGACCAGTTTACCAGGTTCCTCCAGTTCTGTCTGTTGTGTGCGCAGGCCAGGGTCACTGGACATATGTTCCTTGTCCACTCTGCAATGTTGTCAGTCCATCTGTTTTCATCTACCCCTCCAAATTAAAGAGCAAAGGCTACATGTTTCGACCTCTTTGGTCTTGTTCAGGTGAGACAAGCAACATTAAGGACAATGAAAATGAAGGCCGAACAGACAGTCACTTATCTCCTTAAACTGGGTACAAAATGTGTGTGGAATAGAAACGAGGTTGTTGGGAGGGGAGACGATATGGGTTAAAATAATAATAATGATCATAAGATAAAGAGAATATTACTACTACTGCTGCTAATATTGAACAAAGATGATAATAGTTGTGGTTCAAGATGTTGAACTAATAATGACCGTTTTCCAAAAAGACTAACAATGACCATTTTCCAGCACAAGAAACATGGTGTTCTGTGAATGTGACAGATGTCATAGGTTGAATGTTTCACAGAGCCAGCACTACACACAAGTCTTTGGTGATAGAGAGAAGTTTTTGTATGTCAGCCAGTTCAAAGTTTTCAGAGGAACATTCAGGAACACCTTGTTCAAGTTTGTTTTGGGACAAATGGCTTGATGAACTTTTGTTAGGAAACCGTGGTTTTGGAAATGTCCAGCAGATCATCATTATGCAGAAATGTCTTTGCCATGCATAGGGGGTATGACTACCTACAGTAAAGTACAGTGTGTGTGTGTGTGTGTGTGTGTGTGTGTGTGTGTGTGTGTGTGTATGGGTGAGTGTGTGTGTGTGTGTTGTTGGTTGGATTTTTACCTCTTTTCTTTTGTGATCACATGTTACAATTGCTGTGTATCCCTGGTCCTTTTATCACAGGATAGTGTTCATTTAAATCTGTATGATCTTTGCTTCCATAGGACACCCCCCCCCCAAAAAAAAAAAAAAAAAAAAAAAAAAAAAAAAAAAAAAAAAAAAAAGAGAAAAGAAAAAAGTGATTAGGAAAGGAGGAGGGAATGGCTAGCTTTTGTTCAGTGTTTTCTTTGTGAGGAATTCTTTCCTAGCCATTGTGTTTTTCTGGTCTGGGCTGCTTCCCATCTATATCTACATCTCTCAAAGAGAGTTTTGATGTATAGCTTTCAGTGTCAGTTGCCAGTCCTTTTTTTTTCTCTCTCTTGGCAACTTATTTAATAAAAGACTTTGTCTATCTGCCTGTCTCTGACTCTCTCCCCTCTCTCTCTCTCTCTCTCTCTCTCTCTCTCTCTCTCTCATGAAAAAGATCTGTACAAACCCTGAGTAAGTCAACAAGCCATTGATGCATACATGTGCAAGAAGAAAAAAAAAGGTTGCAATGGCCTTAAGATCTGTTTGGTAATAATTACAACATTTGCATAATGTGTATAAATGTGATGGAAATTCAAGAATTTATAACAGTATTCTTGGCTATATAGATAAGTAACCTTGAAAATAAACTAGATCTGCCTGTAAATGCTGCTCTTTTTCAGTGGTAAATAGATTTTCCACATTTGATGTCAAAATTTATGATGCATTTTTTTAAAAACAAAATGTTGGATTCAGTGTCTTTTGAAAATTGTTATTATCTGGCTATCTTATTTACCTGTTTATGGATGTATTTCTTTAGGATGAAAAGTGTTCAGGAGATCTGAGTGGCTTGTACGAGTTGTTCTGTACAAGTTTGTATCGGAAGTCATAATGGTATTTTGCAAGCTAAAGATCTTATTTTTTTTGGGGTGGGGGGGGGGGGGGGGGGGGGTGGTGTGGAGGCGGATCGGGGTTAATGTATTTTTTGTTAATGTTGTTGGAAGCAGCTGATTTGATCATTATTATTTGGTGATAGATGTGATAGATATGTATTTAAATAAGGATAGAAAGTGACGTCAGATGTATTTCATTAAAATACTCACCTCAAATTCTTGAATTTGTGTGAGAGTGTGTGCAGATGTGTATGCATGTGTCATAAGTTACTTCACTTTAGTGTTTTGTCTACACATAGTGTATACAGGGGTCTGTAGGATAATCTTGAAGTTTTTTTTTTCATGAGTTCATTTATTTTACCATTTTTGAAAAGTATGCAATTGCAC
Organism: Conus canariensis; assembly: GCA_033310375.1. Classification (NCBI taxonomy): domain Eukaryota; kingdom Metazoa; phylum Mollusca; class Gastropoda; order Neogastropoda; family Conidae; genus Conus; species Conus canariensis. Next base: position 4,292,749 of record CM065716.1, read on the forward strand.
CTCTATTGCACAGAACAGGCACAGCATTTAAAAAAAAAAACAAAACTTATTTACAAAACTTGTTGAATATTGGAGTTATTGGTAACTTCTTTAAAAAAAAAAAAAGGTAAAGAATTCAGCCTTAGCCCCTCTCAATCCCACCTTCTTCTTCAGGAATTCTCTTTTTTCTGCTCATTGCTTTTTGCAGCGTTTTCAGTAATTTTCTCATGGAGGATGTACCGTTTTACATGAGAGATATTCAATTGGAAATTCTGTCTAAACGTAATGTGCATGAGAGCAATGGTTCTCTTTGACATTCTGCAGGAACTCAGCTTGGTGTGGATTGTTTGAAGAAAAAGATTGCAGCTATAGTGGGGGGAGTGGGGGGGGGGGCGGTGGAGGGTAGGATAGGAGTGGTATGGGGTGGTAGTGGTGGCAAGGGTGTTGTTAACAAACATCACTTTGGGTTTTTCAAGTGTCAATCATCTGCAAATAAAGAATTTTGTGGGAATGTACCAGTTGGTTGATGCATATAGAAAAAGCAGTGAATGAAAGACTTCAAAGCAGAAAAGAAAAAATGTGAAAGGTAGAATTGTTAGGACATGACACAGAATCTTTTCAGACAGCTTTCCCCAGCCCCCCCCCCCCCCCCCCCCCCCCCCCTGCCGCTCTTCTTTAGATTCATTTGATGATTGAAATTATAAGGTGTTGGAGAACATGCCACTCGCGGTGTGTGCGATGATTCTTGAAGATCTGACTTACAACATTTGCATTCATGTTTATGTGGATATATTTGTGTTGAATGATCAGCCGGATGTGTCGTTCAAGCTCCATTATGAATTCGATATATAGCAATAACCAAATATTCTTCCATTTTCACTCACTTCCACCTCATCTTCCAGCCCTCCCACCCTCACCGCCTCGTTCCACCCTCCCCACCCCTCCACCCTGCCTCATTCCACCCTCCCCACCCCTCCACCCTGCCTCGTTCCACCCTCCCCACCCCTCCACCCTGCCTCGTTCCACCCTCCCCACCCCTCCACCCTGCCTCGTTCCACCCTCCCCACCCCTTCACCCTGCCTCGTTCCACCCTCCCCACCCCTCCACCCTGCCTCGTTCCACCCTCCCCACCCCTCCACCCTGCCTCGTTCCACCCTCCCCACCCCTCCACCCTGCCTCGTTCCACCCTCCCCACCCCTCCACCCTGCCTCGTTCCACCCTCCCCACCCCTTCACCCTGCCTCGTTCCACCCTCCCACCCCTCCACCCTGCCCTGTTCACCCTCCCCACCCCTTCACCCTGCCCTGATCTCAAATGTCAGATATTTTGTGCTGGATTCATTAGAATTGTCATCATAAATAGGAGTTGACAAGGAAACCAGTCACAACTGAACACTATCTTCTTTTGTTATTGAGAAAAGAAGTTGATGGTAACATAAATTTTTCCTGAGTTTCTAATTTTGATGTAGCTTTAAAAGTTTCTTAGGATAAATCTCATCCCATTTCCCAGCTCCTCTCCTCTTTTCCCCACTCCTTTGGCTTCCCCATTAATCTCCTGCTTTCTCCCTCCCCATCCCCTCGCTTCTGCTTCTTGATATTGTTTTCATTTTTTTATCATTCCATTAATTTTGTGCAGCATGTAGTAGAGATGATGACCATTTGTTATCTTTCATTACTGTCACTGACTGTCATTCTTTTTTTTTTTATCCCCATTGTGGTACCTGTCATTGTTTTAGAAAGTACTTGAACTTTTTTTTTTTCGCTGTCTTGTTCAAATGTTTGTCATAGCTGCCTTTTTGTAGTTGTCTGGCGACATGGTGTTAGACTTTTAAGACTACCTGTTGGTCACCAGCTGACCATTTCACTCTGCCTATGGTCTTTCTAGACATTATAGTGGTTGGTTTTTTTTTCTTTTTAAGTGTAAAGTTTTGTGATCTAATGTGAAAAATGAAAGCAAACAGCCATCACCCTCAGCATTGGCTAGAGTTCACAAAAGAATAAGGATGCTAGTGCTTGAGATATTATGAGTTGACGTATATATTTTGTAAGTAGTTGAGTTGCTTATTCCTTTGTTTTTGACAGCCCTGAAATGTCCCTTTGTGGTTGGCTGGACTATAAGCAATATCCTCTCTCTCCATTGTTTTTGTTTTTTATGTCTGTTCCATTTTATGAATGTTTTTTCATGATGACAGGTCAGAAATGTTACCATATGCTCTGTTAATATACCAAGGCTATGACTGAAACTTCTTTCTCTCATCTACCCCACCATCTGCTTCTGCATATCATTCCATTTCTGTATTTGCTGTACGAGACGCATGATTACAACTTTGTAGACGGTCCTTTTTGCTGTGGTTAGAACAACTGTTTGTAGAATTGTACAGTGATACTGGAACGTCGCAATAAATTGATTGTGATTTGGATGAATGATTGACTGCTCTTTGCTGGTGTTTATGTCATCGAGTTGTAGATGAATGATATTTTATTTTAATGGTTTTTTTTTTTCTTTTTGCCTACGATGTTTAGTTTCTGCTTTTGTGTTTTGATATGGAGTTCTTTCAGGAAGTATGTATCATGTTTATTATTTTTGTGGTTTCTTTAGTTGTATTTCATATTCATCATTTCTGTTTACATTTGTCTTTTGTTTCATTTGTATTTTACATTTTTTTGTTTGTTTTATTTTGCTTGTGTGTGTGTGTTTTTTTTTATTTGTTTACTTGTGCTATTCTGCAGTATTTATCGTAGTTAGACATTTTCAGATAAACATGTGTGTGCTGTATAAGCAGTGTATTGAAGAATAAAGATGACAGTTTGTGTACATTCCTTGTTTGTTTACTTTGTACTACTGATGGGTCACATACATTCTTGCGTTAATTAGAAAAGACAAAAAAACATTGCAGTGTTAACGAAAATAATCCTTAATACAAACACACGCACGCATACACACAAAACAGTACAAAGTAATAACTTACTTGATTCACAGAACAAAACAGCCAGGTGAATTTTCCATAGTTTCCCTCAAATGTCACAATCGACATAAAACATGCAGAAAACTGTACTCCCCAGTTGGTTGTGAAACCCATAGTTTCCCTCAAATGTCACAATCGACATAAAACATGCAGAAAACTGTACTCCCCAGTTGGTTGTGAAACCCATAGTTTCCCTCAAATGTCACAATCGACATAAAACATGCAGAAAACTGTACTCCCCAGTTGGTTGTGAAACATGTCTTCTTCCGCTGTCAGTAACAACTGACAAACAAACAAACAAACAAACAAAACAAACTCCCTGAAGTGATATTCTCTGGACGTCTGACGGCAGCCAACAGTGGAGAAATGTTCTGTGCATTTGTTTTTTACGTCTATTATTAGTGACATCTAGAGAGGACATTTTTTCGTGCTTTGTACTATGTGTTCAATCAATGCTACTTCGCTTTCCACATTGTGTGTTTACTTTATATTTTTTAAACAAAAACATGTGAACAAAATGTGTGCTTCAGAGAAGAATCAAAACATGAGTTTGCCATTCACGCATTTGAATGTTTTTTTGATATTTGTCTCAGGAAAGTGATTGATTAGATAAGGTGGATCTATGTGTATGATAATGGAACAACAACAACAAAAAAAGGCAAAATTCTTTTAAAAATGGATAATTTACAATCTGGAAAACGCGTGCAGTCTATGTAAGTGTTTGTTTTCAGTGGTATCAACTCCGTGAGTTTGTGTTGAACTTTCGTGAAATGGGGGCATATGAAATAAATCCTGATGTGTCTGTTTACTTTTATTCAGCAGTGTCCCAAAATGTAAATGAATTGGATTCTTACAACAGTTATTGTATAAACTTTAAAAAAAAATGTAATTGATATCAAACCGCCAAGAAAACTTAGACAAACGAATCACAAGACGAAACACGATGCGTTTCGACCTCATAGGTCTTCTTCAGGCAAGATGCAAAACACTTAGGACAACGAATACTCAGGACAACAAAAATGAACAAGCAATCACTTATCTTCATTCACTTCAGCGCAAGATGGGCTTTGAATGAAAACGAGGCTGTCAAGAAGTTAATTTTTGTTGTCACCCCCCTCCCCCCTTCTCTCTCTCTCTCCTTTTCCTCCTCCTCTCTTAACTCTACCCTCTTTCCTCGTGCCCTATTCCTGGAACTCAACTCACCCTCTCTCCCACTGTCCCTCTGTCTACTTCATTCACCACTTTGGCTTCACAAGGGGAGTATTGCGCATGTTAATGTCTGTACTGCTTTTATTTTTTTGTCGCTGAGGAAGGCATATTGCCGAAAATTTCTTGTCCTGTTTTGTGTCGTGCATTAAAACTGCATTATTTCACACTTTGTTTTGTATGCTCTTCTGCTTATTCGTCGTGTTCTGGTAACGCTGCAGTTTGTTTCATTTGCCTGTTGTCCTGTTTTGTATCTTGCATGAAGAAGGCCTAAGAGGTTGAAACGCGTCGTGTTTTGTCTTGTGATTTGTTTGTCTACATGTTCTTGGCGGTTAGCTATTAATTACATTTGAAATTTGTTTAGATTTCCGCCTGCAGTCGCCTCACTTTGCAACTAGATCTGTTGTTTAAAAGCTAATGAAATTCAAACTGGTGTATCATAAAGTCTACACATTGTTACATAACATCATCAGAGAATATGATGTAAGGGAATACTGTGCTGATATCAGTTGTCATATACAGATGTATGTAGATAGTATCTGTGTCAGTATTAGCTGATCCGATTTACCAAGACATGCTGCTAGAAATTATAATCCTGCAGTTGTCTCATTTGAATTGGGTTTTGCCACATGTATTCTGGTACTGCCTGTATAGTGTTCTTGAGGATTTATATTTTTCTTGATAGTTGACAGATACAATGTATATACCATTTAACGTAGCTTTATCTTTCCATTTTGCAGTACGTATAGAGTAGAAGCATATAAATTTGTCATTTTTTCCGCTTTTTTACAAGTTCGGTAGCTCTTGCTCCTATGATGAAATAAACAACTGCAAACGAATGCAGCTTGCACAGACCGAATCGCTTAGCAGAAATGACAACATAGCGCACACAGAACAAACAAGGAGACACATTTGTTCTGTGTGCTCTGCATTGTCATTTCTGCTCGTCTCCTTGGTTGTTCTGTGTGCTCTGTGTTGTCACATCTGCTAGGCGATTCGGTGTCGTAAGCAGCATTCATTTGGAGTTATGGGCGTTAATCTATTTCATCATGGGAGTAAGAGTTACCCTACTTGTTCTTTTAAGCACTGTTTATTGTTGCCAGCCTCATTTAAGAATTCCTTTTTTTTCTTTCATTAAATTGAAAATGAAATGAGGCAGGGAACAGCAAACAATAAACAAGTAGGGTAACTCTTGCCTTCGAGAGGGATTACGATGGTTCCCTCGTGCAGCTAGTGAAGAGTTTTCATATGTATAATGTATTTTCTTAAATTTCATGTTCCCATTTTCTTCATATTCAACCCCCCCGCCCCAAGTCCACATCTTTGCCAAGTCATTACTGTGATGACAGAGGGGTTGTTGGCCTGCGCTTGTTTTCCCCCACTACTAGATTGTTCGTCTTGGTATTTGACTTTATTCAAGTTTAAAAGGCTGTGCCAGTCATGAATAAAAGTTACTCTGTGTTAGGTTTTCTTATGGGAGCAAGAGTTACCCTACTTGTTTATTGTTTTTTTTCATGAAGAAAAGGAATTGTTGGACGTGACATTGTTGTCTCCTTTTCAATGCCTTACGGTGGCATCACTCCCATGGCACACGTTCTGCTAGCCCAGTCACAGCTGTGCCCAGGTTTGCATTGTTGCAGGCACAGGACTGGCAGCCACTGAGAGCAAGCAATGCTAGGCCGTCATAGAGGAGTCACTGCTCATGCGCCACATCGTCTCACTGAAAACGGCACTAGTGGTTAGACACATCGTCTCACTGAAAACGGCACTAGTGGTTAGACACATCGTCTCACTGAAAACGGCACTAGTGGTTAGAGAAAGTGAAGATGTCTAGTTATGCACCATTTTTTGCTCTTTCTTTCTGTCCTGGTGTTGGTTTTTTTTTTCTTAATTATTTTATTATTATTATGTTTTTTTGTGTTGTTCTCTTTTGCTCTCTTTCTTTCTTTCCTCTTTCCTTCCTTCTTTCTTTCCTCTTTCTTTCCATACTTTATTCCTTTCTTTTTTTTTTCTTTTTTCATCTGTCTTTCTTTCTGTTCCTCCTTCATCCCATCTCTATTTTTCTTTCCTTTTTTTAATTATATTTTTAATTTCTTAGTGTTCAAATTAATAATAAATTGGGTTTTTTTTTACGTAAAGCCGATCTTCCAGACCACGAATGACACTTATGTAAAGTACATTTTGAAGTTATGAGAAATTATTTGATGTCTCTTTGTTCATTAAATTTCTGGATGTTATTAAAGTGCATTCTGCTAAACTGATGATCTGTTTCTGTTTAAGTAGTGCTGATGTGATAATTGAACTGGATCGTGAGTGTGTGTAAGTAGTGCTGATGTGATAATTGAACTGGATCGTGAGTGTGTGTCTGTCTTTTCTGGCATGATAAGGCCATTGGTTTGATGTGGCCCTTTGCGTCATTCCTCTTAGCGTTATGTGTGTGTTGGCCTACCCATCTCAGTTTCTGCCTCTCTATACGCAGTGGTGAAGGAACTTGTGTCTAGGATAGAGGCTGAATTTTCAGAGAGAGAGAGATTAGAATGTGTGTGTGTGGTGTGTGTGTGTGTGTGTGTGTGTGTGTGTGTGTGTGTGTGTGTGTGTGTGTGTTGCAGGCACAGGTGTTCAATCTACACTGTGTCTTACAATAAAATATTATATAAGAAAAATAAAAAAAATGCAGAACACATCATAAAATACATGTGTATGTGCAGCAATTCTTCATTGCCTCGGGCAAATTCACAGGTGGATTTACATGACTGATCGCTTTTCCCCCTCCATATTGTCTCAGGCTATCTGTGCAGTTGAATCCAGCATGACAAGAAAATGCTAAATTTAGCTCACATGTGACATCTTTGCAGCATTTACACGTAGAATCAAATAGCTGGTGAGTTAGTCTCCATGCGGGTCACATGGTATTGGGCGTGTGAGGTGAGGTGTGTCACGAGTCACCAGGATCCAGGTGTTGGGCAGAGTGAAGGTGTGTGGGACAGAGGAAGAGGGCTCCATGACCTTTGACATTTTTTCTTTCTGCTTGATCAGTGTGGGATTTGCGTAACATGCGCGAAAATGTGCCTCTGAATTGCACAGGGAAAAAAATCACATTGTTTGACATGGTTTTTTTGTTTTTGTTTTTTGTTTTTTTTAAATGTAAGTCCAGAAGATTTTGATTTTTTTAAAACCGAAAACTGTGCCTCTGTCTGTCTGTCTGTCTAGCTTACAAGAAATAAAAATCACATTGTTTGATAGGTGAATTGCTTTTTCGATCTGGGACCAGGTGATTTTTTTTTTTTTTTAATTTTAATTTTTGTTTTGTCTGTTGTTGCTGTTTTTAACTGAATACCCTCCGTGTCTCTGTCTGTCTCTGTCTCTGTCTTGTTGTCTCTCTGTCTGTCTGTCTGTCTGTCTCTCTCTCTATCTCTCTCTCTCTCTCTCTCTCTCTCTCTCTCTCTCTCTCTCTCTCTCTCTCTCTCTCTCTGTGTCTCTGCCTATCTATCACCAGTCGGTCGGTCAGTCTCCCTCTCCTCTCTCTCTCTCTCTGTCTGTCTTGTCTGTCTGTCTGTCTGTCTGTCTGTCTGTCTGTCTCTGTCTCTGTCTCTCTCTCTCTCTCTCTCTCTCTCTCTCTCTCTCTCTCTCCATTCACACCCCCGGCCCCCCCTCCCCCACGCCTCTTGCCCTGATCATTTTTTTCTTGTTGATTGTGGTGGTGGTGGTGGTGTCTATTGGTTTCCCTTTTCTTCTTTTCTGACAAAGGTTCTCAGGCAATTGATTGTTGCATTTTGTCATGCATTTTGTTTGATTTGCTTTTTACTATATATCGATTTTTTTTTCTTGCCAAGAGGGCTGGATGTAAAAAAAAGATTCATACTTAGTCCACTGCCCTCTTAGAATATAATTCGTTTTTCGTTCGTTCTCTCCCTCTCTCTCTCTCTCTGTCTGTGCCACTCTCGGGTGTGTGTGTGTGTGCGTGTGCGCGTGCGTGCATGTATGTATGTCCCAGTCTTTTGGTGCTCTTGAACTCAGAAAGAGATGGGGTATACGTTGGTTTGATTCCAGAATCATTGTAGGTGATGAGAAAAGAACAGTGTCGTCATCTTTCATGGCTCCTCGGTGCCATTGGTCCCAGACCGTTCAGTTCCAACTTCCCCATCCAACAGTCTGGCACTGTGATCAAGGAAAAATCCTGTTCGCAGGCTCAGCCCTGGCGACGCATAGAGAGCCGTCTGATTACAGTCCTGAGGGCACAGGCCACTCAGTGGAGGAGACACTGCCGAATCACTGTGGTAGTGTTTGGTGCAGCTTGTATCGTTTTTACCAGTCATTACAGTCCTGATGGCACAGGCCACTCGGTGGAGGAGACACTGCCGAGTCACTGTGGTAGTGTTTGGTGCAGCTTGTATCGTTTTTAACAGTCATTACAGTCCTGATGGCACAGGCCACTCAGTGGAGGAGACACTGCCGAGTCACTGTGGAAGTGTTTGATGCAGCTTGTATCGTTTTTACCAGTGCTGCACAGCAGCGAGGGAAAAGGCATTTTGCATGGAGGGTGGGGGGATGGCAGCCTGAACTGACAAAACGACGAACACACCACAGCAGCTTTACAATTCGGAAGAAAAGAAAAAAAAGGAAAGAAAAAGAAAGATTGTCAGGATGCGATGTGAGTCGTACACACACACACACACACACACACACACACACACACACATATATATATATATATATATATATATATATGTATATGACTCTCTCTCTCTGAACACACACACACACGCACATGCACGCACATGCATATATATATATATATATACTATATATAAACACACACACACATTATATTTTTTTTTTGGGGGGGGGGGGGCCTTGCGGTCGGCTGGGCTATAAGAAACATTACCTATCTATCTATCTATATGTATATATATGTCACGGTCGCTAAGCCGGACGGCCCTACCACCCTTACCCACGCCTATCACACGCTAGGTCAGACAACACAGCGCACTAACACAGCTTTACAATCACGCACGCTTCTTTATTTCACACACACTCCATGGCGCCACCACTCACGCACATCCGACGTCGATGGCTCAATCGCACCCATCCTGATCATGGCTTTGACCTCCTCCCTAACCGTCTCTCGTTGCGCAAAAGGCACCGGGTATGGCTTCGACCTGATAGGGATGTCTGAGGTCAACTTGATGCTGCATGTTTCTAGGTTTGTGCATGAGGGCACATCAGTCAGTACTTCCTTGAATTCGGCCACTAACTCGTGCAACTTCCTAGTAAAGTGCTGGTCTTCAGTAAGTACTACCACATCTTTAGGGCCTTCTGTGGCCTCCAAGGGAATGGTAGGAATGTCCTTGCTCATCAAGGGAGTTACTGTTTCCTCTTCAGGCTCCTCTGGCACAACAACTGCAGCTACCGAGGCTGTTGGATCTGCAGCGCGCTCGATGAACGACTTTAGTAGGTTTGCGTGGAAAATCTTCGTCTTTCCCCCTACTGCTATGCGGTAATCTGCTTCACCCACTCTTTCTAGTACTGTATAGGGACCTCTCCATGCCAGTTCCAATTTGTTCTGCTTGGTCGGCCGAAGTACTAGTACTCTGGACCCCACAGCTATCTTCCTGGGTTTCGCCCTCAAGTCAAAATGTCGCTTGTACCTATACGCTGCCCTTGCCAAGTTCTCCCTTGCCAGCTCGCATGACTCAGCTATCTTGTTCCTCAAGTTGACGACGTATTCTGCCGCTGTACGGAGCTCTTGCCTTTCCGGTTGTAACCACAGATCCCTCAATATCTGCATCGGCCCGCGCACCTGGCGTCCATATAGCAGCTCAAAAGGTGAAAAACTGGTACTTTCTTGTGGGACCTCACGGTACGCAAACAGCAGTGCTGGTATCCACCGATCCCAATCACCTGGTTTCTCCTGACATAGTCTGCGCAGCATCCGCTTCAGAGTACCGTTGAAGCGTTCCACCAATCCATTGCACTGCGCATGGTATGGTGTGGTAGTCAGACCTTGAATGGCTAATAGTCGGTAGACCTCCTGCATGATCTGACCAGTAAACTGGGTTCCTCTATCAGTCAGTACCGACCCAGGGACTCCCGTTCGTGTCCACATGTTGAACGCTGCCTCTGCCACCGACTCACTCGTGATCTGGCGAAGAGGGACTGCTTCCGGATATCTTGTCGCAAAGTCGACCATCACCAACACGTATCTGTACCCATTCTGGGATGCTGGAACGATGGGACCAATGATGTCCATCCCAACCCGCTCGAACGGCTCACGCATCAGTGGCATCTTCACGAGGGGAACTCTTGAGACTCTTCCCTTGTCCACAGTACGCTGACACTGGAAGCATGACTGGCAGTACCGACGAATGTCAGCATGCATGCCTGGCCAATAAAAATGGCGACCAACTCGCTCCTTGGTTCGTGTGGTACCTAAGTGACCAGACATGGGTACGTCGTGGCCTAGCTTCATCACCGTGGTCCGTAGTTCAGCTGGGACACAGATCTGACTCGGTACGTCCTTGGGACCCTCAAACCGCCTGACCAGTACACCAGACTTCCGAGCGTACTCGACTCGTCCAAACTTGGTGTGGAAGTGCGTCCCTGCTTCACACGCACTCCGAGCCTTCCTCAGGGTTTCATCCTGGTCCTGCATCTGAATTAACTGCTGGGTAGAGGTGTTCAGAATGCATTCCTCGACGGGCAGTGGTACGGATTCTTGCTGCTCCCGGGCTCTCTGCGCGCGTGTCTGCACTGCCCCTACCAACGCCGGGTCTGCGTATACAGGCACACGTGTCCAACTGGGATCTCCTACTCTCTTTGCGAAGTTTCCGATCAGGACTTCCTGCACAGGGCTATTCATGACCAAAACCTCCAACTTCCCTGCGATGAATGGTGACTTTAACTCTATTACCGCCACAGGTAACACAGACCTACATCTGGATTCAGCCAACACTACTGGGACCGTCTCTCCTGTGCATGCATCTGCCGGTACTAACCACTTGGCCACTACGGTGTGTCCGGCACCAGTGTCCCGTAATCCATTGGCCGGAGACCCGTTAACTTCTACAATGCACGCAGGCTCGTACCGCTGCTCAGCACATGGGCGACACAACGTAGGGACTACTCGAGCTTGGGGCTGGTCACAACAATGAACAGCTCCAACAGAATGGGGCTCAGGGCATTTCCTAGCGATGTGGCCTGGCTTCTTGCAGTTGAAACAAACTATGGTCGATCTAGGCCCTTCTGATCTCCTGTTCAGCTGCTGTAGTGCACCATCACTTTGTTGGGACCTCCCTGCGGGCTGGCTCCCTGCTGTTTCACGTGTATTACCCAGGTTGGGCTGGTTAACTGTTCGGTCTTGTCTCGCCTTCCTCCCCAATCTTTTGGCCTCTGCTAAAACAGTAGCTTCCGTTGCAAGTTGTTCCACAGTTTTCGGGCATGTCTTCCGCACCTCAGTTGTGAACTCTGGAGACAATAGCTGATAAAACTGTTCCTGGAACAGCAGATCCTTTACGTCCTCTGCCACACTGTCATCCTTGCCCGGTGCCGCACACCAGAGGGAAAACCACCGCTTCATCCTTCCCAGCATCTGGCCGAAAGTCTCAGCAGCGTCCTTCTTGATGCTCCTGAACTTTTCTCGGTAGGCCTCAGCATCTAGCCTGAAGTGGCTTAACAGGGCGCTCTTTATCTGATCATAGTCTCCTAACTCATCCGCACTTAACCGCATCACCGCTTCTCTAGCCTTTCCTCTCAGCAGAGACATCAGACATGTGGGCCATGAGGTCTTGCTCCACTTGCACATCTGGGCTACACGCTCAAATTGGGCGATGAAAGCGTCCACGTCGTCGTTCTCTCCCAACGGCTCAAGGTGGACATGCTTCGTTTCCTCCACCTCAATCAAGCGTTTCCTATGCGCTGCTTCATCTAAGGCCTGTCTCTCTTGTATGACTAGCTCTCGCTCTCTTGCCTCTAACTCGGCTTCATCCCTTCGTCTCTTGAGATCTAACTCGGCTTGCCGTGCTTGAGCTTCTATTTCCCTTAATGCCCTTTCTTCCTCCATCTTCTTCCTCTGCAGTTCCAGTTCCATCTGTCTCGCTGCTTTCTCGTCTTCATCCTTCCGCTTTAACCTTTCCCTCTCCTCTTCGATCTTCTTCTGCTTCACCTCTAGTTCCCTCTGCCTAGCAGCTTTCTCCTCTTCATCCTTCTGCTTTAACCTTTCCTTCTCCTCTTCGATCTTCTTCTGCTTCATTTCGAGCTCCCTCTGTCTATCAGCTTTCTCCTCTTCTATCTTCCTCTGCTGCATCTCTAGCTCCCTCTGCTTCATCTCTAGCTCCCTTTGCCTAGCAGCTTCCTCCTCTTCTATCTTCCTCTGCTGCATCTCTAGCTCCCTCTGCCTAGCAGCTTTCTCCTCTTCATCCCTCATCTTCTGCCTCACTTTCTCCTCCATCCGGAGCTCCAATTCTGCTTCTCTCGCCGTCTTCTCATCCTCATTACGTACTGAGTCTGTGACGAACTTGGCGAGGTCTCCCCCAGCTAAACCCATCGCCGCTCCCAACTTGGCAAACTTTGCATAAGGCCCCGTCCCCTGTTCTCGATCCACCCCCGCATCCTGGTCACTAACCTTAGGTTTGGTATCCGCCATAGGGGCCTGTGGATCCATGACACTATCGGGGTCGTACTGCGGATGGGCTCGGGTGTGCTTAGACATAGGGTACCCCTACCACCACAGAGCTAGCAACGGACAGTATGCGATCTGAGCGCAACTGGAGGTTCCTGACTACGCACTAGCCCCGGAAGCAACTCAGCACAAGTACACAATACTCTCAATGAGTCACGCACCAAGCATAACTCCACCCACACTTGTGTACCTCATACATATACCCACATGGGCTCCAACCCATACGATACTACCAATGCACTGTCTGGTCACTGACTGAACCACGTGACACCGTGTGTCCACCGTCCACTGTGCATGCGCACCAGTTACCCACAGTCACAGGCCTCACTGTCTCTGGTAGGCCGCACCCACACGATCACAGTGCATTTGCACCCCGCAAGTCCATATGCACTCCCAGCACACCTTAGTGTCACAACCCTGCGCACCCTCGTGCTTCCCACACACAGTCACCTGGGCTTACTCTGCCCTTAATCCCCACAGGATATCCGAGCACACAGCGTGCACAGTCACGGGCTGGGTACCACTCTACCTACTCACTGGGGTATACCACATGTAAGGGACACAAAAGACACCTGGTACCCTCCGGCACCTCACCTACACTGTACGGTGTAATCACTCACACTTCCAACAACCACTCAATGTTTATTGACCATTCATACCTCACTCACACGGTAGCGCCAACCCATTCACACCAACACAAGTGCCCTGCCCAATGCCAATGGAAACCTGCCTGAAATGAACAGGGACACTACGTACCACCTCCCAGGGTACTGGTACGCTCCCACCAACCACCCACGTACATTTCACACAACGTACACACCGGACACAACACCCCCCTTACCTCCCTCCTAGCTACCTATCACCTACCCAGAACCCCTTAAACTACCCCGCATCTCCACCAAAGTGTCACGGTCGCTAAGCCGGACGGCCCTACCACCCTTACCCACGCCTATCACACGCTAGGTCAGACAACACAGCGCACTAACACAGCTTTACAATCACGCACGCTTCTTTATTTCACACACACTCCATGGCGCCACCACTCACGCACATCCACAACTGCACACAAGTATCCCAATTCCCGCTGACTCACCCTACTCTACGATAATGACCTAGAAAACCCTAACCTAACCTAACACACCAGTTGCGGTATATCACTGTGACCTGGGACACAGCGATAGCCCGCACACGTGGTGACTAACTACTAGGGACAAGGATTTACCAAAGGGACTCTAATCTCTTAAAGACTGCTACCACCCACACCTCTCCCCAGGACTCACCCTTCTCTTTTAACCCGGGACCACTACCAAACTGGTCGCTGCGTCCCTAAGGGAGGCAACGACAAGTACCCTACACTGTGCCGGCCACTACGTCCTAAAAGGAGGCAGTAGCTAACACCCCTAACCCTACTGCCTAACGCTACACCCCTTCTATCACAAACATGGGACAACCCATCCCGGCCCGGAAAGCTCCAGTCCTCGGCGCTGTACGTGGCCCCACACAGGCTGACACCTCCCCAGAGGACTCTGCACCCTGGCGCTGACCGTGGTTCCTCCGCGGGCCAACACCCTCCCCGAAGACTCTGCACCCCGGCGCTGACCGTGGCTTCCCGCAGTCTGACTCCTCCCTGCGATGGGCACGACACCCAACGTACACACAACAGACGCCCTCTCGACGGGTCCGGGGCTCGTAGGACGCCTCCTCCTCTGAAGGCCCCACCGGACACCAAGGGTGAAAAAGGCCTGGTGCAGCGCCCTCTCACAGGACGCCTGAACAGGGACGAGGAACCAGTGCCGGAGAACTCCCGGAAGAGCACCGGTAGCTGGAGGAGAGCTGCCCCACAGAAGGCAGACGGCCTGGGTGGTCTCCCTCTCCCGGGAAAACAACAAGCACTGGAAAGCGCCGCTCACCTGCCGGCACGCGGCAGTAGACTGTGATGATCTGGCCCCAGCCTCAGGACGGAGCAGGATACCTGCTGACACAACTGGACATACAGACGATCAACCACACCAGTTCTGCAACTGGCTGACAGTGGCTGCCAACAAGGACGACACCGACTCAGCACAGGCCAAGGGCACCCAAACCCGACGAGGACCTGGCACTAACTATATGACTCGAAGTCACTCTTCAAAAACTACCGGCGCTGCCGCCGCACCTACAAGGAGTACGTCCACTCCGACGAACACCAGGGACCGAAGTGAAGCTACCCCAACGCATTCCGCCCTGGTCGGAATCAAACGAACTCTACTCACCACACAAACAACGATTGGTCAGAACAGTGTATCCCTCCGCAGAGCTGACACGCCTGACCAACGGACTAGTTATTGCTCGTGCAACAACACGACAATTTACCACAACAACTCACAGACTTGACAACACAACAACAGCCGATATCCTGCACCGCCTTCTCTGGTGTAGAACCAAAGTAATAAAAGGGTAACAATCGGGAACGAAACCAACCTCCGCTCCCATCCCTTCAACAAGTGAAGACCGGAAAGTAAGAATATTGCATGTCCTACCTCCCCAGCCCCCCTACCTAGCCTACCCTTTCTACCTAACCCCGAGAAACTTAGCCTAACCCCAGCTAACTAAACCCCAGTCTTACCCCGAGCGCACGCGCGTGCACGCGCACACACACACACACACACACACACACACACACACACACACACACACACACACACACAAGCACACATACATGCACGCATACATGCACGCTCTATATCTTGAATCCACACCACTCTTAAACACGTGGACGTACTAGTTTAGTACCGCCGATCGGTGACAATATATATATATATATATATATATATTTGTTATATTAAAAGCAAGTTAAAATCAAGCTTCTAAAACCATCTACAAATTTGTTTCACGCTGTGCGGTCGTCAGGATGTGATGAGCTTGTGTTGCCAGTGCCACGTATATATATAGCTACCTGGTTTGCTGTTGTTTTTTTCCCGTGCTACATGTGTTTCTCAGGTGTTGGTTTTTTTTTCGCTGATAGGAACTTCCATCTGTGTCTGCAATTGTTAACCATTTCTGTTCTAACATTTAGAGTTGCCAACTGTGGTTTACATAGTATAATGTATTTCTCTGTTAGGCATAGATTGCATTTTTTTTTAAATGTTGTTGTATGATGCTGCTCTTTTAAAATTTTCCAAGATATGTTGTAGTCTATGTTTTTATCTTTAAGTTTCCAAATGTATTTACTCAATTCTGTTTGGTTTTTGTATCTTTCTTTGTTGAATGATTGTTTATGGTTTGCATATCTAGTTTTGAATTGGTTTTCCGTGATACCTACATATGTTTCTTTTGCGTTCTCTGATGTTACAGTGGCTTGGTACACAATGTTGTTATAAAGGCATTTGTTGCTTAGGGGGCACTGTTCTTTTTTGGTACAGTTACAAGATTTCCTTTCGGTACCCTCCTTTTTTTCTGTGCTGCTTTTCATTTTGTTTGCTGAATCGATGGCATTTTTAAGGTTCGGCATACATGAATATGATAATTTGGTGTTGTTTTTGTTGAATATCTTGAATAATTTATGGTCTTTTGGGAAAGATGATGTCAAGATTTTAAAGAATTCTTTCCCTACATTTGTTTTAACTCTTGCATCATATGGGGGATTGTACCATATGATATTCCTTTTCCTGTTCTTTCTGCATCTTTTTGTATCATTGTCTGGATCGTATCTTAGTTTGTAATTGTAGCCACTTTTATGTAACGCCTCTTGGTATTCAGCTGTAGCATTGTTGAATACTGTTTCGTTACATGACAAATTGGATAGTCTTTTATTTATGCTTTTGGGTATTGTTTTCAGTATGGAGGGTGGGTGATTGCTTTTGATGTTTACATAAACAGGCGTGTCATTTGGTTTCTTGTATGGTTTATATGTGTGTTGGTTGAGGTCTAACGTTATGTCTAAATAGTTCACTATCTTTTTGTTTGCTTCTATTGTGATTTTTAAGTTTTGGTTGTGGAAAATTTTACACAATTCTTTTTTCTTATTTTCAATATTTCTAGGGTTGTCATTCAGAGCGGCAAGGCCGTCATCCCTGTACAGTCCAGTTTGTTTTCCAACTTTTTTTTGAATATTGGATAACATGAATAGTCCGACAAGTTCGCAAGTTTCGGCACCATCACATGATCCCATTGTGACATCGAAAGTTGAATTCCTGCTTGTGTTCTTAATCCAGGTTTCATTTTTATTGCGCAGTAAAGTTTTCTTTGTGTGGAAAATGATTTCCATTTCTGACCCTGATATTTCTGTGTACTTGTTGGCAAATTTTATAGCTTTAGTTAGTAGCTTTTCATCTATAGATGGGTAGAAGTCTACTATGTCAAATGTTATAAAAACTGTATTTTCTTGTTTATTGAGGTTTTTGAACCATTGTATTACTTCATATGTGTTTTTCCAGAGATTGAGTTCAGTGTTTTCTTTTATGTTTTTTTATGGTTTTCTCTAAGATTTTTTTTACTAATTTTCCCTAGTTCAGATTTGGAAGGGTTTATCAGTCTACATGTTGGGTTGTTCAAGAAATTGGGTTTGTGGTCTTTAAGTGTAATAAAGGCTTCTCTAGCTGCTGTGGTCTCTACTCTGTCACTTAGGTCCATTTGGTGCACAAGTTCCTTTTCTTTCTTTCTGATGTGATCATATGTAGCCTTGTCAGCCTTTCTGTAATTTTTCTGGATATTTTTATCAAGGAGTTTTGAGTACTCTTCAGGTTCTATTTTGTAAAAGTTATTGGTTTTATCCGCCTTCACAAATATTTTGTTGTCATTTTGAATTTGTTTAATTTCCTTTTCTAACGCTGATTGAAATTTGTTATTAGATTTTTTGAATTCTATGTTGAATCAGCAAATTTTAAAATGGAAAAAATCGACTTTAAACAATCCATCAAAAACATTCTGTTAGCTAAACCCCAGTGCTACATGAAGAAAATGATAGGACAAACGGAAAAATTCATCAAAAATATGAGATGGAAAGCATTTTTCTTTTTAAACCCCAACGCTAAAAAAGAGTATAAAAATACATACGACTTCAAGTCATGGCGAGTACCACCAGCCACTGAAGAAATGAAAACATTTGAAGAAAAAATGAGAAGAATGTTAGCCAACATAGAATTCAAAAAATCTAATAACAAATTTCAATCAGCGTTAGAAAAGGAAATTAAACAAATTCAAAATGACAACAAAATATTTGTGAAGGCGGATAAAACCAATAACTTTTACAAAATAGAACCTGAAGAGTACTCAAAACTCCTTGATAAAAATATCCAGAAAAATTACAGAAAGGCTGACAAGGCTACATATGATCACATCAGAAAGAAAGAAAAGGAACTTGTGCACCAAATGGACCTAAGTGACAGAGTAGAGACCACAGCAGCTAGAGAAGCCTTTATTACACTTAAAGACCACAAACCCAATTTCTTGAACAACCCAACATGTAGACTGATAAACCCTTCCAAATCTGAACTAGGGAAAATTAGTAAAAAAAATCTTAGAGAAAACCATAAAAAACATAAAAGAAAACACTGAACTCAATCTCTGGAAAAACACATATGAAGTAATACAATGGTTCAAAAACCTCAATAAACAAGAAAATACAGTTTTTATAACATTTGACATAGTAGACTTCTACCCATCTATAGATGAAAAGCTACTAACTAAAGCTATAAAATTTGCCAACAAGTACACATAAATATCAGGGTCAGAAATGGAAATCATTTTCCACACAAAGAAAACTTTACTGCACAATAAAAATGAAACCTGGATTAAGAACACAAGCAGGAATTCAACTTTCGATGTCACAATGGGATCATATGATGGTGCCGAAACTTGCGAACTTGTCGGACTATTCATGTTATCCAATATTCAAAAAAAAGTTGGAAAACAAACTGGACTGTACAGGGATGACGGCCTTGCCGCTCTGAATGACAACCCTAGAAATATTGAAAATAAGAAAAAAGAATTGTGTAAAATTCTGAATGACAACCCTAGAAATATTGAAAATAAGAAAAAAGAATTGTGTAAAATTTTCCACAACCAAAACTTAAAAATCACAATAGAAGCAAACAAAAAGATAGTGAACTATTTAGACATAACGTTAGACCTCAACCAACACACATATAAACCATACAAGAAACCAAATGACACGCCTGTTTATGTAAACATCAAAAGCAATCACCCACCCTCCATACTGAAAACAATACCCAAAAGCATAAATAAAAGACTATCCAATTTGTCATGTAACGAAACAGTATTCAACAATGCTACAGCTGAATACCAAGAGGCGTTACATAAAAGTGGCTACAATTACAAACTAAGATACGATCCAGACAATGATACAAAAAGATGCAGAAAGAACAGGAAAAGGAATATCATATGGTACAATCCCCCATATGATGCAAGAGTTAAAACAAATGTAGGGAAAGAATTCTTTAAAATCTTGACATCATCTTTCCCAAAAGACCATAAATTATTCAAGATATTCAACAAAAACAACATCAAATTATCATATTCATGTATGCCGAACCTTAAAAATGCCATCGATTCAGCAAACAAAATGAAAAGCAGCACAGAAAAAAGGAGGGTAACGAAAGGAAATCTTGTAACTGTACCAAAAAAGAACAGTGCCCCCTAAGCAACAAATGCCTTTATAACAACATTGTGTACCAAGCCACTGTAACATCAGAGAACGCAAAAAAAACATATGTAGGTATCACGGAAAACCAATTCAAAACTAGATATGCAAACCATAAACAATCATTCAACAAAGAAAGATACAAAAACCAAACAGAATTGAGTAAATACATTTGGAAACTTAAAGATAAAAACATAGACTACAACATATCTTGGAAAGTTTTAAAAAGAGCAGCATCATACAACAACATTTAAAAAAAATGCAATCTATGCCTAACAGAGAAATACATTATACTATGTAAACCACAGTTGGCAACTCTAAATGTTAGAACAGAAATGGTTAACAATTGCAGACACAGATGGAAGTTCCTATCAGCGAAAAAAACCAACACCTGAGAAACACATGTAGCACGGGAAAAAAACAACAGCAAACCAGCTAGCTATATATATACGTGGCACTGGCAACACAAGCTCATCACATCCTGACGACCGCACAGCGTGAAACAAATTTGTAGATGGTTTTAGAAGCTTGATTTTAACTTGCTTTTAATATAACAAATGTCGCTCCCACTGTGGTTGAGCACTGTTTTTAAGATTGCGCTGATCCTCAGTACCATTCTATATATATATATATATATATGTGTGTGCGTGTGTGCGTGTGTGCATGTGTGCGTGCGTGCGTGCGTGCGTGCGTGCGTGCGTGCGTGCGTGCGTGCGTGTGTGTGTGTGTGTGTGTGTGTGTGTGTGTGTGACGAATTGAATAAATGGCCTCAGTGTGCCTTTCCTTTTCTTACTTTAATCTGAAATAGCTTTGCCCTCAGAAGGGGACCTTGTGTAGATAGTCACCGAGGTTTCCGACGATGAAAGGTGCCACAGCCAGTATGAGAGCTTAATATCTTGTGAGTGTTCTCAAATACATTTACGATTATTGGTCAAGAATTTTCAAACAAAATTTAAAGAAAAATTGCAGTACCGCCGAACGAAAGAGACATGCAAATTATAAAACAAAACACGACACCTTTTGACCTCTTCAGACTTCTTCAGACAAGACAAACAACATTCAAGACAATGAAAACAAAGAACGAACAATCACTTATCTCCAAAAATTGGGTGCAGAATTCGTTGTCATTGTCTTCAATGTTATTTGTCTTGCCTGATAAAGACCAAAGAGGTCGAAACGCGTCGTTTTTGTCCTTTCATTTGTTTGTGTTCTTTGTTCAAACGTACAGCAATTCTTCTGATACATTCTTTTAATTCTTTGAAGTTTCGTGTCAACTCCCGCCTGCTGTCACTTCACTTTGAAACTAAGAATTTTGAGAGTTTGAACACATTGGAAAGGGAACGGCATGAACTAAGAATTTTGAGACTTTGAACACATTGGAAAGGGAACGGTATCAATCGCCAGGATAGTTGCTGCCTGCTATCAATGAGTTGCTAATGGCCCCAAAAATCCGTTCTGACGATCTAACTTGAACCTGCCGTCTTCTACAGAAGGGCGATGTATTACCTGGTGGCCAACGCAATCACCTATTATCTTCACCTATCACCTTTACCTATCATCTATCACCTATCACCTATCATCTATCACCTATCACCTATCCCGGAGTCTTGAAGACCGTTGGGGCGCCACAGAAGACTTCGCAACCAGCTTCCTCCACTCCTCCCGGTTCTCAGACACTTAGGCAGTTGCTGAGTGTGAAGCCAGTCCATGCACTGTTCCTCTCCTTCTGCTTCCTCGCGCTGTTCCTTGAAGAGTGGTTTTGAAAGCACTAGCCAGACTAAGACCCATCTGCCATGACAGAAACCTCACAGTGAGTTCCAAGATCAGACTGCGCTCCATGGTCATTGCCGTATTTCTCTACTCCTCCGATTTGCACTCGGACAGCTGAACTTGAGAGAAGGATTCAGACATTACAAATGAGATGCTTCCGCAAGATCCTTGGCATCTCACACAAAGACCACAATACGAACTTGCTGGTCCAGACCAAAGTGAGGCAAACCATTGGACTCTACGAAGATCCGTTATCCACAGTGAAAAGAAGGAAAATGAGATGGTATGGTCATGTATCAAGATGAACAGGATTTGCTAAAACCATTCTACAAGGAACAGTGCGTGGAGGCAGAAGGAGAGGAAGACAGAGAAAGAGATGGGAGGACAACATCAGTGCATGGACTGGCCTCACACTCAGCAACTGCCTGAGAGTGTCTGAGAACCGGGAAGAGTGGAGGAAGCCGGTTGCGAAGTCTTGTATGGCGCCCCAACGGTCTTCAAGATTAAGGGAGTGGTGAAGGCGAAGGTCAGACTGTTCAACTCCAACGTCAAGTCAGTGCTACTGTATGGAGCCGAGACATGGAGGACAACAAAGACCACCACCAGGAAAGTGCAGACTTTCACCAACAGATGCCTGAGAAGAATCCTCCAGATCCACTGGCCCAACACCATCAGCAACTCAGACCTGTGGCAGCGTACCAACCAACTGCCAACCGAAGATGAGATCCGGCGCAGAAGATGGGGATGGATTGGGCACACCCTGAGGAACCCAGCCAGTAACATTACCAGACAGGCGTTATCATGGAACCCCCAGGGAAAACGGAAAAGAGGACGGCCAAGAAACACCTGGCGACGGGACCTTGAGGCAGACAGCAAGAAGATGGGACACACCTGGAAACAACTAGAGAGGGCACCCCAGGACCGAGGACTCTGGCGGACTGTTGTCGGCGGCCTATGCTTCGGGAGGAGCGACGGGCAAAACTGACTGACTGACTGAAGGCGATAGGTAACAGGTGGGAGGTGAAGGCGATAGGTGATAATAGATGATATGTCATAGGTGAAAGTGAAGGAGAGAGGTGAAGGTGATAGATGATAGATGTGATGCATTCCTCAGCTCAAAGGAGGACGACAGCAGTCTTGGAGCAATCCTTTGTCCAGGGTAGTGTCCAGCCTACTGTGAAGAGCACAGGAGATGAGGATGAAAGAAAGAAAAAAATGATGTTTTTTAAATAAACAGTGGAACACCCAGACGTAGCCAAAGCATTGAACCTATGACTGAAACTGTAAGCGCGCGCACGCAAGCACGCGCGCGCGCGCGCGTACACCACACACACACACCACACACACACACACACACACCACACACACACACGAGCGAGCACAAAAACACATGCACAAGCGCGCGCGCGCGCGCGCGCGCGCGCGCGCACACACACACACACACACACACACACACACACACACACACACACACACCACACCACACCACACCACACCGCACCACACCACACCAACACCAACACAACACAACACAACACAACACAAGCACACCACACCACACCACACCACACACACCACACCACACCACAACACAAACACACCACACCACACCGCACCACAACACAAACACAGCACAGCACAGCACAGCACAACACAACACAACACAACACAAACACTAACGTTTATTCTGAACGAAGAACTAGTCCCCCCCCCCCCCCCTCCACTTCCTCACCCTTTTTGCCCTACTTCCCCTCTCCCCCTCTTCCGTTCTCCAGCATCCCCCCCCCATATCCCCACATGCTATTCATCCCCCCCCCCTTCTGGTCCCTATTCATATCCTCTCTTCCCTTTCTTTCTTTCTTTCCTTCTCTTTTTAATGCTATCAATGAGAGTGAGGATGATGAAGACGATGCTACGGATTTCCATTCCGGTCTAAGACTGCATGACAGGGCTGTAGTCTACGCTTACTTTCACAACATATCCCGGCGTCAACCAGGCCCGAGAGATACGGACACCTGCAGTGTTGGTTCGGAATTTTGAACAACACTCTCAGAGCCGTATCCATTAAGGGGATGAAGCTCGACTATGTGGTTCCAGTCTTCCCAATTGAGTCCGCAGCAAACTCAACTGTGGGTAGGAGCCGGTCAGGGCAGAGGAATCCCACATGGCACTGATGGGAATCAAACCAGATGAATCCCACATGGCTCTGATGGGAATCAAACCAGATGAATCCCACATGGTTCTGATGGGAATCAAACCAGATGAATCCCACATGGTTCTGATGGGAATCAAACCAGATGAATCCCAAATGGCTCTAATGGGAATCAAACCAGATGAATCCCACATGGCTCTGATGAGAATCAAACCAGATGAATCCCAGATGGCTCTGATGGGAATCAAACCAGATGAATCCCACATGGCACTGATGAGAATCAAACCAGATGAATCCCACATGGCTCTGATGGGAATCAAACCAGATGAATCCCAGATGGCTCTGATGGGAATCAAACCAGATGAATCCCACATGGCACTGATGGGAATCAAATCCACAACGCTAACCACTTCGCCACGGCGACAAGACTCTCTCCCCTCTCTTCCCCACTCCTCCCCCACCTTTCCCCATCCCCACAGTTCCTCATGTGTACGCACCCATCGCCCCTGACCCCGGGACTTTCACCCAGTTGTTTCCAGCAGTGTGAGCGTGGTGGAGGATCGCACGCATCGCCCCTGACCCCGGGACTTTCACCCAGTTGTTTCCAGCAGTGTGAGCGTGGTGGAGGATCGCACGCATCGCCCCTGACCCCGGGACTTTCACCCAGTTGTTTCTAGCAGTGTCAGCGTGGTGGAGGATCGCACGCATCGCCCCTGATCCCGGGACTTTCACCCAGTTGTTTCTAGCAGTGTCAGCGTGGTGGAGGATCGCACGCATCGCCCCTGATCCCGGGACTTTCACCCAGTTGTTTCCAGCAGTGTCAGCGTGGTGGAGGATCGCACGCATCGCCCCTGATCCCGGGACTTTCACCCAGTTGTTTCCAGCAGTGTCAGCGTGGTGGAGGATCGCACGCATCGCCCCTGATCCCGGGACTTTCACCCAGTTGTTTCCAGCAGTGTCAGCGTGGTGGAGGATCGCACGCATCGCCCCTGATCCCGGGACTTTCACCCAGTTGTTTCTAGCAGTGTCAGCGTGGTGGAGGATCGCACGCATCGCCCCTGATCCCGGGACTTTCACCCAATTGTTTCTAGCAGTGTGAGCGTGGTGCAGGATCTTCGTTATCATTTGTGGCCACACGCCACAATTAGGATTTTGCACTAAAACACTATATAATCTATGTAAGCGTTTTGAGGCCCACCATGAATTTAAGCCAGCATTTAATGTTAAACTGGTACTTCATCAAAAGAA
This sequence comes from Conus canariensis, assembly GCA_033310375.1. Classification (NCBI taxonomy): domain Eukaryota; kingdom Metazoa; phylum Mollusca; class Gastropoda; order Neogastropoda; family Conidae; genus Conus; species Conus canariensis. The sequence continues at coordinate 4,317,385 of CM065716.1, forward strand.
CAACTCCCGATTATTTCCCCCTTTTTTTGTTGGGCGGGGGGGGGGGGGGGGGGGGGGGGGGGGGGGGGGGGGGGGGGGGGGGGGGGGGGGGGGAGGGGGGATCTTCACCGATGAAATCACAATCTTCAAATACATGACCTGCGCCTTAGCTGACGTCACATTTCAGGCCTTTGCACTCACCTGTGACCGTATCTTTACGCCAGCTCCAAGCGTCCCAAAATAATCCTATTCCTTTGATTTTAATCTGTCTGCTTGGAACCACCTGGCTTGTACCTCGAGGGCCATATATGAAAGAAAATAAAGGGAATTAACTTTCAGACACACAGAAAAAATCTGAAAACAGTCTAACTGCGCCAGTCTATAAATAATCGACCCCTTAAGCCAGGCTTTGGCGCATTGATTTTTTTGGTGTGCAGCCTGTGTGGAGCTTCTCCCAGTGGTGAATGAGGCTGTGCTGAGTTGGCGTGTATGTGTGTGTGTCTGTGTGGTCGAAAGTCTTGCAGGTTGCACACTCAACGGTGCCAGGTGTGTCAGGTGTGGCATCAGGTGTGACATCAGCATGGCCACCAGGAAGCGTGCTTTGCCGCCTGGGACTGATGATAGGAATAGTGAGGCATTGGACCGCAATGAAGGCAGGTCTCTGGTGTGGTGTGGTGTGGTGTGGTGTGGTATGGTGTGGTGTACTCTATGTGTAGTTTACTCTCTCTTTCTCTGAGTCTCTGTCTGTCTGTCTGCCTCTCTTTGTATGTCAGTCTGTCTCTCTATCAATCTGCCTCTCTGTGTCTCTCTCTGTGTCTCTCCCTGTCTCTCTGTCTCCCAATCTGTCTGTCTCTCTGTCTCTCTCTTTCTCTGTCTGTCTGTCAGTCTGTCTCTCTCAGTCTCTCTCAGTCTCTCTCTCTCCCTCTCCCTCTCTCTCTCTCTGTCTCTCAATCTATCTGTCTTTCTATCTGTCTGTTTGTTCCTGTCTGTCTGTCTAACTGTTTCTCTGTCTCTCAGTCTGTCTGTCTGTCTGTCTCTGTCTCTGTCTGTCTCTGTCTGTCTCTGTCTGTCTCTGTCTGTCTCAGTCTGTCTCTGTCTCTCTCTCTCTGTTTCTCTGTCTCTGTCTCTCTAATGTATGCATGTCAAGGGCAGATTGTAAGACTAGGCTTTGGCCTAAAATCTTCATCCTTGTGTATTTAAGATCAATCAATCAATCAATCAATCAGTCTCTCTCTCTGTCTCTGTCTTTCTGTCTCTGTCTTTCTGTCTCTGTCTCTGTCTCTGTCTCTGTCTCTGTCTCTCTCTCTCTCTCTCTCTCTCTCTCTCTCTCTCTGTTTGTGCATGTGTGAGTGTGCGTGCGCGCGCATGTGTGTGATCGTGAAGGATATTTTACGACAACGTTAAAGTTTTCGCAAATACAAGTCCCCCCCCCCCCCCTCTCTCTCTCTCTCTCTCTCTCTCTCTCTGCATATTTTTCTCAGTTTCTGCCCACTTACTCTCCCCCACTCTGTGTTTTCTCTCATCACATCACATTTTCTCCCCCCCCCCTCCCCCCTCTCTCTCTCTCTGTGTCTTGGATTGCCTTTTGAATTTCAGTCTAGTATTCTTTTCACTATTTAGATGGTTCGTTAATTTTGAAGTCGCATATTATCATTATTTTTTCTACTTCATCGAGGCAAGATGTAGAAAAGCCTGTGTTGTGCTTATTCTTTATCCCTCACTAAAAAAGATTCGGTCGTTCGTTTTGTCTCTCTCTCTCTCTCTCTCTCTCTCTCCTCTCTCTCTCTCTCTCTCCTCTCTCTCTCTCTCTCTCTCTCTCCTCTCTCTCATCACTCCACGTCGCTGTTTTGTTTCGATTTTTTGGTTATCTCCGCCTTTCGGACTTTATTCTATCTTTTTTTTCCCTGTCACAGCCACACCCTAGTACAGCTGTCACAGCCACACCCCAGTACACCTGTCACAGCCAAACCCCAGTACTCCTGTCACAGCCACACCCCATACACCTGTCACAGCCACACCCTAGTACAGCTGTCACAGCCACACCCCAGTACACCTGTCACAGCCAAACCCCAGTACTCCTGTCACAGCCACACCCCAGTACACCTGTCACAGCCACACACTAGTACACCTGCCACAGCATCCACAGCACCCTAGTAACCTGTCACAGCCACACCCCTCATAGCTACCCATACCTGTCACAGCCACACCCAGTACACCTGTCACAGCCACAACCCCAGTACCCTGTCACAGCCACACCCTAGTAACCTGTCACAGCCACACCCTCCAGTAAACCCTGTACAACACTGTCACCGCACACCCCAGTACACCTGTCACAGCCAAACCCCAGTACACCTGTCACAGCCACACCCCAGTACACCTGTCACAGCCAACCCAGTACCCTGTCACAGCCACACACCATACACCTGTCACAGCCACACCCAGTACACCTGTCACAGCCACACACCAGTACACCTGTCACAGCCACACCCAGTACACCTGTCCAGCCACCACACTCCCACGCCAGTACACTCACCTGTCACAGCCAAACCCTAGTACTCCTGTCACAGCCACACCCTAGTACACCTGTCACAGCCACACCCTAGTACACCTGTCACAGCCACACCCTAGTACACCTGTCACAGCCACACCCTAGTGCACCTGTCACAGCCACACCCTAGTACACCTGTCACAGCCACACCCTAGTCCACCTGTCACAGCCACACCCTAGTACACCTGTTACACCCACACCCTAGTAGACCTGTCACAGCCACACCCCAGTACACCTGTCACAGCCACACCCTAGTACACCTGTCACACCCACACCCCAGTACACCTGTCACAGCCACACCCTAGTACACCTGTCACAGCCACACCCTAGTACACCTGTCACAGCCACACCCAGTACACCTGTCGCAGCCACACCCTAGTACACCTGTCACAGCCACACCCTAGTACCCCTGTCACAGCCACACCCCAGTACACCTGTGACAGCCACACACTAGTACACCTGTCACAGCCACACCCTAGGACACCTGTCACAGCCACACCCTAGTACACCTGTCACAGCCACACCCTAGTACACCTGTCACAGCCACACCCAGTACACCTGTGACAGCCACACCCCAGTACACCTGTGACAGCCACACCCTAGTACACCTGTCACAGCCACACCCTAGTACACCTGTCACAGCCACACCGCAGTACACCTGTCACAGCCACACCCCAGTACACCTGTCACAGCCACACCCCAGTACACCTGTCACAGCCACACCCCAGTACACCTGTCACAGCCACACCCCAGTACACCTGTCACAGCCACACCCCAGTACACCTGTCACAGCCACACCCCAGTACACCTGTCACAGCCACACCCCAGTACACCTGTCACAGCCACACCCCAGTACACCAGTCACAGCCACACCCTAGTACACCTGTCACACCCACACCCCAGTACACACCTGTCACAGCCACACCCCAGTACACCTGTCACACCCACACCCCAGTACACCTGTCACAACACCACACACCCCAGTACACCTGTCACAGCCACACACCCAGTACACCTGTCACAGCCACACCCCAGTACACCTGTCACAGCCACACCCCAGTACACCTGTCACAGCCACACCCTAGTACACCTGTCACACCCACACCCCAGTACACCTGTCACAGCCACACCCCAGTACACCTGTCACACACCACACCCCAGTACACCTGTCACACCCACACCCCAGTACTCCTGTCACAGCCACACCCCAGTACACCTGTCACAGCCACACCCCAGTACACCTGTCACAGCCCACACCCCAGTACACCTGTCACACCACACCCCAGTACACCTGTCACACCCACACCCCAGTACTCCTGTCACAGCCACACCCCAGTACACCTGTCACAGCCACACCCCAGTACACCTGTCACAGCCACACCCCCAGTACACCTGTCACAGCCACACCCCAGTACACCTGTCACAGCAACAGTGTCGACAGCCCACAGGGAGCATTGGGAATAAGGTCTGGTCGCCAGGTGGCACACCGCCAAAGGAGACACGGCACTGCCGCTGCCAGTCACCA
>CM065716.1:4328936-4343936 GCA_033310375.1 Conus canariensis
AATTGCTTCTGTAAGTATAGTGCGTGTTTTGGTGCAGCATTTGAGTGTTGTTGTTGTTGTTGTTGTTGTTGTTGTTGTTGTTGTTGTTGTTGTTGTTTTTGCGCTTTCTTTATAACTAAAGTGAAAATGGTTGCCTTTTGAGAGAGACATGTGGCCTTTCTAGGGAACCTAGCACAACCTTTCTTGATTGAAAAGAAATTATTAGTAAGTCTATCAAAACAACAGGGCCAAAAAATAAATTACAATACAAAACGACGCGTTCGACTTATTAGGCCTTCTAACTGAAATATCCTCCTACCCCTTCCTCTTTTTTTAAGGCTTTTTTTTTTTTTCATACCCTAATGTGATTGTCCGTGCGCTTGTGCGTTTGTGTGTGTGCGCATGTGTGCGTGAGCATGCATGTGTGAGTGTGCATGCGTGTGTGTGTGTTTGTGCATGCGTGCGTGCGTGTGCGTCTGCATTTGCGTGCGTGCGTGCGTGCGTGCGTGCGTGTGTGTGTGTGTGTGTGTGTGTGTGTGTGTGTGTGTGTGTGTGTGTGTGTGTGTGTGTTGTGTGTGTGTGTGTGAAACTTTAACAATGGCATTTTCTCAGCCAGTGAAAACACCTGTGTCACCAAACATGGCTGAATTACAAGCATTGCACCAATCTTTCATGTCATCTGCTGCGTAGAGATCTCTTTGGATCTTAATGATCATAAATCTGTGTTTAACCTATTCGGCAGCATTTTCAATGTTATGGAATTGAATTTTCTTTAAAATTGTACTCACTTAAAATTTACCACTTTATACACGGATACAAGACATATACTTGTAATATCATATCATACTATATGCATATATCGTAATCAGTATCAAAATTACATCCCATCAAAATGTATCTTAATGTGAATTTTACCTGATAGAAGTAGACACGCAAACAAATATACTAGGCCTACTAAGTATAGAACTAAAGTGGTCCACGAATGGATGCATCTTGCCAGATATAACTTAGCGTGTGAATTAAACAAACAAACAAATCCTGTAAAACAGATAACAAAACAGAGTTTAACTATCTAAGGAGAGCAGATCTTTTAAAACAAACAAACAAACAAACAAGCAAACAAACAAACAAACAAGCAAACAAAAAGCGGGAATGTATCTACATTTCACAATGTGTCCAGGATGGTTAATAACGGGGAATTCGAGATGCAGTCACAAAGGACAATACACCGTAACATTTGTTGCGAACAATCAGACAAATGAAGTATGTCAACGTTGTACGTTGCATATTTGGAATGCGTTGACAACCTGTCGGGGGAGGGGAGAGCGATGCTGGAGTGGAGGGAAGGGGGGGGGGGGGTCGGACTATATGACAAACGGGTAGCTTGAATTTTTCACGCCAGATACTGCGCATGTGGGTAATGAAATACAACAGGTGCTAATATTGCTCTACTTAAGTAATTGGAGACAAAAAAATATGTTCACACCACCAACGTCCACATTGTCTTTACTGGTCCACACGCCAGGTGGTGCGATGCAAGAGGGGATTGGGGAGGGGACGGGGGAGGGGAGGGATGAGGAAGGAATGGAGGTGGGATAGCTGGCAGAGCAGGTGGGCAATATTGGCTTAGCTCACCTCTCATCAAGTCAGTTTTTATCTGAAGTGTGTGTGTGTGTGTGTGTGTGTGTGTGTGTGTGTGTGTGTGTGTGTGTGTGCGCGCGCGCGCGCGCGCGCGTGTGTGTGTGTGTGTGTGTGTGTGTGTGTGTGTGTGTGTGTGACAGTGTGTGTATGCGTGTGTGTGCGTGCGCGCGCGCGCGCGCGTTTGTGTGTGTATGCATGTGTGTGGGGTGGATGGATGAGAACACTGAATCAACATGCCTCTCCCTCCTCATTTATCTCACCTGTCCTTCGTCATTCACACTCAGAAGGTATATAGTTATAACATGTGATTTATCTGACATCTCCCTCCTCATTTATCTCACCTGTCCTTCGTCATTCACACTCAGAAGGTATATAGTTATCTTCGTCTTCTTCTTCCTCGTTCGCCATCGCGTTAGATGGCCGGGACCAGGCTGCTTCCAATTAGAGTGGGGCGACCATCCCCAAGCCGGCGGGTCCCCGGGTGGCGGATAGGGGAATGGCCCTCAGATATGGGGGTTAGCTGCGATATAAGTCAGGCTTGCCTGGCTGAATAAGCAGTCCCGGACCAACTGGCGATGTTCCTATCAGGACGGGGTGGGTCAACAGGTGGCACTGTTGTCCTCACTGAAATACCCCATGTGTTCTATGACGGGCTCATCATGCGGTCAAGAGGCGCGTATAACCTCTAGCCCCGGGGTGGGATCCTCGGAGAAACAATCCCCCCTGTGCTCACAGGGCAGGACGTATGGGCCATGAGCTAAGGGTGAGGCACCCCGAAAGAAAACTCCAGCTGAAGACGGAGGTAACGGGCCACTGGCGCAACTTAAACCACGATACCACGCATCCACGCTTCCGTGATGATGCAGTATATAGTTATAACGTGTGATTTATCCTGAAAACTCCCTCCTCATTTGTCTCACCTGTCCATCGTCATTCACTCTCAGAAGGTATATAGTTATAACATGTGATGTATCCTGACATCGCCCCTCCTTTTTAAAATGTCACAGTCAAACGGCGTTAGAAAGTCGTGACACCATCATAAAAGTACAGGAGTACATTTGTATTCAGAAAAGTACGTATGGAAACAAAACCTGTTTTTTCCCCTTTTTCCAGACCCAACATTTTTTCTATTTATCTTTGGTCAGTTACCAGGTGTCAAAAGCCATGTGAAAGCATTTAAGTGCCTTTTGTCCCTGTTCTTTGCCTTCACTGAAGAGAAAGGATATGACTGTCGCTAAAAGACTTCCACCAGATTTCCAATTTTTCGCTAGAAAAGTCGCGGCAGGTTTGAAGTGGTATGGTGAAGTTTGGCGTGGTGTAGTTTGGTTTAGTTTAATCTGTTTCATAGTGGTCTGATTTGTTGTAGTGTGGTGTGGTGAGGTGTGGTGTGGTGTAATGTGGTGTGGTGTGGTGTGGTGTGCGTGGTATGGCGTGGTGTAGTTTGGTATAGTTTCATCTATTTTGGAGTGATCTGATTTGTTGTAATGTGGTGTGGTGTGGTATGTTGTAGTGTGGTGTATTCATCTGTTCTAGAGTGATCTTATTTGTTTTATTGTGTGGTGTGGTGTGGCGTGGTATAGTTTGGTATAGTTTCATCTGTGTTGAAGTGATCTGATTAGTTGTAGTTTGGTGTGGTGTGGGGTAGTTTGGTATAGTTTTATTTGTTTTAGCGTGATCTGATTTATCGTAGTGTGGTGTGGTGTAGGGTGGTTTGGTATGTCGTGGTATGTTTCAGAGTTGTATGTTGTGATGTGGTATGGTATGATCTGTAGAATGGCGTGAGATGTGGTTTAGTGTGGTGTGGTTTTAAATGGTGTGTTATGTGATGTGCTGTGCTACTAAAGGTGATTGAATAAAGAAATGACCTCCATTCCTAGGGAACGATGCACACTACACAATACAGCCCAGCCCATGAAATACATGTGATCAGAATAACGAAAGTATGAAAATACCCGCATTACTTTTTTTACAACCTATCCAAGCAATGTCACATTCGCTTACTAGGAAAGTGAATGGAATTCTGACAAACCAGGCCGTCAGCTAGTCAGTCAATTGGTCGAATTCAGCAGTGAAGTAGTTTAGGTAGCGAGTAACGTACAGATCCTTTAACATTCAGTATGGAGATAGCGCCGAAAACACAAAACTTATGACCAACAACACCAACGGCATCAGCGGTAACATCGCTAACCAAGGAGAAAAACTAGACTAGTTCAAAACTTCAAGCACCTCGGGACAATTGGTTTAGATGAGGGATCAAAACCTGAAGTGCTGTCCAGAAAATAGTCTTCAAGACTCCGGGATAGGTAACAGGAAATAGGTGGATTTGCAGAAACATAAAAGCTGGACATTTTGTCGCTGGTGTGGTCAGTATGGCGTGTCACTGGATTGAAGTGTGTGGAAGTGAAGAAGGGCAAACGTCGTTACTGATGATACCCCCTCTTTCTCAAGAGTCCACATGTATTGTCCGAAAACCACATCTGTCAGCCTCCCGATGAAAACAACAGTATGCAAATCACCAAAGGTATCCACCCCCACCCCCCTTCTCTCTCTGAGTATGAGACACGTGCAAACTGACAGCAGATCTATCCTAGTATAATGACATAATTCTACACCTCACTGATGACGTCATCTCTCTCCACGGACGCGACATCTGCACACTGACATCAGATCTGTCAGCAAGCAATCCAAGTATCTGAGAATACTTCAGAGGGATTGTCTGCATCTTGCAATAAGGAACTCAGGATAAATAACTATGTGAGACAGTGAGTCAATGAATACACACTTCAGCAGACAAGGATGGTCATCAAACGCTCTGGACCGACCTCGGAATGGTAGATACCCCACGCCGTGACTCCCTGCCCAAGGTCAGTCTACTACAGGCTGTTATAGACGCTGAACGTCTGGAGGCAGACTGAAGAAGTTCTGGATGGACAACACGAACGACTGGACCGGTCACGACGCCTCTGCCCTGTTGCACATCACTGAGATCAGAGGGCTGTGAGGATCCCTCACTGTCCAAGCATCCGTCACAGCACTAATACAATTCACCTACATTGGTAGTGCACTGTCCCAGAACGTCACCATCGACGATGAAGTGAGCATCAAAACTGCAAGAGCAAGTGCAGCCTTTGAGAGACTGTACAGCAATGTTCAGAACAGAAGAGGCTACAGAGCAGCTGCTCTCCCCAAACTCCTCTAGTATGTGAAACGTGGACAGTACCAACGGCATGCCAAAAAGCTGAATTACTTTCACACAATCTGTCTCAGAAGATTGTTAATTATCAAATGGCTGGACAAAATTCCAGACACAGACCAAGAAGACCTGCCGAGCATTCACACCATCCTGATGCTGTCTCAGCTTTGATGGGCAGGTCATGTAGCTCGCATGCCAGACCACCAGCTACCCAAGAGACTCTTCTACGCTGAGCTGCAACAAGGAAAGCGTTCCCATGGAGGTCAGAAGAAACACTTCAAAGAAATTCTGAAAACATCCTTGAAAGCGTTTAACATCAACCCTGACACATGGGAACAAACTGCTATGGATCGAGCTAGATGGCGCTACTCTATCCACAAAGGTGCCACTTTATGTGAAGAAAGAACAGCTGCAGTGCAACAAAAGAGACAGGCAAGGAAAGCCAGCGGCAGCAATCAAGGGCAGGTCTCTCACATTGCCTGTCCAAGCTGTCATCGCACATTCCATGCAAGCATCGGCTTGATCATCCACCTGCGTATCCACAAATCATCTCACCTCCCCCCCCCCCCACCCCCAACCCCAAGATGACTGAAGTGATTCTCGTCGATTCGAAGGACGAACAACAATGTTGTCCGTGTGTACCACATCGACAAGAACAATGAAGATAGCAATCTTACATATAATTGCCATCATTTTCACTTGAGCTTATACATGAGGACATTTTTCAACAACATCAAGCCAAAATGGCTGAACTCATTGGATCTCTGTTACGCAGCTTACTTCAGACTTGAACTTTCCAAATGTGAGCAGATTATAGTCATTAGCCTTGGTTTAATTAGAGTGGAACCACCGTGCTACCACGGACGACATTGGCCTTAACACAAGACTAAGAAGCCGGCCAGCGCAGCAGAATGACACACTCCTGTGAGACTGCGCTACTTTTAGATCATGAGTTTATCCCCCACGTGCTTGCATGCACTGTACCCGGTCAACCAGCTCCTACCCCCCCCCCCCCCCACCCTTCCTCTTCTCCCTTCCGGGCTCTCCTCTGCTCCTATGACCATTTTGTTGACAGCTGAATATGTAGGAGCAGTCATGCCCGTCATCTCCATCCCTCACCACCCTTCCCACCTCCACCCCAGTTACAGTCTTTGTGGTATTCATTTAGGAAAGCGATACTGATGTTGCTGTTGGAGAGAGACAGACAAAAGCGACAGAAGAGTGGAGGCGAAGGGGGTTGTGTGCATTAGGTAATGGACCAGCTGTTGCTGCTGCTGCTGTTTCTGCGTTACTTGATTTTTGTTCTAGTTGCAAAGTGAGGTGATTTGATTTTTGTTCTTAAAGCAGTGAATGTGTGTGCCTGTGTGCGTGCGTGCGTGCGTGCGTGCGTGCGTGCGTGTGTGTGTGTGTGTGTGTGTGTGTGTGTGTGTGTGTGTGTGTGTGTGTGTGTGTGTTCAGGGGGCGATTTTCCCAGCCATGCACTGTATGTTCGGGTCATGGGCACCGCCCCTGGAGAGGACCAAACTGATGACCTTTTCCTGTGCTGGTGAGTGGAGCGGTGACCTTTTCTTATGCCGGTGACCTTTTCCTTTTTTCTTTAGGTTTGTCTCATAGACACATTTCATGCTTTTTCATTGTTGTTCATTCTTTTTGCTGTTGTACTTTCAACTATTTTGTTATCATTTGCTTCAATTATTTTTAACGTTGTATTTTAAATTGCTTTTTTTCATTTGCTTATTTCACTGACGATGTCAGCGCTTGCTTCTTGGTTTTAGTTGTTACTGCTTGTATGTTTGGTTTGATATTGTTTGTTTGTATCATCATGGTTTGAGGCATACATTGCATTATTTAACACTAGCTTCGTAGAATAGCAACGGCAAGTATGAAAAATGGCTAACTAAGCCAATACTTTTACCGTTATAAAATAAAACAACAAACAATAATTGTCATTGTTATTGTCATTACCTAAGCTGGTGCGAGGTGCTCTCTTTCTGTGATGGTCAGTGGGAATGACCAGTTTTTCCTGTGTTGGCGTGTGTGGCAGAAGACCTATTTCCTGGAGATTAAGGTGAATAGTCTTTGCCCATGATGGCCAGTGTAGATGACAGCCTTTGTCAGCGCTGCTGAAAGCTGAATAAAGCAGATGGCCTTTTTTCTCTGCTGGTGAGTGGAGTGTATGGGCTTGGCCTCAAGCTGGTACTTGAGGCTGTCGGCCTTTTTTCTGTGCTGGTGATTGGAGCTTATTTCTGGCCCTTGTCTTGGCTGGTACTTTGGGATGACGGCCCTTTTTCTGTGCTGGATAGTGGAGTTCATGGCCTTTGCCTGTGCTGGTACTTGGGGTTTATGGCCTTTTTCTGTGCTGGATAAAGGAGTTTATGGCCTTTGCCTGTGCTGGTACTTAGTGTTGACGGCCTTTTTCTGTGCTGGTGATTGGAGTTTACGGCCTTTGCCTGTGCTGGTACTTGGGGTTGACGGCCTATTTATTTGTTGGTGAGCGGAGTTTATGGCCTTTTCCTTGGCTGGTTCTTGGGGGATGACTTTGGCTGTGCCTGTGAATGTGGCTTGTCTATGGCCTTTGCCTTTGCTGCTTCTTGGGGCTGATGGCCTTTCTTCTGTGCTGGATAAAGGAGTTTATGGCCTTTGCCTGTGCTGGTTCTTGGGGCTAATGGCCTTTGCTTTTGCTGGTACTTGGGGCTGACGGTTTTTGCCTTTGTGTGTGTGTGTGTGTGTGTGTGTGTGTGTGTGTGTGTGTGTGTGTGTGTGTGTGTTAATAGAGAGATAGAGATAGAGAGAGAGAGAGAAAGGGGAGAGAGAGAGACATACATACACACATATATACAGACAGACAGACATACAGACAGACAGAGATAGAAAGAAAGAAAGAAAGAAAGAAAGACAGAAAAAAAGAAGCCAACACACTCCATCCTTTTGAAGCCTCGAAACGGAGAAGTCAACATAGCTCAAACTTCAATCGGCTCTCTCTGTGCTCTGACGCCTGTCGGTGTGTGTCACTGTGACAGTGGCCGACTCTTTGCTACATGATGGGAATCCAATGGGCACCCAGCCTTCCCCTCTCTGTGTCCACAAGCTGTGATGCCATTTTACCGACCCATCTCCAACATTCCAGTGTCCAGTGAGATGTGTGTGTGTGTGTGTGTGTGTGTGTGTGTGTGTGTGTGTGTGTGTGTGTGTGTGTGTGTGTGTATTTGTGCTGGCAGGCATTCAAGTGGGGATCGTCATCACCTATCCTCTTGGAGGCTTCCTGTGCAAGTATGGCTTTGCTGGGGGGTGGCCCTCCATTTTCTACATTCTGGGTAAGGCAGGGGCGGATAATTTCATGCTGAGATTGGAACGGGGGAGGATGGGCGCGGGGGGGGGGGGGGGGGTCTATTTCTCTTTAGAGGTCTACAGTGACCGAAATGATAGAAGGGTAGGGGGAGAGGGGAAGGAGTGGGGCGGTGGAGGTTGCTTCATTTTCTACATTCTGGATAAGGCAGGGGCGGATCGTTTGGTACAGAGTTAGGAAGGAGGGGTGGTGGTGGTGGTGTCCTATTTTTTTTTCTACTGTGACCAAAATGATGGAGGGGGAAGGGGTGGGGTGGGTGTGCATGTACAACTTTGCCGGGGATGGGGTAGTGGCCCACCATCTTCTACATTCTGGGTACGGCAGGGGCGGATCATTTCATACAGAGACAGAAAGGAGAAGGGGGGTGGTGTCCTATATCTCTGTAGAGTTCTACAGGGAGAAAAATGATGGAGGGGTACGGGAGAGCGGAAGGGGTGGAGTGGGTGTGCAAGTACGCTTTGCTTGGGGGGGGGGGGGGGTGGTCTTCCATCTTCTACATTCTGGGTAAGGCAGGGGCGGATCATTTTCATACAGAGATAGGAAGTGGAGGGCGGAATGTCCCATTTCTCATTAGAGGTCTACAGTGTGCAAAATGATGGAGGGGTAAGGGAGAGGGGAGGGGGGAGGTGGGTTGTGGGACCAGCAGAACGTATTGTCGTTTAGCACATGAAGTTTAAGGTTCCATGGCTTAGTGGCGGAATGATCACTGACCTGTTGGGGATTCACTGTGTCCAGGGCATTGCAGTCTGGAACCTTACTACTTTGACTCCATATCCCAGTGGATTGTAGTCGTGGACTGCAAGAACATTAGCCGTGTGTTTCAGCCAGCCTAGTCTGATGTGCTTCAAAAGTACGTCTGCCGCGGTTGCCTTTTCCGGGTCTCCGTGTTTCGTGTCTGAAACGGGCCTGAAAATACTGACAGAATTAACATGTGTTGGCATCAGCATCCAACAGAACACGAATCACTCTCTAAGAGTGGTGATCTAGACACTGTTTCCACGACTAGCTTTTGTCCTGGAGTGCATTCTGCTTGAACATTGTGAGCAGTGTGTCATCATAGACTTTCTTGTAAATGAGTGGTACCAGAGGCCTGTGATCAGTGTGGAGACAAAGTTGTGGCAAACCAGAACGCTGTCTCTTGCATTTCTCGCGTACGTACACGGCAGTTAAGCTCTTTTTTTTTCTACCCGCACATACCGTTAATCACCATCAGTCGGTGTGCGCAAACAGAACGCAAAAAGGACTTAAGGTCTCCTGCCAAAGTTGCAAATGTTGGCATCAGAACACATCATGGTTGGCCTGTCAAGCCAAACGAAAACAAATCTAGGTAACTTTCAGAAGCTGCTTTGTCTGCTTAAAAGCTGGTGTTGACTTGGACCTTATGACCACACTCTCTATTTGTGCAAGAACTCATAGAGTGAACACCACACTGTAGCCAGATTTAGTACACAGCGGCCTAGCTATATGTAACCCCACAGAAACGCCGAAGTTCTCAGACATTTTGAGTCCCTTTCGTGTCAGTTTTGCTTTGACCTTCAATGGATAAGGCTGTTTGCCATCTTTCCGAGTTGGTGACTCCCCCCATCCCCCCCCTCCTCCCCCCCCCCCCCCCCAAAAAAAAAAGGGATGCTGTTTTTCTTCAGCTCACATATTTGATTTGGTGAGCTTCAGGCCTTCATCAGCCATATGCTGAAACACTTGGCTCAAGCAGCAAGACGTTCGTCTTCGTCTTTGCCACAAACAAGAACCTCAACAAAGACAGTGCTTGAGAACCTGCTATCAATGTCCTGGGCCTCTGACACACTTCTGGTCTAAGATTTGTTCCAGATGGCAATCTCTTGAAAAACGTTATGATCAAATGGTGTCCTCAAAGTCATCAACTTGGTAGAGTTCCTTCACAAAAGGTACTTGCCATAAACCATAAATTGCGTCTAGTTTGGAAAAGGCTTTCGAACCAGTAGCTTTGTCATGTCATCCATGTTTAGAATTGAAATTTGCATTTTCGGACTATTCCTTGTCGAGTATTGACGCCAGACAATATCACAGAAAATGCTGCATTCAGTCTGGCCACTGACGATGTTTTGCAAAGGCGGCATGTGCAGGTGGGGAAACGATGGGCTGGGATTATCGGCAGTTAGACCGTAGAGCTGCTCCACTTCGATCTTTACCTCTCCATTCACTGATAGGCTTGGCAAAGAAGCACCGAAAGGTCTGAAATGGTTTCCATCTGATGCCATCATGAAGCATTCACATACAGTCAGCATTAGAAGACCGAGTCTGTGTAACAGTAGGTGAGTTCTCATTGTTTAAGATAAACAAGTAACAGAGATTCAACAGGAACGTTTCATGAAGATCAGACTGCGAATGCGCATGCTCAGTTGATGCGACACTTCCACAAAGAGTTATCGTCATTGTGTTGTCTGGTAGTTATCATGACATGTGTTCCACAAAGAAAAATGATTTGTTCAAATTTTAAAATTGATTCTTTTATTTTATGTGATCAGTTTTACACAATATGACGGCTTTAAGAGAGAGAGAGAGAGAGAGAGAGAGAGAGAGAGAGAGAGAGAGAGAGAGAGAGAGAGAGAGAGAGATGAATGCGAATGCGAATGCGAATGTTTATTCAGATTTTAGGCCTAGGCCCCTATCTGAAGGGGATGGTCGTTCACCGACTCATATGACTCACACGCACACACATGTATATACGTACATAACATGCAATTTAGCCACTGGTCATAAAGCATTTGTCATGCACTAAACAAAAATAAAGTAAAGCATAACGAAACAAAACAAAGAAAAAAAAAACACACACAAAGAAATGTCAGTGGTATGTGGTCCATTCATAGCACTTTTATGTTGAAGCAGTACACAAACGTTTTAAAGCTTTATAAGTGAATAGTGCTACATTAGATAACACACTCTCATTTCTACATGCCATAAGTAGATTAAACCTGAACTGGCATGGGTCATTATAATACTTGGGCTGAATATATCTTATCCTCAAATCATGAAGAACAGGGCAACAAAGAATAATATGAATGGCATCTTCCTTAAAAACATGACACAAGCGACACCTAACTTCATCTGCTTTCCCACTGTATCTAAATCGGTGGCTGGCTATATCTGACACACCAAATCTAAGTTCTGTAAGAGCACTTTTAACATATCTATTCATAACAATTTCAACATATGGTTCCACAAGATTTGTTGTCTTAAATGCCCTATATTCAGCAAATCGGTCACTGGTGTGCATGTGACTATGCCAGTCTTGCCACCTGCAGTCGATGATTCTTTGTTTAAAGCATTTGATAAAGGCTGCAATATTTTCGACACCTTGGTTGTCCCATACAAAAGCAAAACCATAAGAATATAGGCACTTACGAACATTTGTGGCCCAAGTCTTCTTTCCATTAATATCAAGATCATATAACACTTTATACGCTTTAAATGGTAACTTGTAATTTTCCATCCTTGTCAATTTTAGCCAATAACTGATGCATTTAACGTACGAGTTTAAATAGATAGGATATCTCCCCCATTTCTCCATATACCAAATCATTAGGAGTACGACTGTCGACGTTCAAACAGCGTTTCATGGCAAACAAATGCAGCTTTTCAATAACATTGCTGCTTTCGAACGCCCATATTTCAGCCCCATATTGTAAAATTGATTGAACTTGTGAATCAAATAACTTTTTAAATATATTAAACGAACTACAGTCAAGCTTATACATTACCTTAAGTATAATTAGAACAGCTCTTTTTGCTCTGTTAACTATATCTCTACATGCATAGGTAAAACTCAACCTGGTTGAAAAGAATATACCCAGATACTTATACACGTTTACTACTTTTACTGGCTCATTTCCATACATCCATTGTTCATGTCTAGCCAGATACCCACCCTTGCGAAAAACAATGATATTTGTTTTCTCCATATTCACTTTTAGTTCCAGTCTCATTGCAGCTGCATACAAACTATTCAACTGTCTTTGTAGACCAACAACTGATATTGATAACAAGATAATATCATTTTCAAAGAGTAATATGAACAATTCTATCAAATCAAAGGACACACCATGTTTGCCATTTTCTATAATTTCTAGTGCAAGTTCGTTGACGAACAACGAAAAGAGAATCGGGCTGCAAACATCACCTTGCTTTACTCCCCTTGTGCAATTCACAACTTCTGATAATTTACCCCCACGTCTTACCCTAGCCTTTACATCTCTATACATACTCTTAATACATCTGTATAATTTACCACTGACTCTATTTTTTTAGCAGCACAGGCCATAGCAAATTTCTAGAAATGGAGTCGAAAGCTTTCTCGAATGCAACGTACAACTTTTGATTCTTTGCAAACTGTTTCTGAATGGCAGCTAGCAATGTAAATACATGATCTATCGTACAGTAGTCCTTCTTAAAGCCTGCTTGATGTTCCCCAGTTATGTTATTTAAATTTACCCACTCTTGTAATCTGCTGTTGATTATTGAGCTATATAACTTACTACTTATATTACACAATTATATACCTCTGTAGTTGTTCATGTTATTGACCTCGCCTTTCTTAAAAAGTGGTATAATAGTTGACTCAGTCCAGTCATCCGGGTAGATGCCATTATTGAATAAATGGTTAAACAATTTTACTAAAAACATTAACACTGGCTCTCCTGCGTTTTTAAAGAACTCTCCAATTAAATCATCAGGTCCAGCCGATTTACCATTCTTCAGCTTTCTAACTGCTATCATTACCTCGTCCCTAGATATTGGTCTGTCATATATCTCATCACCATCCTCTACTGTATCATCATCTGGAAAATCATGTGTTTCTCTATCTTAAAATGACCAAACCACTGATCAATGGATATGTTATTTTGTGGTTGTGTTTTTTTATGAGAGAATTTCTTAACCGTTTCCCAAAATGTCTTCTGGCATTTAACAGAATCAAGCAGTTCCTTTAACATTGATTATTTCGTTCCTCCTTCTTCCTCATAATCATGTTTTTGTATTCTCTTCTAGCTATACAAAATCTAATTCGGTCATTTTTATCCAGTGAACGCTTAAACAATCTATGGAGTCTTTTCACTTTCGTTTGTTCGATTTGCATTCGTGGTCAAACCATCTTTTGCTTGACTGCTTATGTATCGTTATTCGTTTCCTCATATGTCCTGCCTGATCTTTAACAATCTGGTTAAAACTATCTATTGCTAAATTAACATCAACATTGATTAAGTCTGTGGCAACTTCTAACTCTTCTTTTACTTTATTCGAGTTCATTGAGTCAAAAAATGTCTGCGCATATGATGAAATCCATTTATATTTATCAATGAACATGTCTTCACTCTTATTCACAGAATTCCTAATGGAAGTAATACGTGTTTGATTATTAAAGCACAACAAAAGAGGCAGGTGATCTGATTCTAATCTGTCAAGGACACTTACGAGTCATAAACTCACACGCACTATCAAAGAAAGATGTGGAAGTTAAGAAATAATCATTCACACTGCACCCTTGATCGGCTATATATGTATACTGACCATTTTCCTCACCATGACACAAACCATTTAAAATACATAGTTCCAAAGCCATACTGAGGTCCAGCAATTTCTTACCGTGCGAATTCATTACTGTATCATGGGACATTCTTTTCTTCTGGTCTATAGAACGTTTTGTATAATTGTCATGCAATCTGCTTTCATCAAGGTAGTCAGGGGAACAATCGGAAGTCCTTGCATTCAAATCACCACACAGTATTATATGAGCATCATCAAACAAAAACATCTTGTCAACAAGACTTTCTTCAAGTATACTAATGCCATTATCACAGTCGTATGCAGAATAATACGGTGAATTTTCAGGAGGTATATACGTGCAAACAAACAATGTTTTTATGAAAATGAAAGAATTCTTTATCTAATACAAAATACATACAAAAATCACTGTCATCATCAATAGATCGTATGTGGGGAACTAGAGCTTTACGTACAAGACAGACAATGCCTCCCGAACACCTCCCATGTCGTGCCAGCTTAACAGCTGGTTTTACAAATAACGCATGCTCTTTAAATAAACTAGACTCAAACTTTTCAAGAAAAGTTTCTACAAGACATACGAAGTCGAATGAAGAAATGAACTCAACAAAATCTGCATCCTCAAGTTTTGAAAGCAATCCACACACATTCCAATGAAGAAAAGACATTTTATCTAAACATGTACTCATATTTACAGAACTCGTTGAACTAAACGTATCATCCATATCAGCTCCATTCCCATCCAGTCGATTATTGTTACCCTCTTCTTCAATGTCACCAGCCAAATAGTCATTACTCCCTCTCCCTTCCCTTGTCATGTCACTCCTACTCCCACTCTCTCCCCGTTATCCTCTCTATTCCATCCTTCCTTGTCATTCACTCTACTCCACTCTCTCCCTGTCTATCCTCTCTTTCCATTCCCTTTCCTTGTCATGTCACTCCTACTCCACTCTCTCCCCCTGTCTATCCTCTCTTTCCATTCCCTTCCTGTCATGTCACTCTACCCCACTCTCCCCTGTCTTACATCCTGTTCCCTTCCCTTTCTCATGCATCTACTCCCACTCTTCCCCTTTATCCTCTCTATTCCCATTCCTTTCTTGTCTGTCATCTACCCACTCTCCCCTCTTATCCTCTCTGTTCCATTCTTTCCTACTGTATCGCTCACCCTAGCCTTTCATATCTATCTCAGCACACTCTCCCCCTCTGCCTACAATATCTAATGCCCTCATAACATCTTTCTCATATACAGTATTGGACATATTATCTACAGTCATATACATAACATCGCCATCAACTGAGTATTTCA
>CM065716.1:4348936-4373936 GCA_033310375.1 Conus canariensis
AAAGAGATGAAATGGCAGAGAGATGAAAAGGCAGTAAGATGAAAAGGCAGAGAGATAGAATGGCAGAGAGATGGAATGGCCGAGAGATGAAAAGGCAGAGACACGAAAAGGCAGTGAGATGAAAAGGCAGAGAGATGAAATGCAGAGAGATGAAAGGCAGAGAGACGAAAAGGCAGAGAGATGAAAAGGCAGAGAGATGAAATGCAGAGAGATGAAAGGCAGAGAGATGAAAAGGCAGAGAGATGAAAAGGCAGTGAGATGAAAAGGCAGAGAGATGAAAAGGCAGAGAGTGAAAGCAGAAAGATGGAAAAGGCAGAGAGAGGCAGAGAGATGAAAGGCAGAGAGATGAAAGGCAGAGATGAAAGGCAGAGGCAGAGAGATGATGCGAGAGTGAAGGCAGAGAACGAAAAGGCAGGAGATGAAGGCAGGAGATGAAAGCAGAGAGATGAAAAGGAGAGAGATGAAAAGGCAGAGAGAGAAGAGGAGAGAAGCAGGAGATGAAAAGGCAGGAGATGAAACAGGGAGAGAGAATGAAAGGCAGAGAGATGAAAAGGCAGAGAGATGAAAGCAGAGAGATGAAAGGCAGGAGATGAAAAGGCAGAGAGATGAAAAGGCAGAGAATGAAAAGGCAGAGAGATGAAAAGGCAGAGAGATGAAAACAAAGGTGGGCAGAGAGAGCTGAAGAAAGGCAGAGAGAGGAGAGAAAAGGCAGAGAGATGAAAAGGCAGAGAGATGAAAAGGCAGAGAGATGAAAAGGCAGAGAGATGAAAGGCAGAGAGATGAAAAGGCAGAGAGATGAAAAGGCAGAGAGACGAAAGGGAAAAGGAGAGGATGGAATGGCAGAGAGATGAAAAGGCAGAGGAGATGAAAAGGCAGAGAGATGAAAAGGCAGAGAGATGAAAAGCCAGTGAGATGAAAAGGCAGTGAGATGAACAGGCAGAGAAATGGAATGGCAGAGAGATGAAAAGGCAGAGAGATGAAAAGGCAGACAGACGAAAAAGGCAGAGAGATGAAAAGCCAGAGAGATGAAAAGGCAGAGAGATGAAAAGGCAGAGAGATGAAAAGGCAGAGATGAACAGGCAGAGAGATGAACAGGCAGAGAGATGAACAGGCAGAGAGATGAAGAGGGAAGGTGGAGGGAGAGGGGAGTAAAGGTGAATGGCGGGGTGACTGCCTCTTGGGCCTCTGCAGAAATACGTGGTTAATAAAACAGACGTGAGAAGTCACCAAGTCGTCAGCTAGCGTTAGTGAACCGACTGTCAGCTCCGCTTTCAGTGCTTGTTGTCAGATGTTCTTGTAGGAACTGTATCTACACCTCCCTGTCCATCTCCACCCATCCAGGACCTTTCATTCTGCCGTTTGTGTTTGTCTTCATCAAGTGTGAGTCAGGTCAAAGCAAACAGCCTCTCGGTTTTTTGTGCCTTTTTGGAAAGTGTACTTTTAGTTTTTAACGCACAATACAATTTCCTGGTAAAAAGGATTCTGAAGAAAAAAGTTTTTGTGGACATGGCCAGTGATCTATGAAGTTTGGTTTCAACGTCTGTGTGATTCTTCTGCCATCAGTTAGTGTTGTCTTTATCTAATGCTGTTAAAATAGCTTCTGCAAAGGTTTTAATTATGCGACGTAATAACGGTACAACTCTCAATTAATCGAATCCGACACAGCTGCTGTGTTCTCTGTGAAGAGGGATGTGTCAGTTCGGAATATAGTCATTTGTTCACACAGAGCCATAGAGACGCACACCGAGACACACACACGCGCCCCCATCACGCATATACACACACACACGCGCGCACGCGCGCGCGCGCACGCACGCACACACACACACACACACACACACACACACACACACACACACACACGCACGCACGCACAAGCACACACACACACACACACACACACACACACACACACACACACACACACACACGAGCGTACTCGCTAATACCTCACACACACACACACACACACACACACACGCACGCACAAGCACACACACACACACACACACACACACACACACACACACACACACACACGAGCGTACTCGCTAATACCTCTCTCTCTCTCTCTCATCACCACACACACACACACACACACACACACACACACACACACACACACACACAAAACACACACGAGCGTACTCGCTAATACCTCACACACACACACACACACACACACACACACACACACACACACACACACACACCACACACACACACGAGCGTACTCGCTAATACCTCACACACACACACACACACACGCACGCACAAGCACACACACACACACACACACACACACACACACACACACACACACACACACACACACACACACGAGCGTACTCGCTAATACCTCTCTCTCTCTCTCACACACACACACACACACACACACACACACACACACACACACACACACACACACACACACACACGAGCGTACTCGCTAATACCTCACACACACACACACACACACACACACACACACACACACACACACACACACACACACACACACACACACCCGCTCGCGCGTCCTGAACTCGCCAACGAATCCAGCAGTCACCCACCCAACCACTCAACCAACCACCCAACCACCCAACCCAACCACCCAAGCTGACCAGTTGTTGGTCCACAGAACGGCCTGCTGTCCGCACTGCCCTTCCTGGGGCTGTGGCTGACCATGAACATGTCCGGCTGGCTGGCCGACTGCCTCAGGGCGCGTTTCCTGTCCACTGGGGCTACCCGCAAACTGATGGACGCTGTTGGTAAGGGGACATTGGGCAGTGGTGCTGTCATGTTTTGTGGCTACCCGCAAACTGATGGACGCTGTTGGTAAGGGGACATTGGGCAGCGGTGCTGTCATGTATTGTTGTGGTGTTGTATGGTGTCCACTGGGCTACCCGCAAACTGATGGACGCTGTTGGTAAGGGGACATTGGGCAGTGGTGCTGTCATGTATTGTTGTGGTGTTGTATGGTTTGGGTTGCTGAGTGGTGCAAAGTTGACATACAACAACTACAAACAAGTAGGGTAACTCTTGCTCCCACGATGAAATAAATACAGGCGCATAACTCCAAAGGAATGCTGCTTACGACACCGAATCGCCCAGCAGAAATGACAGCACAGAGCACACAGAACAAACAAGGACCGACCGCTCCCTCGTCCCCCAAGGAAAAGATGTTGTAAGCTTGCCTATGTACCCTGTACCGGACACATCTACACAGCAACAACAACTTGAGAAATGAACAAACATAAATCAATATTTATTCAAGACTGGCACGGCCGACTGGATCTTGAATATAGTCAGACAAGTACACGGACGAACAGAAACAAACACATGTAACCTCAATGTGATTGAAATGAAGAAAAAAAAACACATAAAATGAGGCAGGGAAGAATAAACAGTAAACAATACACAAGTAGGGTAACTCTTGCTCCCACGATGAAACAAATACACACCCATACACCGAATCGCCTGGCAGATATAACAGCACATTTACTTTCATACAACAACCGGTCAAACCAAAACAAAAGAAAAGAGAATCCCCCCTTTTTCATTAATAACTAAATTTGTACATTATTTTGCATGAAATTCTTTCCACTATAACATCACATGATTACACTATGTACTTTCGTTCTAAATGGTTATCCTTTTTTATGTGTGATCTCCAACGGAATAAACACGCTGACAGTAATGAATGACCATAGTCTGACATTGCCAGAGCAAGTGTACCCTTGTACACGGGTCAAAGTAGCCGACCATGCGTCATTCCAGTCCCCCCCCCCCCCCAACCCCCATCTTTTCTGCCATCTTAGTGGCATTGCCTCTCACCCACCCACCCCCCCTCCCCCGCTTCCACAGCCACAGCCCGGCCCGGCCCACCACAGCCTCAGCACCAGCAATCCACGGGGAGCAGTCGATGTCTAGTCGTCAGGCGACCACCTGGCTGAGGAGATACTGCACTGCTATCAAGTCACTTCAGCGTCATTATTTTTCTGATGGCGCAGGCCCACCAACTAAAGCTCTGTTGAAATGTGTTGCGTTGTCTTAGGCCTGTATTGCCTTGTGTTGCCTTTTACGATGGGTAAGAGCGTGTGTATAGGTCTAGTTGTGGATGTGTGGAGGTACATGGAGGACGAGAGCGATCACACGGGGAAGGAAGGAAGAATGGGAAGGAACGAAGGAGGGTTGTGTATGTGTGTGTGTGTGTGTGTGTGTGTGTGTGTGTGTGTTTGTGTGTGTGTGTGTGTGTGTGTGTGTGTGTGTGTGTGTGTAGGGGGGAGGGGGGGAGGGCGGGGGGATCATGTAGGGGCAGAGAACACATTTTGTGAAAAGAAGCCTTGATCTTGGGGGAGGGGGGGGGGAGCTTAAAGAAAGACTTTTAGAACTGGCTGCTGAAGCCCATTCATTGTGTATTGTGGCACGCTTTTGAGAATCATTCCATATGTTAATAGTTTTGAGAATCATTCCATATGTTAATAGTTTTGAGAATCATTCCATATGTTAATAGTTCTGAGAATCATTCCATATGTTAATAGTTCTGAGAATCATTCCATATGTTAACAGTTTTGACGCTGAGCTTCATTCTGCAGTCGTTAACTGTGCAACGCTGATCGTATTTTCAAACAAACAAATCAAGGAACTAAGAGGATTCTATTAACGACTTGATGGGCGGATATCTGAAAATGGCGTCCAACATAACGGAATAGAAAATATGAATTCAAAAGAAACAGACGGAATCTGATGTCGTTGAAACGAAGGTATCATGTAATGGTTTGTGATTGTATTGATGTATTGCTTCCATCTGATGTCGTTGAAACGAAGGTATCATGTAATGGTTTGTGATTGTATTGATGTATTGCTTCCATCTGATGTCGTTGAAACGAAGGTATCATGTAATGGTTTGTGATTGTATTGATGTATTGCTTCCATCTGATGTCGTTGAAACGAAGGTATCATGTAATGGTTTGTGATTGTATTGATGTATTGCTTCCATCTGATGTCGTTGAAACGAAGGTATCATGTAATGGTTTGTGATTGTATTGATGTATTGCTTCCATCTGATGTCGTTGAAACGAAGGTATCATGTAATGGTTTGTGATTGTATTGATGTATTGTATTGTATTGATGTATGTGGATTGTATTGATGTATTGCTTCCATCTGATGTCGTTGAAACGAAGGTATCATGTAATGGTTTGTGATTGTATTGATGTATTGTGATTGTATTGATGTATTGTGATTGTATTGATGTATTGTGATTGTATTGATGTATTGTGATTGTATTGATGTATTGCTTCCATTTTTATCAATCTGGACGATCCGCTTTTTCAATGATTTGATTTTTTTTCCCGACAAAGGGAAGTAACTCCGGACAACTAGATTTGACGTCTGCTACACCCGGAAATTTTAGAAGACAAGACAAAGACAAGACAAGATAAGACAAAATTCTTTATTTACGAGAAAAAGATACAAGCACTGGTACATCCAGTCCTCGCCCTGAGTGGGGTCAACAATGCAAAATAAGACAAGGCAATAGATGTGAAACATGCAAAGTGAGGGAGAGAGAGGGAAGGAGGAAGGGAGATACGTATGGCAGCAGTTGCATTATTGTTATTATTATTTGTTGTTTTTATTTCAATTGTTATCATTATTATTGTCATTGTTATCATCACCATCATCGTCATCATCATTACTACTCCTACTACTGCTATTATTATCATTACTATTATTATTATCATCATCATCATCATTATTATTATTTTTATTATTTTTTATTATTGTTATTATTATCATTACTACTACTACTACTACTATACTATCATCACTATTATTATTATTGTTACTATTATCATCATTATTATTAGTAGTACCACCGCCAACTGACCGATTTCTCCACCAGGCAAACTGACGGCAGGGGGGCTGCTCGTGGCGGTGGGACACATTGGCTGTGGACAGCCGCTGCTGGTGATCTCTGTTGTCGTGCTGGCGGTGTCGGCGGCCGGCCTTCAGTTGGGCGGCTACCTGGTCAACCCCGTGGACATCGCCCCCCAGTATGCCGGACTTCTCATTGCCCTCGCCAACTCGCTGGCTGCCGTCTCCGGATATCTCTCCCCTGTCATCACGGGCGTCATCACTGAAGAGGTCAGAGGGAAGGATGAGAGTTTTGGAAGGGGGATGGGGATGGGGGCGGGAGGGCTGGGGGTGGGGTAGGGGTGGGCGTGGGGGAAGGGTGGGTCGTAAAAGACGGCTAGGAGAGATGAAGGATGGGGAGGAGAGTAGTAGTGGGGGCAGAGGGGTTGAATTGGAATTAAGGTAGCGCCAAGCGTTGCGATGATGTGCTAAAGTGATGATAATAATGATGATGATAAGAACAGTAATAATAATAATGATAATGAAAATGATAAACGTAACAACAATAATTATAATAATGATAATTTTTACACACACACACACACACACACACAACACACACACACACACACACACACACACACACACACAGAATGGCTAGACCGAAATCTGAAATGAATGTTTAAATAACACACACACGCGCGCGCGCGGGCACACACGCACACGATCACCCGCCCCCTACACACACACACGCACTGATACTCCTGTACACAAACGCTCAACGCACGTGCGCCTGATGATAACTAACAACAGAGCAAATTTATGTATTCCAGCCACCAGGCTCAAGCGGAACTTGCGAGATTAAGACGAACAATTTTGTAGTCGGGGGAAACAAGTGCAGGCTAACAATTCCTCCATCCTTACATGGATGACTTTGCAAAGATGTTTTCATAGGGTGGGGTGGGAAAGGGGGAGGGGGAGGTTTTGAAACGGACGAAAGAAAGAAATAGAGAATAAAAATTCGGAGAATTATATTATAAATATAAAATCCTTCACTTGCAGCGTATGGGGACCATGGTAATCCACCTAGAAGACAGACTAATTCATGTCACCTGCTCCGAGGCCTTTCGTCCGCTGGCTCGGATTGTCAGGGAGGTACGGCTGATTGTGCTCCCTTGCCATTCAATGGAGACATATCACAGTCTGTAATTCTGTGGTAGGTTCTCACCACCAAGGCTTAAAAAACGCAATTCAACAGCACTCCAAAACAGCGAGCGAAGAGTCGGAAAAGAAAAGAAAAAGAAAATATGGTAAGGAAACAAGCTGCTGAAAAACTAACATCATTCTGTATGCATTATACAATGTAGATAAAGACAAGTAACTCGTATCAATGAAGAGGCACAACACAGTTGGTCGTTCCCTGGGTTTATCTATTGCAGCGACAGACGCAAGCGGAATGGCGACTTGTGTTCTACCTCGCCGCCGCCATCTACCTCTTCGCAACCATCTTCTACGTCATCTTCGCTTCCGGTGACCTTCAACCTTGGGCTGCTGCCGACGAGGTCATCAGAAAACCGGAAAGGACCCTAGTCGTGGACGCTAACGGGGAGAGACTTATGGACAGTGAAACCTGAGGGCGGAGGATCTGGTCCTAGCCAGGAAAAGGCTGCACACCAACAATGGATGCTCAAAGGCCTTGCTTAAGGAGTCGAGTATTTATAGACTCGCGCAATTAGATTGTTTTGATAATGTTTATGGTGTATGGTGTCTGAAAGTTGATTCTCTTCGTTTTCTTTCCTATGGTCATCAAGGTACAAGCCCGTTGGTTCCAAGCAGACAGATTAGAATAAAAAGGAATGGAACTATTTGGGAGCTTCCAGCTGGCGCAAAGATAGGGTCAAGGGTGAGTGCAATGGCCCGAAATGTGACGTCAACTGAGGGGAATGTAATATGCACATGTATTTGAAGATTGTATGTGATTTCATCGGTGGAAATGCCCTCAGACAAGGGAAATGGTTGGTGGAGAGTTGTTCTTTTGATTAATTATCAGTTTAAGAGTAGATACTGGCTCAAACTTATGATAGACCTCAAAACGCTTACCTGGACTATATAGTGATTTAGTGCAACATCCTAATTGTGGTGTGTGGTCCAAACGATGGACGTACCACAAATAGTATGAAGTGGACAGCACGGCATTGTATGGTGTTGTGTCGGCGGTTCTGTGTTGCTGTACGTGTGTGTTCAGTGTGTGTTGTTTGTTCTCGCGGTGTTTTTGTATAGTCGTGTGCCAATGTTGTCGTTGTGTTCCCGAGATTGTTTTTTGTTTCTTTCTCTTTTTTCTTTTTTCTCTCTCTTTTTTCCTGTTTAACCAATGTGACATAGCTGTACCGCGTCATAATGGTGTCACGGTATCCCTTTGTTCCTTGTGCACGCCGATCAAATTAATGACACGATATGGGTGATGGTGTTTCTCTCTATGATTGTGAACTCTCTCTCTCTCTCTCTCTCTCTCTCTCTCTCTCTCTCTCTCTCTCTCTCTCTCTCTGTGCGTGTGTGAGTGTGTCTGTGTGTGTACGCGCGCGCGTACGTGCGTGCGTTCGTTGGTGTGTGTTGTGTATAGGAGCGTGCGTGCGTGCGTGAGGGCACGCGTGCGCGCGCGCCCGTATGTGTATGTGTGAGTATGAATGCGTGCGCACGCGCGCGTGTGTGTGTATGTGTGTGTGTACACGTGCGTTCGTACGCGCGCACGTGCGCGCGCGCGTGAGTGTGTGTGTATGTGTGTGTGTGTGTGTGTGTGTGTGTGTGTGTGTGTGTGGGGTGCGTGTGTGCGTGCGTGCGTGCGTGCGTGCGTGTGTGTGCGTGTGTGTGTGTGTGTGTGCGCGCGCGTGCGCGCACGCAAACGCACGCGCGTGTTTGTGTGTGTGTAATTCCGTGCACGCACGCGTACGCGCGTGCGCGCGTGTGTGCGATAACTTTGATTTGTCCATAACGTTTAAACACACACTTTGTATGGGGGCACCGCAAGTTATTGTTAGACTAACGTTTCAGGGGATGTTTCCAGTTTAGGGACTATCATCATGTTGCTAGAATAACATTAATAACACCGAACCTCATCGATTGTTATTGCCAGTGTTCGCATGCCTCTGAGCAATTCGATATTTTCTACACTCTTTATTCTCTATTTTTTTTTCTGCTTTATTATGTAACTGCTCGTAGAAGCCCTTGGTGCGGAAACGCGTTGCGTGTGTATTGTCATTTGGTCTTTCCTTTCGTGTGGCGGGCTGACAATCTTTTTTTCATTTCTTTGTTCATTCCTGGTTCAAACATAGGCTGCACACCAATTGTGAGTGCGCCAAGGCCTTGCATAAGGTGTAGAGTATTTATAGACAGGCACACTTAGACTGTTTTGAGACTTTTTATTGTGTCTGAAAGTCGAGTGACCTTCTTTTCTTTCGTATGGCCATCAAGGTTAGATACTTGGTGGTTCCAAGCAGACAGATTGAAATGAAAGGAATGGGATTATTTGGGAGGAACCAGCTGGTGCAAAGATAGGGTCACAGGTGAGTGAGAAGGCCTGAACTGTGACGTCAGCAAAGGGGAAGGTCATGTATTTGAAGACTGTGAATCATGTCATCGGTGGAGATAAAAATAAACAAACAAGCAAACACAAAACAAATGAAATGAGTGGTAACTAACTGCTCTTTTAATCAATTATCAGTTTAATATCAAATTCCAGCTCAAGTTTATGCTGGGGCTCAAAACGTTTACATGGATTTTATAGTGAGTTAGAGTAAAACTCTAATTGTGGCGTGTGGCCACACACAGACACTGGTACTCAGCCCAAGGTCAGTTTTATCATACGTGTACAGAATTGAAGAGTACTTGGCAGATTTCGAATCGGATTATCTCCCCTGAACTCAAATAATGTACGCAAGTAAACTCGTAATGACTGTTACATATTATCCTTTCTTTCTTTTCCCTTTTCTTTCTTTTTGTTTTAATTCTTTTTTGCTCGATCACGATTAAGGTTTTTTCAGTATGTACAAAGTACAATGCTTCTGACAATTAAATTGATCTGAAATACTACCTAATCCCACTAGCGTGTATTCAGATGTCTCAGTCAGGCTCGGAAACCATCCTATTGTAATTCACACCTGCTTTTGAGAGATGCCTTTCTTTACGTCATGAAAAGGGAACTGTATGACGACAGGTCAACAAAGGCTTCCCCAAACAAACAAAACAAAACAAAAACAAACAAAAAAGAGAAAAAGTGCATTTTCAAACATGAATACTGAAGACTTTGTAGGACCTTTGTTAGATGCGATGCGAAAAAGTCGAGCTCAAAATTATCTATAGTACTGTGTCTATTCCTCAACAAACATTTACATACTGCAATTTAAACAAATTCAAAGTCGTGTCTTGTGTTCGAGGAACTTGTTTAATCCGATGGCCTACTTTTAGTCTTTTTCTTCTGCCGTTCGTTTTCTTTAAGATACGATTAAATAAGAAAAAAATACTTGTTGGATGATTGAGCAGTGATTCATAGTGAATCATATTGCGACAAATTTATTTTTAGGTCAATTTGGTATTGATTAAACTTTGTTTAGTTGTTTTATTCATTTCTGTGGTGAGCTCTGTGTGTGTGTGTGTGTGTGTGCGTGTGTGTGTGTGTGTGTGTGTGTGTGTGTGTGGCGCGCGCGCGCGTATGTGTGTGCGCGCGCGTATGTGTGTGTGTGTGTGTGTGTGTGTGTGTGTGTGTGTGTGTGTGTGTGTGTATCAATCCAAAGAATAATTCAGAGGCTTTAAAAATGACACAGCTATTTCTAACTTTGCTAATTACTTTGATATCAGACAAGTAGAGCTGCTAGAAGTGCACAGTTCATGAAAGAAAATGTCTCCACCACAAATGGTTTTGAGGGGAAAAAAAGATTTAAAAGAAAGGTGTTACTGTTCCACAGAGCCAAAGAGAGAAACGGATTACACGACAAACCACGACGCCTTTTGGACCTCTTTGGTCTTCTTCAGTCAAGGCAATGCGCCCAACTTGAGGAGATAACTGATTGTTCCTTCTCCGTTTTCATTGGTCTTGAATGTTTTTTGTCTTGCTAAGAGAAGACCAAAGAGATCAAAACGTGTCGTGTTTTGTCTTGAAATGTGTATGTCTCTTTCGTTAGATGGATCAGTAAATCTTCTTTTAAATTAAGAGTATTTTTGGTGGTGGAGACATTTTCTTTCATTAAATGCACACTTCTTTTAGGTTTCAATTTCCGCCTGCAGCCATTTCACTTTAACACCAAGATTAAACAGGCCAAGTCTCAATGTACCATGGCCCTGGAAGGACGCCTGCATCATCACTTTAACACCAAGAGTAAACAGGCCTCAAGGTGTCAGATGTACCATGGCCCCGGGGAAAGGGCGCCTGCAGTCACTTCACTTTAACACCAAGATAAACAGGCCTCAAGGTCTCAGATGTACCATGGCCCTGGGGAAAGGACGCCTGCAGTCACTTCACTTTAACACCAAGAGTAAACAGGCCTCAAGGTGTCAGATGTACCATGGCCCCGGGGAAAGGGCGCCTGCAGTCACTTCACTTTAACACCAAGAGTAAACAGGCCTCAAGGTGTCAGATGTACCATGGCCCTGGGGAAAGGACGCCTGCAGCCATTTCACTTTAACACCAAGAGTAAACAGGCCTGCAGCCACTTCACTTTAACACCAAGAGTAACCAGGCCTCAAGGTGTCAGATGTACCATGGCCCCGGGGAAAGGACGCCTGCAGCCACTTCACTTTAACACCAAGAGTAACCAGGCCTCAAGGTGTCAGATGTACCATGGCCCTGGGGAAAGGACGCCTGCAGCCATTTCACTTTAACACCAAGAGTAACCAGGCCTCAAGGTGCCAATGTACCATGGCCCCGGGGAAAGGACGCCTGCAGCCACTTCACTTTAACACCAAGAGTAAACAGGCCTCAAGGTGTCAGATGTACCATGGCCCCGGGGAAAGGACGCAGGGTCTGTCAATCAACTGTATACTGGCCTGTGGGAATTCTGTGATAGTAATTTCCTCTTGTTTGTCATTCTGTTCAGCTCTGCCTTTCGTTTTCTTGTCCAATTTGTTTTTATTCACTGTCGTTTACCGTTTCTCTGCTTTGTGCAGCTCTCTCCTGTCCTTCTTCATGTTCTGTGCACTTCACACACACACACACACACACACACACACACACACACACACACACACGCACACACACACACACACACCACACACACACACACGCACACACACATGTATGTAGTATGTATGTATGTTATATATATAATATATATATATATATATATATATATATATGTGTTGTGTGTGTTGTGTGTGTGTGTGTATGTGTGTGTGTTGTGTGTGCAGACACACAACATACAACAGCACGCGCGTACTAGCCGCACCTGACATAATGCATGCTTGCTCGCACACAACCCTCTCAAATACACACACACCACAGCACTCCACCACAGCACACAATACACATCACATACACACATGCGCGCGAAACGTCCAAGCACATTGCAGCACCCAAAAACCACTCTTTCACACACACACACACCACACACAGCCGCACGCAGCACGGCACGCACACACAGCACGCAACACGCACCACCCCACGCACGCCCCCCCCCCACCCACACACACACACACACACACACACACAAACACACACACTGGAATGCTTTGGTAGTGAACAGGAGTTTTCATACAAGAAGTGGAATAACCACAGCTGATTGCTGCTTTGGCTTGCAGATCATAGCTGAGCATTTCAACATTCTTGCCCACAAGAAAAGGGAAAGAAAACGGCATTGGTCATGACACTTTGGTATATTTATTACACGAGAAAACACAGAGACTTGTCTGATGAGTATTTCAAATATTGCTGTCATCAACATCCATATCAATAAAACAAATAGATACAAGGCAGCACGATTTAAGGCATTCACTCCCACGTCATAACGATAGAAAATTGATACCTTAGTCACCCTAAAATCAAAACAAAACAAAACAAATCAAAACAGAACAAAACACAATTAGAAACCAGGCAACAAGATTTAAGGCATTTGCTGTCACTTAATAACGATGGAAAATTGGTATCTTAGTCATAAAAAAAAAATAAAGAAAAATAATTGTGTTATAAACACACCCATTTCATTTTGTGTGCAGAATACACCTGTGCATTTAACTGCACAGATAACTATCTCAGCAAAATCATAACATTTCTTATTCAATGATAGCGAAAATAGACATAATGGCTCTTTTAAAAGTGCTTTTGATTGCACACCAAAAGAGGTTTTAAGATTTTGCTCATCGTTCTCTTAATCTCAATTGTCTTATTGTGACTGATTTTAAGAAGTGATCTTTCCATTTTGTACGCTAGAAATTCGAGAACTTCAAAGGACAAGGGTTTCGGTAGTGTTTGTTTTCAGTGTTTTCGAATATTTTTATTGTATATTTTGAAAGGGGTCGCAAGGTGCTTTATACTGGTGTGAAACTCCCTTTGAAAGGGGAGGAGAGAATTGAGGGACGGGGTGTTTATTCAAACAACCATTGTTCCTCTATTTGTTTTTCTATTTTTCTAATATAAAGTTTGCCTAAAATTATATGTTCTTTTTTGTATGTAATATATTTTATTCCGATTGTATGAAGAAAGCAAACATGGGGACAGAGACTGAGAAACAATAATCCAGTCCTTGATGCATATTGGTCCCTAAATCATCGTATATTAGCATGTTTCAGAAGGTTTGTAACATTCCGTAACTTACATCCATAAGATAAAAGCAATTTTTGTGCACTGTAACTACATAACAAGCAACAAGAAGGGGGAAAAATAATGAGCAAAAACGAGAAAAGAAACAACAGACGGTTTGGATGAAGAGTGCAGAAGAAAGAACAGAAAGGGA
Source organism: Conus canariensis (assembly GCA_033310375.1). Classification (NCBI taxonomy): domain Eukaryota; kingdom Metazoa; phylum Mollusca; class Gastropoda; order Neogastropoda; family Conidae; genus Conus; species Conus canariensis. The sequence goes on from CM065716.1 coordinate 4,362,731, forward strand.
ACATAGTAGAAGAAGAAGCAGCAGCAGACACAGACGAAGGTGGTGATGATGATGATGATGATGATGGTAACGAAGAAGATGGCGAAAGAGACGAGACAGAAAAACACACTTCATTACCACGACCATCGTGATTAGTGGCAACGACAACGAGAACAAGAACGACAAAAAAGTATCAAGCACTTTTTCACACGCACGCACGCACGCACGCACGCACGCACGCGCGCACGCACCACACACACACACACACACACACACACACACACACAACACACACACACACACACACACACAGAGGCATCACACGTGTGTCAGGTTGTTGATGGTGAATCATTTGAAGAAGAGGTAAGCGGCCCCCGCCCCTCCTGCCGACCCCACCAGCACCATGGCCACGCCCAGTCCTGCCAGAGCACCTGCCCACAACAACAAACCAACCACGGCACGTGCAGGACGGGTCGAGGGTCAACACTCTCTGACATTAAAAAATGGCCACCCTCTTTTCTTCTGTTGGGAAGTCTTTTATTTGAAAACTGGGCAATCATCATCATCATCATCATCATCATCATCATCATCAGTGTTATGATGATGATGATTATTATTTCTACTACTACTATTATTATTATTATCATCATCATCATTATTATTATCATCATCATTGATGTTGTTGTTGCTGTTGTTATTGTTAATTTTGTTGTTATCATTATTATCATTTCTATTATTATCATTACTATCATCATCATCATCATCATCATCATTATCATCATTATTATTATTATTATTAATTCTCTTCTTCTTCTTAGTCTCATTATTAATACTGTAATCATTATAATTACTATTATCAATATTATTTTTCATATCCATAACTTTTTAGAATTATTACGATTACTATTATCACTATTACCTGTCATTATTGTTGTTCCGATTATTATCATTATCATTACATTTTTTTTTCTTTTTGGTAGTCTGCTCTTCAGAATTCGAAAACCTTTTCTATCGGTAGCCCACCAGTCGCCAGCTTTTGTTTGTTTGTTTGTTTGTTTTAAAAAGGCTTATAAAGGCCCAGTGTCTCACTACCGTCTTACCTTTGTTTGTTTGTTTGTTTTCTTTCTAAAAAGGCTTATAAAGGCCTAAGGTCTCTCTACCGTCTTACCTTTGGTAAAACCACCCCCTGAGGATGGAGAGCCAAACACAGGTGTGATCGTCTGCACATTGAATAGTTGATACACGCAGTGAGTTTGGTTGCATTGCTTTGCCATCATGGTGCTCCATTTCACACAGTCTCACTCTTTCAGGTGACCCACACGATCGCCTCAATGGCCATCCACACCGTCACACCTTCTCTCCTTCTTACCCCCTCCCCACTCCTTCCTTCTTCTTCCTCCTCCCTCGTACTCGTCTACCAGTCAACTGACCAACAATCTTCCCCTCCCCCCCCAACCCCCACCCTCACGCAACAAGCCACTCTTTCATCTGCCATAGATTGACCTAGCGAGCCGTCTGCACCACGCCCTCTGCTGGACAATCCATCCAGGCGCTCAGCCACCCACACATGTTAGCACCCCCCCCCCCTCCACTTATGAAGCAAAAGAATAACAAAACAATGGCCTACAGAATATGGCAAAATTATAAGTAATAAGAGAGAAGGGGAGGAAAGAGGGTAAAGTATCAGAGAGAGAGAGAGAGAGAGAGAGAGAGAGAGAGAGACAGACAGACAGACAGACAGACAGACAGACAGAGAGACAGACAGAGAGACAGAGAGAGAGAGACAGAGAGAGAGAGACAGACAGACAGACATACAGACAGACAGACCAAACAGACAGAAACAGAGAGAAAGAGAGAGACAGAAAGAGACAGAGAGATAGGGAAAGAGGGAGGTGGGGGTGGGGCGTTGGGGAAAGAGAGAAAGAGACAACGAGAATCATCAAGGCTTTTGCCATTGCGAAAAACGAGAACTACGAAGTTTTAATTGTCTGCTTCCCACCCACCCATCGGACTAATCCATTCATTCACCTCTCAGCCCATCCAAATCTATGAGCCAGCCCACCTACCTGCCTCTCAAACTGCAGACTGAACCCAAACTAACTCAACTCAACCCAGCCAAGCATGCCGAACCTGATCGATCCAAACTCTGCGCCTTTTTCGCCGTCTCACTCAGACGCCCACCCAGCTGCTTCTCCAACCACCAACACAGTACAGTCAAATCTAGTCCAGCATTCACCAACCCAGTCTAACCCTAAACTTACCCAAAAGAAACTATGGTAATCGAACTAACAATCTAGCCACCTAACCTAACCCCCCCCCCCCCCCAAAAAAAAAAAAAAAGAAAAAAAAAAATCGTAATCTAGCCTAACAATTTAGCCACCTAACCCAAAAGAAACAATCGTAATCTAGCCTAACAATCAAGATATCTAACCTAGCCCCCCAAAAAACAAACACACACACACACAACACACACACACACACACACACACACACACACACACACACACACACACAATCGTAATCTAACCTAACAATCTAGCCACCTAGCCTAACCCAAAAGAAACAATCGTAATCTAGCCTAACAATCTAGCCACCTAGCCTAACCCCAAACGAAACAATCGTAATATAACCTAACAATCTAGCCACTTATTCTAACCCCAAAGAAACAATCGTAATGTAACTTAATAATCTAGCTACCTAACCTAGCCCAAAAGAAACGATCGTAACCTAAACTAACAATCTAGCCACCTAACCTAACCCAAAAGAAACAATCGTTGCCTAATTCAACCCAGTTGAACGCAACCTAAACCAGGCCAAACGTAACAGAATCTAATCCAACAGAGCCTAACAGAACCTAGCTCGGACTAACCCAACGTAGTGCAAGCTATATCCAGCGCAATTTCACCAAAGTAAGCTAACGATCTTACCCGTCTCAAAGTCCTCTGTTACATCGCAGTTTGACCCAATGTAGCAATCTACCCAACCCAGCATAGCCTTAATGTAATCTACCCCCACCCTTTTGTGACGTAGCCTAACTCAAACACACGCTTATCTACCCATCCCAAGGAAATCTAACCCAACCCAGTTTGGCGCAAAAATAAACTAACTCAACTGTAAACCAAGCTTACCCACCGTAACTGTAATCTAACCTTACCCAATGTAACCCAACCCAACAACCCCCTCCCAACCCATCCCACATCCATTTTGCGCCCAGTTTGAGGGGATAAGTGACAGCTCGTTCATCGTTTTCATTGTTTTGAACGTTGCTTGTCTTCCCTGCAGAAGACCAAAGAGGTCGAAACGCGTCGTATGTTTTGTCTTGTAATTTGTTTGTCTCTTTCGTTCGACAGAACAGTAAATCTTCTTTGAAGGTTTTTTTTTTTTCAATTTCCGCCTACCGTCGCCTCACCTTGAAACTGACACGAACTGACCACAACCTAATTAACATGAACTGACCAAAACCTCATTTTACATTTCTGAAGTAAGATAATCTTCTTCAAGGTGAAATAACCTAACCCAGTAAAAGGTAATCTTACTCATCCTAAAGTTATCTTATCTAATCTACCGAGACATTACCTAACCAAACTCAACCTCTTCTCACCTCTCCCAAAGTAAACTTACCGCACCGAATGTTACATAACCTAACCCAGCACAATCTAATCCTACCCCACCAAAACAGTATAACCTAGCTCAGAGTAACATAACCTCATCCAACCAGACATAACTTTACATTTCCTAAAGCGACCTGCCCAAGTCTAACTCAACACAAGAGAAAGACAACTGGACCCAACCCAAGCTAGCTAGCATAATCCAGACTAATACCAAACCAAAAGTAACCCAACCAATAACGCCCCCCCCCCTCCCCCCTCCCACACACACACCTCCCTCACGTAACTTAACCGAACTTACCTTGGCCGAACTAGGTTTCATCAACGTTACATTAACTAACCCTCCCCCCCCCCCCAAAAAAAAAAAAAGAGAGAAAAAAACTAACCCAAATTCAAGAAGATAAGTGATTGCTCGTTCTTCGTTTTCATTGTCCTGAATGTTGTTTATATTGCCTCAAGAAGACCTAAGAGATAGAAACGCATGGTGGTTTTTTTTTTTTCTTGAAATTTGTTTGTCAATGTTAATCGGCGGAGTTACTTAAAATGACTTAAAATTTAAACTAACCCAACCGCAATGTAACTTTACCCAACAACCCCCTCCCAACCCGACCCAACCCGACACCAGCCAAACACCAAGAAAAGAAAAAGAAATAAAAAAAAAGAAAAGAGGGGAAAGAAGGGGGGGGGGGGGGGGTTAATCTAATTTGAGCTACCTGGTATGACTTCAAAACATTTTTCATGGAAAACATGGTTTCTACCCTAAATTACTTTACATGTTGTTGTTTTTTTTCAATGAGATTATATCTCTTGTTAGCAAAATGCTCACGCATCTTCTTGTTGTTAACATGATTGTTGCTTCCCCTCCCTTCCTCCCATTTTCATTTTATTTCATTTTATTGTTCTTCCTCTGTTGTCTTTCTTTATGTTCCCTAAAAAAAAGAATCCCAACTCTGTGGTGAAACGTGTAGTACACTGTAAATGTGTTGTGACCGCCGGTATGTTGTCATTGTTATAATTGAGCACAGTATAGGCCCAGGGCTTGTTGTTGCTCCTTTGTCCTGATGACTGGGAATGTATTCTTGTTTATTTGTTTATTGAAAAAAAAAAAAGTTGTTCAAACCAACACCGACCTCGACCCTGACCCTGACCCGATCTTGACCTTGACCCGACCGACCCTGACCTTGACCCGACTGTTGGAGAAAGTACCTGCGTTGTGAGGCCACGCGCCAGGGGCAGTTTGAAGGTGTTGTCATCGATAGCTCCCTGGTAGAAACTGAGGGCGCTGTCAAGGTCGTTCTCTGCCGTCAGGTTGGCCGTGTGACCTTTGACACTAGGCTTGTCCAGCAGGTCAAAGGACACGTGCATCACGTCCAGGTCATTGTACAGCTGTGCGGTACAAACAGAGAGAGAGAGAGAGAGAGAGAGAGAGAGAGAGAGAGAGACGCTTTTGACGATTAATTGCCTTCAGCTTAACAAGCCATTAAGGCAAAGCGGACACACGCGACTTAAGACGTTGCATCATTGAAGTATAAGGAAAATAAATAATAATTGAATTAACAAAACTATCAGGACGTAATGGATTAAAACATCGCTCACTTTGTTAGGAAGGTACAGGTATTTATAACATTAACTAACTCACACATGAATGATCTAAACCGGTTAGAAGATTTCCGGACAGAGCATCCTTTACTACGCTACCATTCCTGCCCTGTTAGTCCCAACACATCGTTCCTATTCCCTTCTCTCACCTTACACGCAGGAACAAAAGCAGTCAACACATGCTCACATTCTTCCATTCCTCCTTTCTCCCAACCTCACCCTCTAATCCGACGGATCCCCGACCGCCCTCCTCCCCCCCCCCTCCCTTTCCTTTCTCCACTCCCCTCCTCGCTATCGCATATGCACACACACACACACACACCCCACACACACACACACACACACACACACTCGTGCATGTAAACACACACACACACGCACGGGCGCGCGCGCGCCACACACACACACACACACACGCACACACACACGCGCGCGCGCGCGCGCACGCTCTCATCAGACCTCGAGTTCCTATGTAACATTGCGTGTGCCACTACTTTCATTGTGTGTGTGTGTGTGTGTGTGTGTGTGTGTGTGTGTGTGTGTGTGTGTGTGTGTGTGTGAAAATGTCATTACAATCTTTTTTGTGTTATTTGTTTTGTTTAAAATGTCAGTGCAACCTATGGTTAATCTGACAATAAATGGTTTCAGTTCAGTGTGTGTGTGCGTGCGTGCGCGCGCGCGCGCGCGCGCGCGGTGTGTGTGTGTGTGTGTGTGTGTGTGTTCACTGGCCCATGTGTGTGGAAGCTAGGGAAGGGAGAAGCAAAGAAGAAAGACAAATGAGGAAGAAATGAAAAAAAGGAAGAAAAAACCCACACTTTGGAAAGGAAAAACAAAAGGAAGAAAAAACCCACACTTTGGAAAGGAAAAACAAAAGGAAGAAAAAACCCACACTTTGGAAAGTAGAAACAAAAGGAAGAAAAAACCCACACTTTGGAAAGTAGAAAGAAAAGGAAGAAAAAACCCACACTTTGGAAAGTAGAAACAAAAGGAAGAAAAAACCCACACGTTGGAAAGTAGAAACAAAAGGAAGAAAAAACCCACACGTTGGAAAGTAGAAACAAAAGGAAGAAAAAACCCACACATTGGAAAGTAGAAAGAAAAGGAAGAAAAACCCACACGTTGGAAAGAAAACAAAAGAAAAAACCACACGTTGGAAAGTAGAAAAAAAGGAAGAAAAAACCCACACGTTGGAAAGTAGAAACAAAAGAAGAAAAAACCCACACGTTGGAAAGTAGAAAGAAAAGGAAGAAAAAACCCACACTTTGGAAAGTAGAAACAAAAGGAAGAAAAAACCCACACTTTGGAAAGTAGAAAAAAAGGAAGAAAAAACCCACACTTTGGAAAGTAGAAAGAAAAGGAAGAAAAAACCCACACGTTGGAAAGTAGAAAGAAAAGGAAGAAAAAACCACACGTTGGAAAGTAGAAAGAAAAGGAAGAAAAAAACCCACACGTTGGAAAGTAGAAAGAAAAGGAAGAAAAAACCCACACGTTGGAAAGTAGAAAGAAAAGGAAGAAAAAACCCACACGTTGGAAAGTAGAAAGAAAAGGAAGAAAAAACCCACACGTTGGAAAGTAGAAAGAAAAGGAAAAAAAACCCACACGTTGGAAAGTAGAAAGAAAAGGAAGAAAAAACCCACACGTTGGAAAGTAGAAAAAAAGGAAGAAAAAACCCACACGTTGGAAAGTAGAAAGAAAAGGAAGAAAAAACCCACACTTGGAAAGTAGAAACAAAAGAAGAAAAAACCCACACGTTGGAAAGTAGAAAGAAAAGAAGAAAAAACAACTGAAGAGAACAAAGAAGAAAAACCCAAAGGAAGGAACAAGAAAAAAAACACACAAACAAACAAACAACACACACAAACAACACACACACACACACACACAACGCAAAACACACAAACGCGCGCGACCGCGCTGCAGTCACACACAAACACCACATCCATAACGCACACAACATAGAGAAGAGAGAGAAGAGAGGAGAGAGAGAGAGAGAGAGAGAGAGAGAGAGAGAGAGAGAGAGAGAGAGAAGAGAGAGAGAAGACAGACAGACAGACAGACAGACCGACAGACAGACAGGCAGACAAACAGACAGACAGACAGGCAGGCAGGCAGACAGGCAGACAGACAGACAGACAGACAGACAGCGGTACGCACCCTGATGTCAGCCACACGGAGGCGAGAGATGCCGGTGTGAAGAGCGATGGTGGAAGCCAAGGTGTACTTGAAGGTCTCCACATTGTTATAAACTGCGTCACGTGCAGACCCTGTGGACACACACACACACACACACACACACACACACACACACACACACACACACACACAGCAGATGCAGTTACACTACAGCACGCAACCCACCACAATTATCAGCTGCGTGCAGAGAACATGCAGTGAAACCTGACCTTCACCAGGGAGACAATGATACATGGGAATCATCCTGCCAAACACGCCTAGCACGTGGCACAGAAGATGACAGTGCCACCTGTGTGCAACGACCTTCTGAAATCTGTAGTGCAAACAGTGCCGCCTGTGGGCAACGACCTTCTGAAATCTGTGGTGCAAACAGTGCCACCTGTGGGCAACGACCTTCTGAAATCTGTGGTGCAAACAGTGCCACCTGTGGGCAATGACCTTCTGAAATCTGTAGTGCAAACAGTGACACCTATGTACAAAGACCTTCTGAAATCTGTAGTGCAAACAGTGCCACCTATGTACAACGACCTTCTGAAATCTGTAGTGCAAATGTTTGTCTCTTCTATTTGGTGGACTTATTAAAAATTCTTTTAAAATATATTAGAGAAACCAGTGTTGAAAAGGTTTGTTAGGATATAAATCTTTTACAAATTAAAACAAAAATGCTCCAAAGAAAAAAAAAACCACACACACACAGAGTCCTAAAACGGAAAAGCTACCTGTGATGAGAAAAAGCTTGTATATCTTAATACAAAAACATTTTAGAAAAAGCGGTTTTCAAAAGGAAATTTTTTTTTCGATAAAGAGATAAATCAGCTACTGATAAAAAACACAAACATTTCTCCTCTCTAAAAAAAAACAACAAAAAAAAAACCTTAAGAGAAATCAGTGTTGTACAGGCAAAGACAGCGACATTTCTGAAGAAAAGTGAACCTTTGTTGGAAGATAAATATAGAATAAACAAAACGTAAATGTTAAAAAATAGGTAGACAATTTTTTTGAAGTTACATATAGTCAATATGAAAAAAAAACATATGTTCCAGAAAAAAGTCTTAAATTGAAGAATCATAACAGGGAGATAACCCTACTGTAAATAAAACAAAAGTGTTCCTTTAAAAAAGGTTTGTGCAATGAAGTAATCTTTTATGGGAAGTAAATGCGGTCTAGACACCGATCAAAGGTTTCAGAAAATGTTCCTTGAAAACAAATCTTGGAAAGGAGAAACACATTTTCTGGAGGGTAAATCTAGCAATTAATAAAAGCAAGAACATTATATGAAAATAGTCTTCAAAGGAGAAAGTCTTCGGTGGGAAGCCAGCACAGTAGACATAAAGATGAAAATGGTCAACAAAAACAAACAAAACAAAGGAATCAAACACATTTTTAAAAAAACTAAAAAGGAAAAAGAAAATGAGGGAAAAAAGAATAAATACAGAATTGTGGTGAAAAAAACTACAACATATATATGTAAATATTCAACAAAAAACAATCAAACAAACAAACAAAAAAGAAAAAAAAAGGAGGGAAAAAAGAATGAATATAGAGAGGTCACAAAACAGGAGTCTTTATAGATCGAGAATGATTGCTGGGTAGTCGAATTTAATGTACATATGGACAGCGATGCTTAAAAGGAAAAAAAAAAAGGGGTAGGGGGTGGAACTCACCATCGATGTCAAAGGTCAGTCGTTTGCGATGAGAGCCACGGAAACAGGAGCTGATATCAGCATTGACCAGGTTGGGACGCACCGTGTCATAGTAGAACACGTTCAGCTCCCAGATAGGGTTATCTTCCTGAAAACATGGGACAGAGACTGAGTGACCAGGTTGGGACGCACCGTGTCATAGCAGAACACGTTCAGCTCCCAGATAGGGTTATCTTCCTGAACACATGGGACAGAGACTGAGTGACCAGGTTGGGACGCACCGTGTCATAGTAGAACACGTTCAGCTCCCAGATAGGGTTATCTTCCTGAACACATGGGACAGAGACTGACTGACTGGGTTAGATAGATTACAGATGGCAGTGCACTCTTTACTCCCCCCCCCCCCCCCCCACCCTGTCTGTCGTCTCGCGACCAACCGTAATCGACAGAGGTAAGGTATGGTAATGTTGCTTGAGCCAAGCCGACCGCAAAGGGCCAGATCAGGGCTGACACCCTGTCGAGGTCAACTCACAAGTCATTGGAAAAAAAACCCTCATTCACACAACTCTTTACAGCAGTGTGTGTGTGTGTGTGTGTGTGTGTGTGTGTGTGTATGTGTGTGTGTGTGTGTGTGTGTGAGAGAGAGAGAGAGAGAGAGAGAGAGAGAGAGAGAGAGAGACGTGGCTTATAGCCCAGCCGACCACAAAGGGCTATGTCAGAGCTATTATCGCGTTGAAGTCAACTCTCGCCATTCACTTATGAAAACACACACACACACACACACACACACACACACACACACACACACACACACACACACACACACACCAAATAAACAATAATAGACAGGGCGCAGCCTTTGAATTAGAAGGGCACTCCAGAAAAAAGCTGAGCTTCGCAAAAGTCGAACGGATATTATATCCACTTTTTGTGCCAGTTTCGGAGTGAAAACAGCATTATTTTCTAACGGCAAAGGGAAGTAATATTGGGCAAGACTAAAAGACTTACTTCCCATGATTTTTGTTTTCATAGAATATAAAAACACACGAAAGCAAACATTGATATAATCTGACACTTTTAATATTCTATGAATACATATTCTATGGTTATTGATCCTAAAACAGCACACCAGAGCATTCATTTTAGTGCTAAAATGGTGATACAATACATATTCTATGGTTATTGATCCTTAAACAACACCATCAGAGCATTCATTTTAGTACTAAAATGGTGATACTCTTAACTTTACTGCGAGGGTGGCATAGCAGTGGATGCCAGGGGAGAGGTGACAGCTCTCCTTTGAGGGACACTGATGTGAGAGCACAGTGTCGGGGGGCACAGACAACCTTCCAGCCATGTGGGTGACGACGGGTCTAGCTTGTGTCGCCGGGGGACGGCTCCAGGAGATGTGGGGCGATCGACGAAGGATCGCAGCCTGACTGTGACTACCGTGGCCTGGAATACCGTGCTGTTTTGTGGGGTGACAGACATGGGGGCACTCCTTATGGGGTTGGACTGAAAAATTGCCTTCTCGGCCGCAGTCAGCGAGTGCCCGCCAAGTTCGAGTCCCGTGCCAGCGACGTTCGAGTCCCGCGCCAGCGACTTTCGTCCTGCTCCCTCCTTGAGGCGGCCTCACGCGACACAGGACCATCGCCACCCGAGCACGAAGAAGGCCGCCCGGTGGTCCTGAAGACAGCCTGATGTTTGTGTGGACAGCAGGCAACACACACCGACGCCCATCGTCGGTCGATCAACAACCTGAAATTGAACCTACGTTCAAGACCAATTCGACCAAACTTGAACCAACATTCAAGAAGATCACGACCAGAATTGAGCCAATGTTCAAGAGGAACACGAGCTCTGAGAGACAAATGCGACGACCCGCATTGAAACACCCACTACTGCCAGGCGACAGCAGTTGCCACAAATATGCAGACCTATGTCTGCAGGAACCTTGTCCTTTAGAGCCTCAGACCGATAGGACGTTAATCTCACCCTCAATGCAATGACCAGCACCATCACAGCATTCATTTTAGTGCTACAATGGTGATACTCTTGACCAGCCAATCCTGGATCCGTCCCTGGACCGACTCCATGGCTCAGCACCACCGTTTAAGGGGTTCGTGATTGGGCCTCATTCCATCTTTCAACCAGGTTTGGTTAACATTCATCTGGTAGTTCTTC
>CM065716.1:4378936-4388936 GCA_033310375.1 Conus canariensis
TTGCCTCTACCCTATCGCTTAGCTCCATGCGGTGTGCAAGCTCTTTTTCTTTTTTGCGGATGTTGCTATGTGTGGTTTTATCAGCTTTCTTGTAGTTTTTCTGGATGTTTTTGTTTAAGAGTTGAGAGTATTCGTTTGGTTCCATTTTGTAAAAATTGCTAGTTTTGTCAGAGCTGAGTAAATACATTTGGAGACTCAAAGATAAAAAAAATAGACAACAACATATCATGGAAAATCATAAAAAAGAGCAACACCATACAACAATATTTCAAAAAGATGCAATCTATGCTCAACAGAAAAATGGTTGATATTATGTAAACCACACTTAGCAACTCTGAACACAAAAGTAGAAATTGTAAACAATTGCAGGCACAAGTGGAAATATTTGCTAGCACATTCCATCTGAACAGGCCCAATAAGAACCACAGGCCGCACGTGCAGCAAATGAGATCCGCCTGCACACACAGAGTCGAAATCAAGCCCCGCACGCCATAACAGATCGTTGGCGTGCCCCAGAAAAAGATATCCTGATGATAGCAAGGCTTGAAACAAGCTTGTAGATTTTTATACTTCATTTAAAAAAAAATATTTTTAACAGATGTTGCTCCCCAAGGGGTTGAGCATTTTCAGATTTTTAAAGGACATTTTTTTATATTGTTCATGATATATATATATATATATATATATGTGTGTGTGTGCGTGTGCGTGCGTGCGTGCGTGCATGCGTGCGTATGTGCGTGCGTATGGTGGTGTGTTGTGTGTGTGTGTGTGTGTGTGTGTGTGTGTTTTAGAAAAATGCCCATCTAACTGTCTTTCTGAAGCAGCTGAACAGAAAATTCAAGATTGAACAAAACAATGCAGCAAATTGATATTATGACAAGGCGTCTACGTTTACCACAGAATGGAATTTCTATACGTCTATGTTTGTCGTATAATAGAGAGGTCAAATCGTCTATTGTAAGACTACGTCAAAATATTTTATACTCCTTGCCACTTTGCACATACTTTTTCGTCACAAAAAAAAACCAACCACCAACAATGATAGTCATGTTGTTATTGTCATTGTCGTAGGTATCGTTATCATGATTGTCATGCTATCATTATTATTGTTATCATTATTATTATTATCATCATTATTGTTATCATTATTATTATCATTACTATCATTATTGTTATCATTATGATCATTATTATTATGATCATCATCATCATACATCATCATCATCATCATCAACAACATTGTTATTGTTTGTGATTATTATTGTTATTATTTTTAATCATTATGGCTATTATTATTGTTGTTGTTATTGTTGTTATTATTATTATTATTTCATTATCATCATACTTGCTATTATTTTTAGAGTTACGATAATCTTGGATTCTCCCTTTCCCTGTGTGCCCCCTCCCCCTCCCTCCCCCCCCCCCCCCGTCTCCTCCTCGCCCCCCTCCCACTCCCTCTTCCCCTCTCCCCTTTTTTCTTCATTGATGTGTTTGTGTTATAATTTACTTTTCCAAGAAAATGCAATAAGATATTTACTTTAAAACAAACAAACAAACAAACAAACAAACAAACAAACAAACGTATCCAACCAACTAATGAGCTCGAAGAATTCGCGGCCAGGCTACCGTTTCATCTTTATTATTTCATTTCATTAAAAAAAAAATTTATTATTATTTTTTTTCTGTTTCATTTTGCTGTCCCATCTTCTGTGCCACTTCAGTGGCATTGCACCCACGCCGCTCATTCCGACTCCTCTCGTCCACAGCCTGGCAATGCACAGGGAGTATGCAATCAATGTCAAGTCGTCAAGAGGAAACCCACCAGAGGAGACACTGCACTGCTGCCGAGTCACTTCGAGTGGTGTTCTAGTGGGGTTCCGTTCTAATTCAACATACACGCAGGAAACCACCTACCTACTAAGCCCCCTACTACTGACGACAATACTTGCTACCGTTGCATCTCACTGGGGGATCCAGCCTACCAACCAACCAACCAACCATGCCCGCAAAGGGTGCTCACCACGCCGGCATAGGTGAACACGTTGGGGGAGAAGTCGGCGAAGAACTGGGCGGGGTCTTTCATGATGATCTTGCCGTTGGGCAGCACGTTGGTGAAGTAGACGCCCGCGGTGCCCAGCTCTTGGATCTGACAGCTGTCCATCACCGTGTCGATCACGTAAGACACGCCTGGTCGGTCAGTCAATGAATGGATCAGTCTTCGTCCATCCATCCATCCATCCACCCATCCATCCACCGTTTATCTATCCATCCATCCATCCATCAATCAATCAATCTACCAATCAATCGATCAAACAACCGTATCAATCAATCAATCAGTCAATCATCATCAATCAATCAATCAATCAATCAATCAACTCACCCTCAAATTGTTGAATCCGTTTATACATCCAGTTCATCGATCAATTAAATCAGACATCAATCAATCAATTTGTCAATCAATCCATCAATTAATTTATCAATCAACCAATCAATCAATCAATCAGCAAATAATTTACCTATCGATCGATCGATCGACAATGAAGACAGGAAGAACTGACCAGTAGAAAAGTACAAAAGCTATTTAACAAAAAATGAAATAAATAAAACGAAAAAGAAAAAAAAAAACCCTGATAACTACTGAAGACTCGACAGAACTGTAAATTACGTAATTGATTTAAATGAAATGAAAAGTTCGATCTCTGCTGGAATGAAATGCACACACACACACACACACACACACACACACACACACACACACACACACACACCACACACACATCCCTGAACAGACCATCTTCAACACCCAAAAGTCTTACCAGCATTATAGTCATTGATCTGCATCATTCGGTCCGTTGAGGAGAAAAGCCCCAAATCCTGTGTGCGTTTGTAGCGGAACAGATTGATGTTGGCTTGACCGTCATAATTTTCCTGAGGGGAAAAAAAAACGTTTGTTTTGTTGAGAAAGAGAAGGGGTTAGTTACCGCCAAGGACATAGACAAACAAAGTACAGGACAAGACACAATGCGTTTCGAGCTCTTGGGCTTCTTCAGGCAGAAACAAATAACATGTAGGACATTGAACACGAAGAACGAGAAACCACTTTTGTGGCACCATTGAAGAAAGGCACGACCCTCCAGAGTATTGCCGCGACCAAGGCACAGATCTTGTTGGATCAGTTTAAATCCGTCTTCACACCAGATGACGGCACACCACTTCCCAAGATGAATGGGGCACCCTTTCCAACTTTGGATGAGCTCATCATCGATACAAACGGAGCAGCCAAGCTGCTGAAGAACTTGAATCCAGCAAAAGCAGGTGGACCGGATGGAATACCAAACAGGATCCTTAAGACCTGCGCCAATGCCATCGCTCCTGCCTTGACCTGCATCTACAGGCGTTCCATACATACGGGCCAGTTACCAGAGGATTGGCTGTCAGCAAACATATCGGCGGTTTTCAAGAAAGGAGACAGAAACAAGGCAGAGAATTACAGGCCAGTTTCTCTAACTTCAGTGGCCTGCAAACTCCTGGAACGTATCATCTGTCGTCATCTTCGGAACCATATGGAGAGGCCAACATACTGACAGACAGAAACCACGGCTTCAGATCCGGCTACTCCTGTGAGACGCAGCTGATTACCACAATGCATGATCTCTTCGAGTCTTACGATGCTGGGAAGCAAACCGATGTAGTGATACTGGACTTCAGTAAAGCCTTTGACACGGTACCTCACAACAAGTTACTCCACAAACTCGATCATTATGGAGTACGAGGACCTATTCTTAAATGGCTCACCGACTTTTTGACGAAAAGGAGGATGCGAGTGGTGCTGGAGGGAGAGGCATCAGGCGAGGTGGCTGTCGACTCCGGTGTCCCTCAGGGAACAGTGTTGGGGCCACTACTCTTTCTGTGCCACATCAATGACCTACCGGAAGCAGTGAAGTCAAAAGTACGACTCTTCGCTGACGACTGCCTACTGTACCGCAACATCACCACCCTTCAGGACCACATCACCCTGCAAGAAGACCTGGGACACCTTGAGGACTGGGCCAAGAGATGGGGAATGCGCTTCAACGCACAGAAATGTTACAGCCTGTCCTCCCGGAGCAAGTCTACCTACATGTACAGCCTCAACGGAGTCTTTCTGAAACAGGTTCAGCAAAACCCGTACTTAGGAGTGCTCATCTCAGATGACTTGAAATGGGGTCAACACATTGCAAATATTGCTCGAAAAGCCGGATCAACAGTGGGCTTCCTACGCCGGAATCTCAGGAATTGCCCAAAGGAGTGCAGGCGCCTGACGTACATCGCACTGGTGAGATCCAGACTAGAGTATGCAGCTACAGTGTGGGACCCGTATTACCAACAGGACATCGAGAAGTTGGAGAGGGTACAGAGACAGGCAGCACTCTTCATCACAAAGGACTATAGGTCCAGGGAACCAGGTTGCGTAAGCCGAATGCTGCGGGATTTGAATCTCCCCCCGCTGGCTGATCGTCGCAACAGGCACGACTAGGCCTGATGTTCAAGATAGGGGAAATCTCATCCCCGCCATCCCCCCCCCAAAAAAAAAAAACACAACAAAAAACAAACAAACAAAAACTTCCTGACCCCTGTGAGTGCTGGCCGCAGACGGACAAGTATGAGGACTTCGAAGTCTCCAATATTACAGAACACCGTGTGGTCAGAAACACTCGCGGCTTCAAACTACCTGTCTGTAACACAAGTCAGTACACCCACTCCTTCGTGCGGACAGTGATGGACTGGAATCATCTAGGGGAGGATATCGTCAGTGCAGGCTCTGCCAGTGCATTTACATCAGCACTTGGCAGATCAACATCGCCTGCCTACTAGCATCTTGACAGCAGTAGAGTTTTTAGCCAGCTTTTTTAACCTGTAGATACCTGTTGTGGCTACTCACTGAGACCAGAACCCAGTGGAAGATCGTTAGGACAAAGTGGTGGCTTTTAAAACTATTTTTAAACTATTTTTGCGCTCTCCCTGTTCCGTCGTGTTTATAGCCGTTGATTGGCTCCTGCGACGTAATGATCCAGATCCAGATCCAGACTTAGCTTCTTATGCTCGGCACACCGGTAAAATGGCCGCCGGGCGGAAACGAGGCCACCCAGGAGGGGATCATGGGAGAGGAACTTGTTCGTTTTTTCAACGTCCATCTTGCACCCAATTTGAGAAGAGAAGTGATTGCTCCTTCTTCGTTTTCCTTGTCCTGGGCGTTCTTTCTCTTGCCTGAAGAAGACCAAAAAGGTCGAAACGCGTCGTGTTTTGTCTTGTGACGTGTCTGCCCCTTTTGTCTGGGGGATTGATTATGATTTCTCTTTAAAAAAGTTGTTTCAATTTCAGACTACGGTCACCTCACTTTGAAGCTGACACTGTTGGTTTTGTCTTCAGCTTCCTGGCAAACCGATGCACTGTTGGTTTTGTCTTCAGCTTCCTGGCAAACCGATGCACTGTTGGTTTTGTCTTCAGCTTCCTGGCAAACCGATGCGTGTATGTCTAACACTGGGCTGTCAGTCACCATTTTCAAGACAAGACAATCTGTTGGAATGTTGAATGCTGGATCGTTCTTCAAAATGTTCCCCACCGAGACAATGCGTGTATGTGGACAAATGGATCGTCTGTGCCCCCCCCCCCACCCCTCCCCCCGCTCCCCCCCACCTACACTTAGAGCAGGCCCGTATCCTAACGCAGTCCAAAATAAAACATGTTGCGTTTATTTTCGGCACGTTTGCCGATGAGTCACAAAAAATGTTTGTCATTCAGGCACTGAGTCCGGACTACAACGCAAAGAAAGGATATCTTAAAAGGCAATACGATTTCTGTAATAAAACACAGCAATGGACCCCCCCCCCCCCCCCGCCCACCTGATGAATGAGGGCATACCATCGTATCGTCGGTTTTACGTGTGTTCAGTGAGAAGCGCACACTAACACACGCAAACATGGAGGGAGAATAAGAAACACAGACACACAACACACACACATACACATGCGCGTGCGCACGCGCACGCGCACATGCACGGACGTAACATGTTAACACAACCACGCATACACACAAAGCACCCCCCCCCCCCCAACACACACAAAAGCGCGCTCGCACTCACACACACACACACACACACACACACACACACACACACACACACACACACACACAAACAAACAACCACACACACATACTACACACACGCACAGACAAGGGCACACACACACACCACACACACACACACACACACACACACACACAAACAAACAAACAACCACACACACATACTACACACACGCAGAGACAAGGGCACACACACACACACACACACACACATACGCGCGCGCGCACACACACACACACACAACACCTACACCCCCCCCCCCCCGCCATACACACACATACACCCTCCCCCCCCCCACACACACACCACAAAACACACACACACACACACACACACACACACACACACACACACACACACACACACACACGCACGCACGCACACACGCTCACACACAACACACCCACCCACCCACCCTTCCCGCCATCCTGACCCACCCACACACGCACACCCACACATCCCATTCTATCCTCCATCCCTCTGCTTCCCACCCTTCCACCCCCACCCCCCCAACATCTCCAGTCTCACCTCCATATAGGTGATGACGCCCGCGTTGTAGTCCATGATCTCGGCCACGAAGGAGAAGCGATCGGGGAAGGTGGGGAAGGGTTTGGTGTTGACCCGCCCAGGACACACCACGCCGACGGGCACCTGTCACCAACATAGCCCATCATGCATCAGGTCGTCACAGGTGCCCCAAGATCTGAGGCCACCCTCACAAACATTTCCCGCCATTTACCATGACCTGAGGTAACTGTCACAAACATTTCCCGCCATGCACCAAATACCTGAGGTAACTGTCACAAACATGTCACATCATACACCAAGATCTGAGGTAACAGTCACGAACACGTCACATCATACACCAAGATCTGAGGTAACAGTCACAAACACATCATACACCAAGATCTGAGGTAACAGTCACAAACACGTCACATCATACACCAAGACCTGAGATAACTGTCACAAACATGTCACATCATACACCAAGATCTGAGGTAACAGTCACAAACACGTCACATCATACACCAAGATCTGAGGTAACTGTCACAAACACGTCACATCATACACCAAGACCTGAGGTAACTGTCACAAACACGTCACATCATACACCAAGACCTGAGGTAACAGTCACAAACATGTCACATCATACACCAAGACCTGAGGTAACTGTCATTACAAACACGTCACATCGTACACCAAGACCTGAGGTAACTGTCACAAACACGTCACATCATACACCAAGACCTGAGGTAACTGTCATTACAAACAGCGTGTCTTGGAGCTTGGCGAGGGCTGAGGGAGAGGGGAGGTGGGAGGGGGTAGACAGAAGAAATCTTAGCTGGAAGGTCACTTCAGTACAGGCGAAGGTCACTTCAGTACAGGCGAAGGTCACTTCAGTACAGACGAAGGTCACTTCAGAACAGGCGAAGGTCACTTCTGAACAGGCGAAGGTCACTTCAGAACAGGCGAAGGTCACTTCAGTACAGGCGAAGGTCACTTCAGAACAGGCGAAGGTCACTTCAGAACAGGCGAAGGTCACTTCAGAACAGGCGAAGGTCACTTCAGAACAGACGAAGAAAACGAACAGACAGAAATGAAGGACCGCACTTTTTTTTTCTCCTTGTGCCGTCCCATCTTCTGTGCCACCTCAGTGGCATTGCACCCACGTCGCTCATTCCGTCCCCCCTGTCCACAGCCACAACCCGGCCCGGCCCGGCCCGGCCTGCCACAGCCCCGGCACCGGCAATCCGCGGGGATCAGTCAATGTCAAGTCGTCAAGAGGCAACCTACCGGAGGAGACACTGCACTGCTGCCGAGTCACTTCGGTGGTGTTCACTGGTGCCTGTTCTGATCCAACACACGCAGGACACCACCTACTGTTTACTAAGCCCCCTGCTGACGACAATAATAGCTTAGATACGGAGCCGGCGTGAGTGAACTTTCGCTCTGGAGGGCGCCACCACGTCCGTCCAACCATAAGAGCAGGGTCATAATTAAAGACTTTTTTTCAATACTAATCAGATTTCCATTCAGGTCTAAGACAGCATGACAGAGCTGTACTCCTCCGCTTACTTTCATAATATATCACAGCGTCAACCAGGCCCGAGAAACACAGACACCTGCAGTGTTGATCAGGAAATTTGAGCAACACTCTCAGAGACGCATCCATTTAGTGGATGAAATTCGACTGTGTGGTCCCAGTCTTCCCAGCTGAGCCCGTAGCAAACTCAACTCTGGGTAGGAGCCGGTCGGGGCACAAAAATCCCACATGGCTCTGATGGGAATCGAACCCACGACCTCCCGGCGGTGAGTGTGCGACGCCAACCACTTCGCCACGGCGGCTGGTAATAACCGCACGTCTTTTATTAAAGGGTGAGGGGGGGGGGGGAGGGGGGGTGCCTAATCTGTCTCCGTCGGGTCACTATCGGGAGGCGGCCCTGCATACCTCGAAATCCGCGGGGTCCACGGACTTCTCGAAGTTGTAGAGGTCATAGACGTGGCTGAAGGGGACGGGGTCAGGCTTCCCGAACTTGTACTGCATCCCCACCACCACGGCCCTGATTGGGGCAGCCTGAGATCCCAGCTGCATGTCCCACTCCGCTTTGGCTGAAAAGAATCAATAACGATTATAATGATAATAACAACCTTCATTACCATTATCACTGTCATCACTGTCGTCGTCGACGACGTCAACGTTGTCTTCTTTCTCTCCTCCTCCTTCTAATCATTATCGTCATCATCGTTGCCGTTGTCATCGTCGTCGTCGTCATCGTCATCCTCGTTGTCAACATCATCTTCGTCGTCGTTATCGTCATCACCATCATTATCAGTATAATCATCGTGATGTCGTCATCACTGTCATGATGAAAAGGGGATATTTGTTCGACGCACGTTTTTAGAAAACTATTTCAAGCGCTCACACAATGTCATCACGTCTCAGGCCTCCTGGTAATCATTGAAGCGTAGCCGACTTCACGTATGCAGAAGGTACACACATAAATGAACACACAAACTGTCCCCACCGCACCCAATCATATTCCACACTGAGACACGCGAACATAATAATCAGAACGAGAGAGAGAAAAGAGAGAGAGAGGAGAGAGAGAGAGAGAGACAGAGACAGAGACAGAGACAGAGAGACAGACAGACAGACAGACAGGCAGAGACAGAGACAGACACACAGGCAGACACACATACAGACAGATCTATCTATCTATCATATCTATCTATCTATCTATCTATCTATCTATCTATCTATCTATATGTTTTTGCATATTATGTATATGTAATATTATATATATATATATATATATATATATGAGAGAAGAGAGAGAGAGAGAGAGAGAGAGTGAGAGAGAGACAGACAGACAGACAGACACAGACACACACACGGACACACACACTGACACACACACACACACACACACACACACACACACACACACACACACACACACACAGTGACAGAGACCGAAACAGAGAGAGATGGTAACACCCAAAGTTGAAACACAAAATGTAATGTCGGTTTCACCTTCGTTCCGCTACCTCTTCCATACTAAAAAGATCAACAAACATGGCATGTGAGAGCGACAGGTAGGACAAGAAGAATATGGCATGTGAGAGCGACAGGTAGGACAAGAAGAATATGGCATGTGAGAGCGACAGGTAGGACAAGAAGAATATGGCATGTGAGAGCGACAGGTAGGACAAGAAGAATATGGCATGTGAGAGCGACAGGTAGGACAAGAAGAATATGGCATGTGAGAGCGACAGGTAGGACAAGAAGAATATGGCATGTGAGAGCGACAGGTAGGACAAGAAGAATATGGCATGTGAGAGCGACAGGTAAGACAAGAAGTCTTTTCTTAG
>CM065716.1:4396436-4403936 GCA_033310375.1 Conus canariensis
GGAATAAGCACAAAATGGCTTTTTTTACATCCGGCCCTCAACAAAGGGAAATACATATAAAATGCAATAATAACATCAGCAAAACTAATCTAGAATTAAAGTAAACATACATAAACGCTATAAATAGACAGAGGAAATGGTTAACACAAAAGAACAGACGACAATCAATGCCTGGAAGAGAGAGGGAGAGAGAGAGAGAGAGAAAAGAGAGGAGAGAGAGAGAGAGAGAGAGAGAGAGAACAGACAGACAGACAGACAGAGAGAGAGAGAGAGAGAGAGACAGAGACAGAGACAGAGAGAGAAACAGATGGGAGGGGAGGGGTCATCATATATAGTTCATGAAAAAATGGTTATTGGAAGATAGATAAATATATATACAATAAACATTATCACAACAATAAAATTATAACACATTTCTGGAAAAAGAAAAAAAAATCATTGAACAGGCACCCCAACCTGTAAGCAAAGACAAAAATTTACACTTGACAAGCAGCACCTTTGGAACAATAGATGAAAGAGACCAGTACAGAGAGAGAGACAGACAGACAGACAGACAGACAGACAGACAGAGGGAGAGAGAGAGTGAGAGAGACAGAGAGAGAGAGAGAGTTTAAGAGCATGAATTGGAAAATTCAGTCATTAGCTGGGTATGAAGTGCCCTTTTAAAGCTATATATGCTGGCATGAACATCAAGAGAGGGTGAAATGCGGTTCCACAAGAAGCCGCCAGAGTAGTGAAGACTGGTTTTAAACATATCTATTCTTGGACGGGGTATTACAATTTTATGAAAATGGCGATTTTCATTCAATCTAAATTTCTCTGTAATTGAAGGGGGAGCACGACCCGAAAGAATCTTAAACATGAATAAAGCTTTATTGAATTTAAGGTTCAAGTTTAATGGTAAAATATCCAGATCTGTATAGTCAGAGTATGATAACGTAACCGATTTTAACAAAACTAATTTCAGGGAACGTCTATAAAGACTAAACAAAGGTTTGAGTATATGATTACTTGCTGAATCCCAAATTGTAGATGCATAATTTATATGGGATTCAATATAAGCGTGAAAAAATATTTTACGTGAATGGCAGTCTAGGAAATGCTTTATCTTGGACAGCTGGTATATCTTTTTTGAAACTGTTTTGCACAAAGACCGTACATGTTCTGACCATGACAGATTGTTATCTATAACTACTCCTAAGACTTTATGACAGACTGTTTCTTCGATAGTTATGCCATTGATAGAAAGGGGTGTGCTCGTATAAGAAAGGGTTTGACGTTTTTGTCTTGTGGTTATGATCATATGTTTGGTTTTGACAGGGTTTAAACACATATGGTTTAATTCAGACCATTTGGTTAGCTGGTTAATACTTTGCTGTAATAACATAGATACTTTTTCTCCTTTGCGATCACACGCATGAACAGTAGTGTCATCGGCGAACATATCACAAAGCGCTGGGAGAAACAGGGGGAGATCATTAATATATATTGAGAAAAGTATGGGTCCTAGAACGGAGCCTTGAGGAACACCATGTTTGAGAGGCAAGATAGAAGACTGGCGTTCATGAATTGAGACAATTTGTTTTCTGTCGTTTAAAAACGAAGAGATGAGTTCTAGAGCATTATTGGATAAACGGTACAATTTTAACTTTTTTAGAAGCAGTGTGTGGTCAATTACATCAAAAGCTTTTGCAAAGTCAATAAAAAGGACACCGGTCACTTTGTTTTCATTGATATTTGAGAGCCAGGAGAGAGAGAGAGAGAGAGAGAGAGAGAGAGAGAGAGAGAGAGAGAGAGAGAGAGAGAAGAACGGCATTTCAGAGAGAGAGAGAGAGAGAGGGAGAGAAAGAGAGAGAGAGACTTTAATGACAGAAGGGGTATGTACAGTCATGCAATCGCTGGAATCATAGTCGGTTTGATCTGTTCGAAGAAGAAGATACACCCGAAGGTGCGGGTGGGACGCAGAGAAGTCCTGTCCTCAGCTGCCGAAGCAATCCTGCACAACCCTTAGAAGCCTGCGCTGTGTAAACATAGGGTGCAGGCACGCACAGGCCATTCCCATTGAGACGTCAAGGAAGACAATCGCTTCCTGGCAATTATGTCCCTTGCAGTTATACTATTGTGGTCGGTTTGATCCCTTCTTTATCTCGCGCTGGGCTCAAAACAGACTTGGCTCTTATGGTCAGTATTAGCTCGTCCTGCTTTGTTTATTCAGGCGCCTGTAACGTGCAGGCGCCTTTGGCTGCGTGGTCTGTTTGCCTTCAAGGCCGTGCGTATTCAAGCAGTGATAGTGATAGTCACACGCAGTTTGATTATCACTGTATGCACTTTTTCACGCCCCACAGAGGCCCCATCTCCACGTTAAAATCCAACCCATCTTTGATGCATCCGTACATAGATATTCAACAAGTTTTCAGTGACATGGTTAGCTAGCAGTAATGACAGAATGCTAAAAGCTTTGAAAATAGGGGCAGCAGTTTACTGAATGCTTTTTTTTTTTTTGAACTGTAGAAACTGAAAACTGAGTGTTCGAAATAGGCCTAGATGATTCTGCAATTTCACACCTTTTCTTATGATATTACTTAAATTAAAAGAGGACGATTTCAGCCTTCCCGTCTACATACAGATGACAAAAAAAAAAAAAAAAAAAAAGGGGGGGGGGGGGGGGGCGGGTGATATCAACGGCTTGAACTTAACCGCTAATTTCTTTTCAATGAAAACATATTGTTAAGCATGTCTTTGACTTACTGGACGTCTCACCTTGAATTTCAAACACATTTTAAAAAGGTACTTGAGCTAACTTCGCCTGACAACATGGGCAAACGAAATTACAGGACAAAACACGACTCGTTTCGACCTCTTAGGTCTACGTCAGGCAAGATAAACAACACTCAGGACAACGAAAGTGAAGAAAATGAAGAGTGTTTATAAGTCTAGACAGCATTTATAAGTTTAGACAGCATCAACACTGGACCTTTAAGGTGTCCGGTTGACAGGTCTAAAAAAAAAAAAAAAACGGTGGCAAAAGGTCAAGGGCAGACTCACCTGGACTATCTGATCTCACACGCTTCATGCAGTGACCCGCTCTCTGACATTCCCACTTGGCCTGTCTGGTTTATCGGCCCTTGAATTGCTGGTCAAGATGGTTATCATTATCATAACCATTGGTTTATCTCTTTCACTCCGTCTGACTGTCTTTCCCATGATCTATATCCTTCTTCTTCTCCTTCTCTCTCTTCTCCTTCGCCTTCTTCTTCTTCTTCTTCTTCTTCTTCTTCTTCTTCTCCTCCTCCTCCTCCTCCTCACCATCGTCATCAATATCATTAATATCATTACTATCATTATTGTTATTATTATTGCTGTTACAACCATATTATCGTAGGTATCATTTAACTCCTCTCATTCCTCCTCTTTTGATAGTATCGTTGTTATCACTGTCACTACACTTGGCTTGATTGATTTGATTTGATTGATTTAATTTAACGTCTGTTCACAACAATGGTGATATTGGACTAAAAATAAACCAATAATAATAAAAAAAAAAATTAAAACGGGCTGCGTAAGAATTTGTGCCCGTGTTTGCGCGCGCGCGCGCGCGCGTGTGTGTGAGTGTGTGTGTGTGTGTGTGTGTGTGTGTGTGTGTGTGTGTGTGTGTGTGTGTGTGTGTGGTGCGTGTGTTTGTGTACTGTGCGTATGCATGACTGTGCGTGTGTGTGTAGAGTGGTGTGTGTGTGTGTGTGTGTGTGTGTGTGTGTGTGTGTGTGTGTGTGTGTGTGTGTGTGTGTGAGTGAGTGTGTGCGTGTGTGTGTTAGTGTGAATATGCACTCATGGGTGAAAGGCTACATATAAACATTAATACAATAACTATAAATGATTTCATGTTTACAATAAATTTATATTACTACACTTGGCTGTTATCATTAATGTTAGTATTGTTATTGTATGATTGTTCTACGATCATCATTAGTAGTACTAGTTGTTGCTGTATTTTTTTTTAAATTAGTATTGATTATTATCATCAATTTATCAATCAATTATCATTATCATCATCAACATCATCATTGCTGTTGTGGTAACTGTTGTTGTAATTGTTGTCGTTGTTGCTGTTTTAACCCGTATAACTCCCCCCCCCACCCCACCCCACCCCTCCTCTCGGCCTCAATTCTATTCCCTAGCATTGGTGCAACCACTTAACAAAAATAACGGTCTGTTCTTTCTTTGTTCTCATTGTCTTGAATGTTATTCGTCGTGCCTGAAGAAGACCAGACTGTCGAAACGCGTTGTTTTGTTTTACAGTT
This sequence comes from Conus canariensis, assembly GCA_033310375.1. Lineage (NCBI taxonomy): Eukaryota > Metazoa > Mollusca > Gastropoda > Neogastropoda > Conidae > Conus > Conus canariensis. The sequence continues at coordinate 4,400,735 of CM065716.1, forward strand.
TGTTTATTCGTTCGTTTGGGCGCGCGGTAGTTCTCTCTTTGTTCTTGTGTCAGTTTCCGCCTGATGTCACTCCCATCTGAAATGATTAAGGTTTAACGTTGGGCGTGGTGCGGTGCTGGGTTTTTGTCTAGAGAGAAGTTTCGGCGAGTAGGTCGGATAAGTTACTACTGTACTTTCCGCAGATGACCAACGCTCTTTCGCTGTAATACAGGTGGCATCTCACCATGTTTTGCACTTGTTGAATTCTAACCGCTGTTAAAAATCAGTTTTACCTCTGTGGAACCAGTAAACTTGTCTTTTCTTCATTAACCCAATCGAGTCCCAGCACAACAGGATATGATTCTTACCCAGGTCACACGGGATTTGCAGACCTTAAAGTAAAAACAAAATACATCTAAAAAAATCGACAGCTGTTGGCAAAGATATAAACTGAATATCAGTGGACAGAAAAGAAAGGGTTACATTCAATCAGATCTGATGGCACAAGACTTGAAAATGTTCGAGATACATGATTAGAATGGTATCCTAGTCAGAAGAATACATCTGACAGGACATTCATGGCAAGTAGAAGTGTCGGAATGTTATTCAAAACACGACTCGATTGAGTTAACTGAAAAATGGTTTTTTTCTTTGTTTCTTTTTAATTCTTTTTTCGTTTCTTTTGTTTAAAAAAAAAATTGTTATGAATCTTTTTTTCTTGGCTGGGGAAAAAGACACACACACACACACACACGCGCGCGCGCGCGCGCACGCACGCACACTCGCACGCAAGCACGCACACACGCATGCCCGCACACACACACACACACACACACACACACACACACACACACACACACACACACACACACACGCGTAAAGCAGGCAAAGGCGTGACTCTACCTCTCCTCCCCCCATCCTATATACACGCACATCAAACTCCACCAATTATCCCTTCATATCTCCTACCCAAATATACCAGTACCTACAATCAACATTACCATCAGCAGCAGATTCAGCACCTTTACACACAAAGGAAAGGAAAAGAAGAGAAAGAAGAACATGCAACACGCTGGTATTTCACAATATAATTCGTTTTACAAAAGTCCAAGGAGAGAAAGAAAAAAGGAGAACGAAAACAAGAAGAAACCAGGAAAGGAAAAAGAAAACAACTAAAGAACAAGAAGAAGGATGATATCTAATAACGGTTTTAAATGGCTCTGTAGGTCCTTGTTTCTCTTTCAAAAAGTAAACTGGATAAGACCTACCCACCAACCTGCGTTTGACAATGGCAAGAAGAGACATTAATTTCATAGTCAGAGCGACAAACGAAACAACAGGAACAAGGAGATAAAAAATGACAACAGTTACAAGAAACACCCAAAAATGACGTATATACACTTAGCAACGCGTCAGAAAAATCAATAAGAAGTAGTAGAAAGAATATTAATTACAAAAATCTTCTATACAGAAAAGAGCAGAGCATTTGCAATCTACCTGCATGTTGCAATAGACGAGAAAAAACAAGCAGAGAAAAAAAATACTGTAAGTTAAAGAAACAAAATACGGAAACAAAGAAATCCGCACACAATATGTCGGAAAGAAAAAGGTCAGAGGATAGCGGGGGCGAGGGGGGGGGGGGGGGGGGTAGACACCAGAACGAAAGAAAATAGTTTAAAAGAGGGTAAAATCTAACAAAGACGTACGCGTAGATACACACACCTCACAATACAGTTTTAAAAGAGGGTAAAGTCTAACCATGGCGTACACGTAGATACACACACCTAAGAATATAGGTTAAAAGACAGTAAAATCTAACGATGGCGTACACATAGATACACACACCTAAGAATATAGCTTAAAAGATGGGAAAATCTAGCAATGGCGCACACGTAGATACACACACCTGAGAATATAGCTTAAAAGAGGGTAAAATCTAGCAATGGTGTAGACACACACACCCACCTGCCGTTCCTGTGATCGGGGATCCTCCTACCGCAGGGACTGACCACTGGCGACTGGCTGTCATCACGTGAGGGGTCAAAGTGCGGCCATTGCCACTCCTCACCCTGCCCTGCCTGGCCCGCTTTATCAGCAGGTGGTCGTCACTGGTTAGGCTGCGGCCGCTCCTTCAGTGCCTGGACATGGTTATCTCCCTTGTGGGTCCTTCAGCGCCTGGACATGGTTGTCTATCTATCGCCCCTGTCAAAGTGCATGAGGCGAGTCAAAAAAAGAAAAAAATACCGATGGCTCTCTCTACCAGTCGGAACACGTTACTATAGTTGGTAACGAGGGGAAATTTCACAGCTGCACAGAATTAGAAAAGATGTATTAAACCTTTGGCCTTTAAAGAACATATTCATATTGTCTGTATTCAGGACCAAATGGGCTTTGGTGGGTTTATTGAACATTTAGCCTTTAAAGAACACTTTCAGATCATTTTCTTCTACAATGTAATGTTTGTTTCCAAGCGCCTACACACATTGCGTAGAAAAAAAAAGTGATTGTTGAGAAGCTTGTATGGCAATATGAAGATGCTGATATATTTTATGATCAAATGAATAGCGAGTCTGCGCTAACCATGAAAGTCAGAACGATTAGTCTGACTGATATTGATGTTGATGTTGCATTAGATGTGTTTAATACCTGCGTAACGAATTACGCTGAATGTACAAAGAAACAAATGAAAATAGATGAAAGAGAAAAAAATGACCAATGGTACGATTTGGAATGCATTTTAGCTAACAGAAAGACTAGGAATTTTTTGAGGATTTTTCGAAAAACGAAGAACATTACAGACAATAACATTTATTGTAGAGCTCGAAAAGAATACAAACAGATCCTGCAAAGGAAAAGGAAAGAATATAGTTATATGTTATTGAACAATCTAGTAAAGCCAACAAATAATCAGCGCGAATTTGGGGAAAATATGCAAAAGATATCAGTGAAGAAATGCCGTACACATAATGAAATGTCTGTTGATGACTGCCATCAGCATGTACAGAATTATTGTAAAAATATGATGACGAAGAACGTTTCTTTAGTTTTAGCTTTGCGGTTTTATCGAGGAAGACCTGGCAAGCAGAGCAAAGAATGTCTACTGCATATTACCCATAAGTTATTCTCGCTTAAAAGTCATTCTTAAAATGTGTTTCTTAAAATATATTTGACCCTCAAGCTCTACCTATTGCTGGGTATGACTTGGAAGCATGGGGTTTGGATA
>CM065716.1:4411436-4416436 GCA_033310375.1 Conus canariensis
GTGTGTGTGTGTGTGTGTGTGTGTGTGTGTGAGAGAGGAGAGAGAGAGAGAGATGAGAGAGAGAGAGAAGAGGAGAGAGAGAGAGAGAGAGAGAGAGAGAGAGAATGCGTGTGTACCATAGGTTCAGACGTAGGACCACAACAGTTTGAAGTGTCGGGTCTGATAAATAGAGACTACATTAGAGAGAATGTACCAATAGTTCTGACGTAGGACCACAACAGCTTGAAGTGTCGGATCTGATAAATAGAGACTACATTAGACAGAGTGTACCAATAGTTCAGCGTAGGACTACACAGTTTGAAGTGTCGGGTCTGATAAATTAGAGACTACATTAGAGAGAATGTGCCAATATGTTCAGACGTAGGACCACAACAGTTTGAAGTGTTGGGTCTGATAAATAGGTAGAGATGCATTAAAGACAGAGTGTACCTAGGTTCAGACGTACACAACAGTTTGAAGTGTTGGGTCTGATAAATAGGTAGAGAATGCATTAAAGACAGAGTGTACCAATAGGTTCAGACGTACCACACAGTTTGAAGTGTTGGGTCTGATAATCAGGTAGAGAATGCATTAAAGACAGAGTGTACCAATAGGTTCAGACGGACCACAACAGTTTGAAGTGTTGGGTCTGATAAATAGGTAGAGAATGCATTAAAGACAGAGTGTACCAATAGGTTCAGACGTACCACAACAGTTTGAAGTGTTGGGTCTGATAAATAGGTAGAGAATGCATTAAAGACAGAGTGTACCAATAGGTTCAGACGTACCACAACAGTTTGAAGTGTTGGGTCTGATAAATAGGTAGAGAATGCATTAAAGACAGAGTGTACCAATAGGTTCAGACGTACACAACAGTTTGAAGTGTTGGGTCTGATAAATAGGTAGAGAATGCATTAAAGACAGAGTGTACCAATAGGTTCAGACGTACCACAACAGTTTGAAGTGTTGGGTCTGATAAATAGGTAGAGAATGCATTAAAGACAGAGTGTACCAATAGGTTCAGACGTACCACAACAGTTTGAAGTGTTGGGTCTGATAAATAGGTAGAGAATGCATTAAAGACAGAGTGTACCAATAGGTTCAGACGGACCACAACAGTTTGAAGTGTTGGGTCTGATAAATAGGTAGAGAATGCATTAAAGACAGAGTGTACCAATAGGTTCAGACGTACCACAACAGTTTGAAGTGTTGGGTCTGATAAATAGGTAGAGAATGCATTAAAGACAGAGTGTACCAATAGGTTCAGACGTACCACAACAGTTTGAAGTGTTGGGTCTGATAAATAGGTAGAGAATGCATTAAAGACAGAGTGTACCAATAGGTTCAGACGTACCACAACAGTTTGAAGTGTCGGGTCTGATAAATAGGTAGAGAATGCATTAAAGACAGAGTGTACCAATAGGTTCAGACGGACCACAACAGTTTGAAGTGTTGGGTCTGATAAATAGGTAGAGAATGCATTAAAGACAGAGTGTACCAATAGGTTCAGACGTACCACAACAGTTTGAAGTGTTGGGTCTGATAAATAGGTAGAGAATGCATTAAAGACAGAGTGTACCAATAGGTTCAGACGTACCACAACAGTTTGAAGTGTCGGGCCTGATAAATAGGTAGAGAATGCATTAAAGACAGAGTGTACCAATAGGTTCAGACGTACCACAACAGTTTGAAGTGTTGGGTCTGATAAATAGGTAGAGAATGCATTAAAGACAGAGTGTACCAATAGGTTCAGACGTACCACAACAGTTTGAAGTGTTGGGTCTGATAAATAGGTAGAGAATGCATTAAAGACAGAGTGTACCAATAGGTTCAGACGTACCACAACAGTTTGAAGTGTCGGGTCTGATAAATAGGTAGAGAATGCATTAAAGACAGAGTGTACCAATAGGTTCAGACGTACCACAACAGTTTGAAGTGTCGGACCTGATAAATAGGTAGAGACTACATTAGGCGTGTGGATTGAACGTGTGGGGAAAAATCACTGCTGTTATAATGTTAACGCTGTGGACGGCAAAGCAGAAAAATCATCGTGGGATTTTCTTTTTCAGCAGAACTGAAAGCCGGCGATCTAGAAATATGTGATGCCTGCAAACATTACAGACACTGCAAGTGCCATTCCCGGATGCTATTATCGCCAGTACTGGCAGAAGAGGGCATGAATCTGGGAAAGTAAGTACTGGAATTAGGAAATGACCTGATGACTTACTAATTCTAAAGGGAATTTAAGGTAAATCCGCCAGACAACAGGGACAGACAAATGACAAGACAAAGCACGACGCGTTTCGACCTCTTAGGTCTTCTTCAGACAACATTCGGGACAATGAAAACGAAGTCCTGAGAAAGAAGACCTGAGAGGTCGAAACGCGTCTCGTTTTGTTTTGTGAATTGTGTGTCGCTGCTATCTGGCGGGTTTACTTTCAATTTCTTTTTGAAATATGTTTCATTTTCCGCCTACATTCACCTGACTTTGAAACTGATCAGTTATTGGTGGACCCACTGAATTTGCTAAGTGTTGTACAGTGACATCGTCCCCTCTCTTCTCTCTGCCCCCTTCTCTCTGTCTTTCGCCCCTCTTTCTCTGCAAAGGGTCATCCCCTCTCTTCTCTCTGCCCCTTTCTCTCCGTCTTTCGCCCCTCTTTCTCTGCAAAGGGTCATTTTGACTTGTCTTTCTCTGCAAAGGGTCAAAGGGTCATTGTGACTTGTTTTTCTCTGCAAAGGGTCATTTTGACTTGTTTTTCTCTGCAAAGGGTCAAAGGGTCATTGTGACTTGTCTTTCTCTGCAAAGGGTCAAAGGGTCATTTTGACTTGTTTTTCTCTGCAAAGGGTCAAAGGGTCATTGTGACTTGTCTTTCTCTGCAAAGGGTCAAAGGGTCATTGTGACTTGTTTGGTTTGTTTGATACAATGCTTTGACACCAGTTAAGAAGTAATGATCTCGGCACGTGGCTTTGTGATCAGTTGCTTCGGAGAGAGAGAGAGAGAGAGAGAAGAGAGAGAGAGAGAGAGAGAGAGAGAGAGAGAGAGAGACAGACAGACAGACAGACAGACAGACAGACAGACGGACAGAGACAGAGACAGATAGAGAGAGAGACAGAGAGAGAGAGAGAGAGCGACAGGACAGACAGACAGACAGACAGACAGACAGACAGAGAGAAAGTACATTCAGTGACTTTAAATTTGTGTTCGTTTTATGTCTTCCCAGGGTTCTTTATTTTCAGCCTTCCTTACGGCGTGTTGCATAATCCAGTGAACGTCAAATTAGAGAACGTCGTATGTTACAAGTGAACCAGGTCACTGTGCTGTTGTCCCATCGCTGACCACTCCGGTGGATGTTCAGCAACTACACTACGCTCCTTGTGTAGGTATACATGTACATGAGCTCGTGCCAGGCACTCCTATAATCCACCTTTTTAACCACCCTCTTTTACACCAACTCTTCATTCCAAAAGTCAAAATAAATGTACTCTTGCACTCAGTCACACACACACACACACACACACACACACACACACACACAACACACACACACACCACTCACACACACACACACATACCCCCCCTACACACACACACACACACACACACACACACACACACACACACACACGCACGCACGTGTGCACGCACGCACGCACACAGACACACACAGACACAGACAGACAGACAGACAGGCACACACAGACAGACAGACAGACAGACACACAGACACACACACACACACACACACACACACACACACACACACGCACGCACGCACACACACACACACACACACACACACACACACACACACACACACACACACACACACACACGCACACATGCGCAATCTCGCGCACTCACACACGCGCACGCATTTGTTTGAGTGTATTGTGTGTGTGTGTGTGTGTGTGTGTGTGTGTGTGTGTGTGTGTGTGTGTGTGTGCGTGTGTGTGTGTGTGTGTGTGTGTGTGTGTGTGTGTGTGTGTATGTCTGTCTGTCAGTGTGTATGTATGCGTGTGTACTTGCTTGAATAATCGGGAATCGAGGGGGGCGAAACGGGGACTGGAATAGGTACATATGGAAGTGTATCTCTGCAAGTTCTTTCACAATTACTGCAACCTACAGTTTGAAGAATTCATACTGAATGCAAATGAAGTCTTCCATATACGCTATTATTCTTGTCTGAAATGAGACGTCTTCGTCAATGGTGTTCAATACTCTGACTTTGCCACTAGTAATTCACCCTGAGCTAGCACGTATCCAGCCACTAGTAATTCACCCTGAGCTAGCACGTATCCAGCCACTAGTAATTCACCCTGAGCTAGCACGTATCCAGCGCTCATTCTCTGTCGTCGAAGTGACCTTGCATGGACTTGGCGCATATACAACAGACCGTGCACTGTCTGTCGGCGATACTCTATACATCAGAGCTGTCTGTTATCCAGACTCTATACACCAGAGCTGTCTGTCGACGATACTCTGCACATCAGAGCTGTCTGTTATCCAGACTTTATACATCAGAGCTGTCTGTCGACGATACTCTGCACATCAGAGCTGTCTGTTATCCAGACTCTATACATCAGAGCTGTCTGTCAACAATACTCTATACATCAGAGCTGTCTGTCAACAATACTCTATTTATCAGAGCTGTCTGTCAACAATACTCTCCACATCAGAGCTGTCTGTCAACAATACTCTCCACATCAGAGCTGTCTGTCAGCAATACTCTCCACAGAGGTGTCTGTCAGCAATACTCTATTTATCAGAGCTGTCTGTCAACAATACTCTCTACATCAGAGCTGTCTGTCAACAATACTCTCCACATCAGAGCTGTCTGTCAACAATACTCTCCACATCAGAGCTGTCTGTCAACAATACTCTCTACATCAGAGCTGTCTGTCATCCAGTCTCTATACATCAGAGCTGTCTGTCAACAATACTCTACATATCAGAGCTGTCTGTCAACAATACTCTCCACATCAGAGTTGTCTGTCAGCAATACTCTCGACATCAGAGCTGT
>CM065716.1:4421436-4433936 GCA_033310375.1 Conus canariensis
ATCGATATTCGCTAGCGCTCACTTCACCAAATCGGACTTACTAATCCGGACTCACTCCTTTCACTAAACCGGACTCATTCATCCCACCAAATCCGACTCATTCGTCTCACTAAAACGGACTCATTCATCTAACTGAATCAGAATCATTCATCTCACTAAATCGGACTCATTCGTGTCACTGAATCGGAATCATTCATCTCACTGAATCGGACTCAATCACCTTACTAAATTGGACTTATTCGTACACTAAATTGGACTAATTCGTATCACTAAATCGGACTCATTAGTCTCACCTAGCCGGACTCTTCCTATCATTATATCGGACTCATTCATCTCAGTAAACCGGAGTCGTTAATCTCAGCAAGCCGGATTCGTTTATCTCACTAAATCGGACTCGTTCACCTCACTAAATCGGACTGATTCGTCTCACCAATTCGGAATCACTCATCTCACTAAATCGGACTCACTCATCTCATTAAATGGGACTCGTTCATCTCACTAAATAGGACTCGTTCATCTCATTCAATCGGACTAATTCATTTCACTAAATCGGATACGTTGATCTCACTAAACCGGTTTATATTCATCTCACTATGTCGGATTCACTCACCTCACCAAACCGTACTCATTGACCACACTAAAGCGGACTCGCTTACATCACCAAACCGTACTCACTGACCACACTAAAGCGGACTCGCTTACATCACCAAACCATACTCACTGACCACACTAAAGCGGACTCGCTTACATCACCAAACCGTACTCACCGACCACACTAAAGCGGACTCGCTTACATCACCAAACCGTACTCACCGACCACACTAAAGCGGACTCGCTTACATCACCAAACCGTACTCACCGACCACACTAAAGCGGACTCGCTTACATCACCAAACCGTACTCACTGACCACACTAAAGCGGACTCTCTTACATCACCAAACCGTACTCACTGACCACACTAAAGCGGATTCGCTTACATCACCAAACCGTACTCACTGACCACACTAAAGCGGACTCGCTTACATCACCAAACCGTACTCACTGACCACACTAAAGCGGACTCTCTTACATCACCAAACCGTACTCACTGACCACACTAAAGCGGATTCGCTTACATCACCAAACCGTACTCACTGACACACTAAAGCGGATTCGCTTACATCACCAAACCGTACTCACTGACCACACTAAAGCGGATTCGCTTACATCACCAAACCGTACTCACTGACCACACTAAAGCGGTCTGTACTCACTGACCACACTAAAGCGGTCTGTCTCACCTCACCAAACCGTACTCACTGACCACACTAAAGCGGTCTGTCTCACCTCACCAAACCGTACTCACTGACCACACTAAAGCGGTCTGTCTCACATCACCAAACCGTACTCACTGACCACACTAAAGCGGTCTCGCTTACATCACCAAACCGTACTCACTGACCACACTAAAGCGGATTCGCTTACATCACCAAACCGTACTCACTGACCACACTAAAGCGGATTCGCTTACATCACCAAACCGTACTCACTGACCACACTAAAGCGGTCTGTACTCACTGACCACACTAAAGCGGTCTGTACTCACTGACCACACTAAAGCGGTCTGTACTCACTGACCACACTAAAGCGGTCTGTACTCACTGACCACACTAAAGCGGACTGTACTCACTGACCACACTAAAGCGGACTGTACTCACTGACCACACTAAAGCGGTCTGTACTCACTGACCACACTAAAGCGGACTGTACTCACTGACCACACTAAAGCGGACTGTACTCACTGACCACACTAAAGCGGACTGTACTCACTGACCACACTAAAGCGGACTGTACTCACTGACCACACTAAAGCGGTCTGTACTCACTGACCACACTAAAGCGGACTGTACTCACTGACCACACTAAAGCGGACTGTACTCACTGACCACACTAAAGCGGACTGTACTCACTGACCACACTAAAGCGGACTGTACTCACTGACCACACTAAAGCGGACTGTCTCACCTCACCAAAGCTGCGCACAATGAAGCCGTGGCAGTCGTCCCGGAGCCCCCCTCCTTCCCCTCTTCTCCCGTCCCCTTCCTCCTCCAAGCCACCCCCAGCCCAAGGAGTCCGGAACCGAAGGAGGACGGAGAGGGGGGCACCAGCACCGTGGAAGACCCTAGCGGGGAGGTTCAGGGCCGCATCATGCAGGCACTGCTCTGTGGGTACATCAGGGGGAGGCTGCAGGAGACACACGGCAAGGATTCAAAAAGAGAGCGACGAGGCGATATCACCGATCACCTATCACTTCTCACCTATCACCTATCACCTGTCACCTGTCACCTATCACCTATCACCTATCGCCTGTCACCCATCACCCACCACCCTTCACCTGTCACCCATCACCTATCACCCATCACCCATCACCTATCACCCATCACCTATCACCCATCACCTATCACCCATCACCCATCACCTATTACCCACCACCCATCACCAGTCACCTGTCACCCATCACGTATCACCTATTAACCATCACCTATCACCTATCACCCATCACCCTTCACCTATCACCCATCACCAGTCACCTGTTAACCATCACCTATCACCCATCATGTATCACCTATTAACCATCACCCATAACCTATCACCTATTAACCATCACCCATCACCTATCACCTATTAACCATCACCTATCACCCATCACCTGTCACCTATCACCTATCACCCATCACATGTCACCCATGGGGCGTCACAGAAGACTTGGCCACAAGGCGACATACTGCAGATAAACTGCAGGACCAGTCAGCACATTGGGCACAAACAGTTGGGTCAGGTCAACACGATGGAGGAGGAAAGCAGAGTAAGTCAGAATACTGAAGACAGAATCAATACGCCTGGAGAAACGGTGGGGATAGATGTTGTTGTCTGTTGTCTCGTTCGTCATTTCTTTAGATGGATTCCCCCGTCTCCTCGACAAAGGTGGCAGTACGTCGCAGGTCCTCCAGTCCTCCGTAGAGCTTCCGGGCCACTGGTATTGGGTCGGGCCAGGTTTTCTCTCGAAGCGCTTGGTGGAGCGGGGAGGACTGCAGCAGATGTTCTGTTGTCTGGCTGCCTGTTCTGCAGGGGCACTGCTCTGTGTGTTGCCGATGCGGAATTTAAAGAATAGGTGGTGTTTCAGGCGGTTGTGGCCTGTCCTGAGCCTGAAGATGACTACCTGCTCTCGTCGAGTCAGCAGGTAGTACGGATCTGCTCTGTTGTGGCGTGGATGCTGCTGCTTCCACTTGTTCTGCAGCTTGGCCTTGATGATGGTCCTGAATTCGAGATAGCTGGTAGATCTGTCCATCTGCTCCTTTGCAGTGCCATCCTTTGCCAGGGAGTCAGCAGTCTCATTGCCGAGCACGTTGCAGTGGGAGGGAATCCACTGCAGGGTGACTGTGACTTGTGCAGAGGGAGGCGAGAGATGAGGACAGATCGTTGAGCTCTGGATCTCTGCTGGACTGAAGGGCCTGCAAGATGGACAGGGCATCAGTCAGGAAGACAACGTTGTGGCTGGCGTAGGGGCTGACCTCGATGTGACCTGCTGCTGTTTTCAGGGCTTCTGCTTCAGCTCAGTAATTTGTGGAGTACAGGCCGGTAGCGAGGCAGATCTTTTCTTCTCTGCCCCCTGGATATTGGACATAGACTCCTGCCCCTCCATTTCGAATGGCATCTGCTGCAAAGCCGTCGGTGTAGACATGAGTCCAGGACTCCTTGGGGAACTGGGTATGGAGGTGTTCAAAGGTGAGGGACTTTCTTTCAGGGCCGCTTTGGGAATTTTTGGGCCAACACCAGGGATGCTGCACTGGATGAGGGGAGGGGTTCCTTCGCTCCAGGGAGGGACGGCAAGACACCAGGGTATCACTTTGGGGTCATGGTCAAGGATATCTTGATGTTGCCGTTCTAGGATCCTGCTCTGGTGTACGAAGCTCCCTCTCTTCAGCCGTCCTTTTGTTGGCTGGGACACTCTGTCTTTCATGGGGTGGCCTTGCAGCCTCTTGAACTTGGCATCCTGGGTCAGGAGTTTGGCGTCTCTGCGGTCCTCAAGGGGCTGGAGCTCTGTGATGGTTTCAAGCTCCTGAATTGGTGTAGACTTCATGGCTCCTGTGATGATACGGGCAGCTTGATTCTGAATCTTGCTGATCCGTTCAAAATTGGGTTTGGCTGTAGTGCCCCATGCAGTCAAGCCATACTCCAGCACTGGCCTGACTCTACCAGTGTACAGTCTCCTGAGGGTCGTGTTGTCTGCACCCCATGTTGTTCCTGCCAGCTTCTTCATGAGGGGAAGGCGTACTTTTGCTCTTAATTTTGTTTTCTCTGCTTGCTTCTTCCACGTCAGGCGTTTGTCGAAGGTGACTCCCAGGTACGTGGGGTTATTTTCAGCAAGCAGAGTTTGTCCATTGATGCTCAGGTTGGCCTTCTGTTCTTTGGGTGAGAGGCTCAAAACAGTGTAAGTGGTCTTCTTGGCATTAATTGTTACCAGCCACTGTTTTGTCCAGCTTTCGAGAACATTCAGCACCTGCTGTAGCCTGTAGTTGGCAGTTGTGAGGCGCTCTTCCGAGCACCATAGGACAAGATCGTCTGCATAGATGGCTCCTTGGACTTTGCGTGGCATATCTTTGACGATGTCGTTGATAAAGACAAGGAATAGGGTAGGGCTGAGGACACCTCCTTGAGGGACTCCTTCTCTCAGTGTCTTCTTCCGACTGTATGCTCCGTTGACATGGACTGGGGCCTTCCTATTTTTCAGGTACTGCGAGATCCATTGGTACATACAGCCAGTCACACCACTCTTCTGGAGTTTTCTCCGGAGGCCATCCTTCCAGACTTTGTCGTACGCATTTTCCATGCCTATCCACACCGTCAGTGTATGCTGTTTGTCCTGGAAGCCATCCTCGATCTTCTGGGCTATGTAGGTCACTTGATCCTCAGTGGAATGATGTTGGCGGAAGCCTGCCTGCTCTGGAGTGATGATGTTGTTCTTCTCCAGGCGCCAAACTAGCCGCGAATTGATCATACGCTCTAGGAGCTTGCCCACGCAGCTGATGAGGCTGATGGGGCGATAGCTGTCAGCCCTGACTCTGTCTTTGCCCTTCTTGTGGATGGGCACCATATCAGCTTCTCGTCAGCTTTGTGGAACATGCCCCGTCTTCCAGCTGTTATTGAAGAGAGCAAGGAGTTTGGTCTTTGCTTTGGTGCCGAGGTGTTTATGCATCTCGTTGGTGACTTTGTCAAGACCTGGAGATTTTTTGTCCCATAAAGATTTTGCGGCTTCTTCTAATTCTTTCAGTTTGAAAGGCCTGTCCATGTAATGAGGTTGGTCCTTGTCATCCTGATGATTCTTCATTTCATCATGGACTTGTTGTTTTCTGTCCTCTGTCACAGAGATGTTGCTGGTCTGCTCATAGCTGTCTATGAAGCAGTTCGCTGCCACTCTCCCTGTCACAATCTCCTGATCTTTTTGGAGCGTGACAGGCACTGACCTTGTCTCTTCATTATTCACGGCTTTGATCAGTTTCCAAAATTTGTTGCCATCTCTGTCAAGGTTCAGCTTTTCTGTTTTCTCCATCCAGCTTGTTCTTGCAGCTTGGATGTAGGCCTTTCTGTATTTGGCAGTGCAGGCTTTGAGAGTGATATGTTTTCTTGTGTTGGGTTGTTTTCCACCTCCTCTCTAGTCCTTGTCACTTCATCTTCAAGCTCCAGCAGCTCTTCTGTCCAATATGGCCTGTAGTTCTTGCGAGCGCCACGTGGAATTGCCTCTGAGGCTGCTTTCAGGATGGCTTGGTTGAAGTTTTTGGTGGCTCTGTTGATGTTGTAATCGTCCACTTTGATGGTCTTACAATACTCGTCAGAGAGGCCCGCGAACATCTCCCAATCCGCCTTCTTGTAATTCCATCTGGGAAAGGACTTGGCATTGCTTGGTGTGTACTGCAAATTGATGGCCAGTAGTACTGGTCTGTGGTCGTTGTCTGCCAACTGGCTCTGTACCTTCCTGCTGGTTTATTGGGCAAGGTCGTCAGTGGCAAAGGCAAGATCTGGGGTGGTCGTGGTGAGCCATCGGCGAGAGAAGAAGGTTGGTGGGTCTTCTGGATCATTCAGCAGAAGCAGGTTGCTCTCTATCTGCCAGTCCTCCACTTCGCCTCCTCTTCGGTCATTCTCACTGTAACCCCAACAGGTTGAGTGGCTGTTAAAATCACCTACTACTATGCAGTTCTCTGATGGTATGTCCATTTTCTGTAGAGAGAGCTCTTTGTCTTGTGAGCAGTACACGTTGAAGATGGTGATGACAGTCTTGTCCACTGTGATCTTGATTCTGTGGATTTCAGCTTCCTGATTTGTGTCCACTGTAAATTCTGAGGCTGGAATACTGTTCTTGGCGAGTATCTGCACTCCTCCTTTCGGTCTTCCTTCTCTGTCCATCTTGAAGGTTTGGTAACCTCTGACTCTGAATCTGTGGTTAGGTTTCAGGTGTGTCTCTTGGATACAGGCCACATCAATGTTTTCTGTGTACATTCTCTCAGTAAGTGGGATCTTTTTGTGGTAGATGCCCTCTGCATTCCACTGGAGAATGTTGAGTGGTCTAGGGGTTTCTCCGGGGTCAGATGTTTTTCGGCCAGTAGCATTTTCCCTCCGCCTCCGATGCCTGGCTCCTCTCACCGGGACGGGGTGACCACCAGTCGCATGGGGTGGGCCCTTTTGAGGCACAGAGGCCCGGCACTCTACTAGCCCGGCGGGACTCCTCTAGTAGAGCACCATATCGAAAATCTATGAGGTTGTCCATCCATGACGTAGATGCGTTGTACTGCCGTTACGCACCAGGGGCCCAGTACATCCGTCTTCGGCGCTGGTTTTCTTGTCCGAGTTTCCCTCTCGTAGGCGACTTGCCGACCAAGGCTAATGAGCTTCCCCTACCCTGGTTTGTTTCTCCGAGGTTTTCCTTCCCCGGGGCTAGAGGTTTTTATGCGCCTCTTGCTTGCATGATGAACCCGTCACAGGACACATGGGGAATTTGATATGGTGTGACAGTGCCGCCTGTTACCCCGCCCCGTCCTGGTAGGAACATCACCAGTTGGTCCGGGACTGCTTATTCGACCAGGCAAGCCTGACTTATATCGCAGCTAACCCTCATATCTGGGGGCCGACCCCCTATCCGCCACCCGGGGACCCGCCGGGTTGGGGATAGTCGCCCCGCCCGGGGTGGGGATAGTCAGAATGATGAAAATAAACTGAGGGAAGTGGGTATGTTTGTAATAGTCACGATGTTGGGAATAAACTGAGGGAAGTGGGTATGTTTGTAATAGTCAGAATGATGAAAATAAACTGAGGGAAGTGGGTATGTTTGTAATAGTCAGAATGTTGGGAATAAACTGAGGGACGGTCGTTATGCTGAAAATAGTCAGAATGTTGGAAATAAATTGGGGAAACGTCGTCATGCTAAAAAAACAACACGTCAGAATAATGGAAAGAAATTGGGGAAAGTAGTTATTCTTAAAATAGTCAGAATGCTGAAAATAAGTGTATTCTAAATAGTCAGAATGCTGAATAAAGTAGTTATTCTTAAAATAGTCAGAATGCTGAATAAAGTAGATCTTAAAATAGTAGAAGGGAATAAAGTAGTTATTCTTAAAATAGTCAGAATGCTGAAAATAAAGTAGTTATTCTTAAAATAGTCAGAATGCTGAAAATAAAGTAGTTATTCTTAAAATAGTCAGAATGCTGAAAATAAAGTAGTTATTCTTAAAATAGTCAGAATGCTGAAAATAAAGTAGTTATTCTTAAAATAGTCAGATGCTGAAATAAAGTAGTATTCTAAAATAGTCAATGCTGAAATAAGTAGTTATTCTTAAATAGTCAGATGCTGAAATAAAGTAGTTATTCTTAAAATAGTCAGAATGCTGAAATAAAGTAGTTATTCTTAAAATAGTCAGAATGCTGAAAATAAAGTAGTTATCTTAAAATAGTCAGAATGCTGAAATAAATGACGAAGGTCGTTATACTTAAGATAGCCAGAATAGTGTAAATACATTGGGAATGGTAGTTACGCCTCAAATAGTCAGAATGTTGGGAATAAACTGAGGGACGGTCGTTATGCTGAAAATAGTCAGAATGTTGGAAATAAACAGAGGAAAATCGTATGCTGAAAATAGACAGATTGTTGGAAATAACCGGGAGGAGATCGTTATACTTGAGATAGTCAGAATATTGGAAATGAATCGGGGTACGGTCGTTATACTTAAGATAGTCGGAATATTGGAAATAAACTGGGGGAAGGTCGTATGCTGAAAATAGTCAGAATATTGGAAATAAACTGGGAAAATGTCACTATACTTAACATTGTCAGACTGCTTGAAATACACCATGGAAAGGCCGTTATGCTGAAAATAGTCAGAATGTTGGAAATAAACTGGGGAAAGTCGTTATGCTTAAAATAGTCAGAATGTTGGAAATAAACTAAGTGAAGGTCGTTATACTTAGAACAGTCAGAATTTTGGAAATAAAATGAGGGGTAGTCGTTGTGCTCAAGACAGTCAGAATGTTGGAAATAAAATGAGGGGTAGTCAATGTGCTCAACATAGTCACAACAGGAATATTCAAAAAGTGTTTTCTCACTCGTATGTGGAACGCACTTTTCAACATGCGTGTGGAACAGTTACAGCCTGAACTGCCAAACAAATACAAGACACACTTTTATCTGAAGAAGTTGGAACTAACAAAAATAAATGTCACACACACACACACACACACACACACACACACACACACACACACACACACACACACACAGAGAAAGAGAGAGGGAGGGAGAGAGGGAGGGAGAGAGAGAGAGGGAGAGAGAGAGAGAGAGAGAGAGAGAGAGAGAGAGTAAGTGAGTGAGTGAGTGAGAGACAGACAGACAGATTACATCAAGCAATATCTGATTCGTGTGGTCTTTTCATTGCTCGAGGAAAATACATCGTGAAATATAAACCAGTTTAGATGCTTACGAAACTATGCGGTCAAAAGTTTCTTTCTTATGGCCTGGAAAAAATGCAATTGAAAAAATAATGGGATTAATCGCCTATTTCAATGTGATTAGGTTTTTCGTATATTCCATGATTACTAGAAGTATTATGGAATCTGACTATATTGACAAACAGTACATTGATTTGTTGTTCTAACTTGAGCAAAGGGACTTGCATAAGGATGTAGGAATATATACAAATATTGTTCCTGGACGAAATCTCTTTTAAACGCCCGCAACTTCATACATGACATGTTTACATCTTGATAAATTTCAGAGTAATAAATCTGCTTGGGCTGATCAGACATCGTTACTTCAAACCTAGCGGGGTTACATCAAAACAGTCCCAGTGAAACTAAAATCTGCCCATGTCAATTGCATCCGAAGATTTCTATGCAAAAGAGGTAGAGAAACAGCTTTTGGTTATGTCGCCAGTCACGTAGCAACGTGTAAACAATACTAGACAGTTTCTTTCTGTTAATCTTATAGCCAAACTGTCGTAAAAAGTGAGCATTTTGAAGAAGAACGAACTTCAGGGGAAGAATTATCATTTTGGAGATAGAAAAATGGAAAGAAAAGTCAGTACGTCCAGGACAGACAAAAAATCAGCCTGTTGGAGACTGAAAATCAATGAGAAAAATAAACATGTTGAAAGTAGATAAATTCTGTTGGAAGTCAGTATATCTAAGATAAACTGTGGGAAAATCCAGCATGTTTGAAAGAAACTGTTGCAGATGTTTTTAGCATCTTGGAAACATAGAAACGATGGTAAAACGTCAACATATTGGAGGTAAACTATGTGCAAAAAGACAATATACTGGAAACTATCTGTGGGGAAAGTCTATATGCTGAAAAAGGAGAAACTCTGGGAAAAATCAGCATGGTAAAGATAAAACTTTGGGAAATTCTGCACATCGGAGATCAACCGTGGGGACAATATACATTTTTTGGACAGATAGAAACTGTGAGGAAAGGTCGTGCACTGTTGGGAAAAGTCAGCATGCTGATGATCAGCTGTGAGAAAAAGGAAGCATGCTGAAGATCATCTGTGGGAAAAGTCAGCATGCTGAAGATCAACTGTGAGAAAAAGCAAGCATGCTGAAGATCATCTGTGGGAAAAGTCAGCATGCTGAAGATTAACTGTGAGGAAAAGCAAGCACGCTCAAGATCATCTGTGGGAAAAGTCAGCATGCTGAAGATTAACTGTGGGAAAGTAAACATGTTGGAGACTTACTGTGGGAAAGGTAAGCATGCTCAAGATCATCTGTGGGAAACGCAAGCATGTTGAAGATTAACTGTGGGGAAAATGTACATTTAGGAGATGTACTGTGTAAAAAATCAGCATGCTCAAAACAAACCATGGAAAAAATGAGCATGCAGGGGACACGCTGTGGGAAAAATCAGCATGCAGGGGATACACTGTGGTAAAAGTCAGCATGCAGGAGATACACTGTGGGGACAATCAGCATGCAGGAGATATACTGTGGGGACAATCAGCATGTAGGAGATATACTGTGGGGACAATCAGCATGTAGGAGATACACTGTGGGGACAATCAACATGCAGGAGATATACTGTGGGGACAATCAGCATGCAGGAGATACACTGTGGGGACAATCAGCATGCAGGAGACACACTGTGAGGACAATCAGCATGCAGGAGACACACTGTGGGGACAATCAGCATGCAGGAGACACACTGTGGGGACAATCAGCATGCAGGAGACACACTGTGGGGACAATCAGCATGTAGGAGACACACTGTGGGGACAATCAGCATGTAGGAGATGCACTGTGGGGACAATCAGCATGCAGGAGACACACTGTGGGGACAATCAGCATGCAGGAGATATACTGTGGGGACAATCAGCATGCAGGAGACATACTGTGGGGACAATCAGCATGCAGGAGACACACTGTGGGGACAATCAGCATGCAGGAGATATACTGTGGGGACAATCAGCATGCAGGAGACATACTGTGGGGACAATCAGCATGCAGGAGACACACTGTGGGGACAATCAGCATGCAGGAGACACACTGTGGGGACAATCAGCATGTAGGAGATGCACTGTGGGGACAATCAGCATGCAGGAGACACACTGTGGGGACAATCAGCATGCAGGAGATATACTGTGGGGACAATCAGCATGCAGGAGACATACTGTGGGGACAATCAGCATGCAGGAGACACACTGTGGGGACAATCAGCATGCAGGAGATACACTGTGGGGACAATCAGCATGCAGGAGATACACTGTGGGGACAATCAGCATGCAGGAGACACACTGTGGGGACAATCAGCATGCAGGAGACACACTGTGGGGACAATCAGCATGCAGGAGACACACTGTGGGGACAATCAGCATGCAGGAGACACACTGTGGGGACAATCAGCATGCAGGAGACACACTGTGGGGACAATCAGCATGCAGGAGACACACTGTGGGGACAATCAGCATGCAGGAAATAAATTGTGGGGACAATCAGCAGAAAAAGCGTGGGTTAATGCAGCTTATTTAAGACGCACGACTTACTGGAAAGATCAGCACATCAGAGATGAAGAAATTGTTGGTGAAAAAAAACAACGAGTTGGAGACCAAAAAAAAAAAACCTGTATGGATATAAAGTCAGTATCTTTTAAGAGCTCAGTGGATAGGTTGGAATCAGAGAAGGTGTGGAAGAGACATTTTTTAAGAGCTCAGTGGATAGGTTGGAATCAGAGGTGTGGAAGAGGCATTTTTTAAGAGCTCAGTGGATAGGTTGGAATCAGAGGTGTGGAAGAGGCTAGTGCAGTCGATGGAAGCAGGAGAACTAATCTGTTTGTTCAACGAGGACCCGATCCAGATCCTTCAGCCTCAAAACATCCCCCGTGACACTCACACGCAGCTCCACAGCGCAGTGTTTGGAGTTCCAGGCAGCTCTCAGCACGTCCTGCTCAGACTCCAAGGACTGCAGGTCGAGCCACTCCACACAGCTGACGTTCACCTGCCATGTTTCTACCGGGCCTGGGTCCTCGGAGCACAGCAAGCAGTGGCGGTTGTAGTAGGTGAGGTTGGTGCTGGCAGAGGTCACAGGAAGCAGGAGAGAGATGTGGTCCATGCTTTCTCCCTGGTCTTGGAGCTCGCACCTGTACAGTGGAACCTCACAGTAACGATCTTCCAGAGAAACGCTTTCCTTAACTACTGTTGATTATGGAATTTTATCTCTTCATCTGTGCCAGATTCCTGACTATCTCCGGAGACCCAATGTTTCAGGATTTCTGGTGTGTTGGTGTTGTTGACAGGGTTCTCGGTACGTACAAGAACGTTCAGATCATTCTGGTTGCATTTCTTCAGCTTGTGTGAAGTAAGTGTTATCTTGGAAGGATGGCCATGACGGGTTAACAACCCTAATGATGTGACCAGGCTATGTGAATGCGAGAAATGTTCCCACCCCATCCCTAAACTGGGGTAAAAGGCTCTGATAAAGGTTTTGG
>CM065716.1:4441436-4451436 GCA_033310375.1 Conus canariensis
GTGTGTGTGTGTGTGTGTGTGTGTGTGTGTGTGTGTGTGTGTGTGTGTGTGTGTGTTATGTGTGTGTGTGTGTGTGTGGTTTGCGCGCGTGCAATTGTAAGTGCGAGCGAAATTGTATGTGCGAGCTGTGCGAGTCTGGGAGAGTGCTACATACGGGTGTGATTTTGTAAGTATCTGTCGGTATTCTCAATTTACGATTATACAGTTGGTGTGAGCAAGTTTTGTAAATGAGCGTGATCAGTAGAAATGTTACAGCGTCAGTGTGTGTGATTTCATTTTTGTTTCTTGACCTCATTGCAGATAGGTCGGTGGCCTTTGCAATTAAAATTTTCCGAGTTCCGAGTTCCGAGTTCTCTCTCTCTCTCTCTTTCTCTCTCTCTCTCTCTCTTCTCTCTCTCTCTCTCTCTCTCTCTCTCTCTTCTGCGTGCGAGCGTGCGTGTATGTGTGTGTTCAAAAATATGTACGCACTTTGTCATATTCACTTCACTGTCTGTTTTCATACATGCCAATCTTGTACGATGTAGTACATTTACATATGTTCCCCCAGCCCACCTCACTCCCTACCCCCACTCTCTCCTTCCTCTTCATTATTGTTATTCTCATTTTTATTTTTATTTTATTCTTTTATTATTATTATTTCGTTTGTTTTGTTTATTATTATTCTTATTTTTTGTTTTGATTTCATTTCTCTTCTATTTTCATTTGATGTTCCTCTATGATTACATGACCGCTTTGCTTGCTTCTTTGCTTTCTTACATTAATTGATTTCACTGCATGTAGTAGTCCCTACTCAGGGCGAGGACTGGATGTAAAAAAGCACGTCAGTGCTTATCTATTATCCTCGTAAATAAAGAATTTTGTCTTCTTGTCTTGTCTTGTCTCTCTCTCTCTCTCTCTCTCTCTCTCTCTCTCTCTCTCTCTCTCGGGGGTGTGAGTTGTCGATTTTCATGAGAGGACGCTTACCTTTGATGTCCGACAATTACCTGGATTTGTTATAGTTACAGGCCATCCATCTGCTTGGAAAATAGACAGCAAGTTTTAAGAAGCACCATGCCATCAGCTGCACAAGTTTTTAGAGTAGTCTGCGGCTGTTTTTGTCCAGTTTTTCAAGCCTTTATGTTAAAGCGAGCGAGGCAGAAGAGAGCTCTCTACTTCGCCATGTTGACGGTGACACGAAGAGCAGACGGTGTCATGCTGGGTTTGCTCCCCACGTACTTGTACTGGGGGAGTTTACTTCTTCGCTGCGGGGACGTTGAAAGTAATCCTGGGCCCAACTCCTCTCAGACTAAGGACAGCATGAGGCAGTCTCGACTGTCCAGTACACGGTCAACCAGTAGCAGAGTCAGCTTGGACAGAATGGACAACCCTTCAGGTGGCACTTCCAGTGAAGCAGCAAGCCAGCCTACTCTCTCTGACATTGTTGGCATGCTCAGCTCCTTGGGCACGAAGCTAGACACCAAGATTGGAGAAGTCAAAGAAGAAATCCGCATCCTGCACGAGGACTACGTGGCCATGAAGGGCGAGCTGAGGGCGCTGAGGGAGGAGGTCGTCACGCTCCGTGAAGAGAACGTGGACCTGCAGAGGAGGAACGACGATCTCAGCCGGAGGGTTGCTGACCTGGAGACGAAGACGGACGACCTCGAGGGACGGTCCAAGCGGAATAATCTCATTTTTTACGGCTTGCCGAGGAGGGACAACGAGACAGCGACCGAGTGTGAAGGTATAGTAAAGGATCTTCTCACTGACAAACTGGACCTGTCCCGTGATGTGGAATTTGACAGGGTTCACCGGTTAAGTTCTAAACCTGATTCCCCCGTGATTGCCAGATGCGTGTTTTATAAACAGAAGATAGAAGTGTTGAAGGCAAAGGGCAAGCTCCGGGGGAGTCGGATTTTCATCGGTGAAGACTTTTCTAATCGTGTCAGAGAAATCAGGAGGAGGTTGACTCCACACCTAAAAACAGCTCGTAGTGAAGGTAAACGAGCAACAATGGTATTCGATCATCTCCTGATAGATGGCAAGAAGTTTTTTTGTCGATTCCAGTGACAAGCTTGTGGAAATGAGACAGGGCGTTGGCCGGCCCAAAGACACTCTTTGTGATCTCTTGACAGAGGAAACAAACCTAAAGAGTGCACCGGTTTTGCTGTCACGGTGTAACGGGTATGAGACAAATCTTGCACGTGCTAATCGGAAAGCGGCAGACCTGGTTTGCTGCGCTAGCGATTCAGCCACTGACCGAACTAAACATGTGTATGTAAACACTGAACGTGTGCAGGTTGAATCTGTGTCAGTCGGCGTGTATGACGCGTGTCATGACGGCACGTGCAATGCTTTCCCCATGTTTGCTGACAGTGATAACCCAAATTGTTCCATTGAAAATAAACATTCTAAATCCTTTTCTTTTCTTCACTGGAATGTGAATGGTTTACTGTCTAAATTACACGATAAAGATTTTGTCTCTTTTGTTTGTTCTTTTGATTTTATATGTTTTGATGAAACGTTCGTGGAAGATTTTCAGTCATCTGTATTTGTTGGTTACAAGAAGTTTTGCAAACCTGCCATGAAACTAACAGCCCGTGGAAGACGTTCTGGTGGTCTGTTATGTCTTGTTAAACACGAGCTCTGTTCATTCATTGAGTTATTAGATATTAAGTCTGATAACTGTCTTGCCTTCATGATTGATAAATCTTTGTTTTGTGCAAATAAAAACATCCTGTATATTTGTGCTTACGTACCACCGGTAGATTCACCTTACTATACACATTTTGACATCGAAAATGGAATAAGTATGCTCGAAGAATTTGTGAGTGACTGTGTACTTGCTCTTGATGATGTTTATATTTTGATAAGTGGTGATTTAAACAGTCGGATTGCAAACTTGTCGCATGATTTACAAGATGATGGTTTGCCTTTTGATAATCAATATGTAAGTAGTCCTTTATGTACAGACAGGAATTCTGAAGATAATGTGTTGAATAATTATGGGAAACTATTGATCAATATGTGCACCGTTTTGAATTTGTGTGTTTTGAATGGTATGTGTCAGGGCGATCTGAATGGTCGCTACACATACATCTCTGAGAGAGGCAATAGTGTAAATGATTACTTTATAATGTCACGAGATATGTTTTTAAGGTTTTCGAATTGTAAATGATTACTTTATAATGTCACGAGATATGTTTTTAAGGTTTTCGAATTACTGTAAACTGCAAGTATTAGAAAGGATCGAATCAGATCATATGCCTCTGGTGATGAACTTCAGTATCCCAAATGAATGCATGAACAACGCAAGAAGGTATGTTTCTAACTGTCTTATTGAAAAGTATGTTTGGAATCAGTCACGTGCCAATGTATTTAGTGATATAATTTGTTCCCATGAAATTCAGCAGAGAGTTGAAATGGCGATCAGTGTAATTGATGTGAATATAAATGAAGCTTTGCATATATTTAACAGTTGCTTGAAAGATGCTGCTGTATGTATGAAAAAACAGATTAATATTAACAAAAAACATGATCATGATGATAACTGGTATGATGTGGAGTGTCAAACTGGTAAAAGGAAGGTTCGTAATTTGTTAAATAGATATCGTCGCACATTATCACCACCAGATCATGTCTCTTACTCTAATGCCAGACGTGACTATAAAGAACTTTTGAAAACAAAACGTAAACAGTTTAATCGTGAAATGTTGGATAAATTGGTATCCTCTGTAAATGACCAGAAGGAATTTTGGGATAACATGCGCAGGATTCACAATAAAAGTAAACAACCTTCTAACAGTATTAGTTTAGAAAACTGGTTTCAGCATTTTCAGAAACTGCTTGAAAAAGAAGTAGATATCCATAGTATTATGGATGATGAAGGTGGTAGTTATAACAATGACTACAATAATACTAATGATAGCAGTAATACAAATGACGATGCATTGAATCGTCCAATTTCAAGAGACGAGATCCTGCTGGCTCTAAAGAAATTAAAGAATCGTAAAGCTAGTGGCCCTGATGGTATCATCGGTGAAATGTTAAAAAATGCGTGTAAGTCTGACTTGTTGTTGGGTTTTGTCACAAAGTTCTTTAATGCTTTGTTTGACAGAGGTGTGTTTCCGGAACTGTGGACTGAATCTATTGTTCTCCCTTTATATAAGAAAGGTGATGTTGATAATCCAAATAATTATAGAGGTATTTCCTTGTGTAACATTTGTAGTAAGCTATACAGTGCTGTTATCAACAGAAGGCTGCGGGACTGGGTAGAAGAAAAGAACCTCACTGGTGAATGCCAAGCTGGATTTAAGCGTAACTATTCTACAATAGATCACATGTTTACTCTAATGGCATTTGTGCAAAAACAGTTTTGTTTGAATCGTAAATTATATGTTGCTTTCAATGATTTTGAAAAAGCTTTTGATTCTGTTAATAGGAGTATTTTATGGCATATTTTGTTCAAAAATGGAATAAGAGGAAAATTATATAAATGTGTCATGAGCATGTATGACTCTGTAAAAGCTAGAGTGAGAAGTGGTGGGTCTTTGACTGATTACATAAACTGTACGACTGGAGTTAAGCAAGGTGATGTATGTAGTCCTGTATTGTTTTCTTTATTTATCACTGAATTGACATCAGAGGTTAATAATTCTGGACGACATGGCGCAATGTTCATAAATGATTTCCTTGAGATTTTCATTCTTCTCTTAGCTGACGATGTTGCATTAATGTCTGAAACTATCACTGGTTTACAAACCCAGCTGAACAGTTTGGAAAGAGCTTCTTCTGCATTGCAGTTGAAGATAAACACGAATAAAAGTAATATTATTGTGTTTAGAAAGGGTGGCTATCTTGCCGCCAGAGAAAGGTGGACATATAATGGAGTCAGTATGCCTGTGGTGAATGCTTATAAGTATCTTGGTATTTACTTTTCTACACGCTTAAGCTTTACTTTTGCTTGTAAAGATCTTGCAAGTAGAGCTAAATATGCGCTATTGTGTATTTTGAGGAAATTAAGACTGCTAGATAATGGATCTCTGTGTTTGTTTTTAAAATTATTTGATGTCCAAATTCAACCAATGTTACAATATGGTGCTGAACTATGGGTTTTGAATCTGCTGCTGTGCATATTGAGAAAATTCATTTGTATGCTTTAAAGAAATTTCTTGGCGTTTCAATGAAAACACCGAATGATTTAGTATATGGAGAGACTAATAGATATCCTATTTGTTTAATTTCAATGGTTAAATGTATTCGTTACTGGTTAAGGATAACACAAATGGAACCACACAGATTGCCTTATAAAGCCTATATTATGCTCGTAGAGTTGGATGCCAGAGGTAAGAAAAACTGGATTACGAATGTAAGGCTGAAACTGTATGAATATGGCTTTGGATTTGTATGGGAGAATCAGGGTGTCGGTGATATAAATGCTTTCATTCGTGTTTTTCAGCAAACACTGATCGATTGCAGTTGGCAAAGATGGAATTCACATGTTGAAGATAGCAGTAGATTTGATATTTACAGAATGTTAAATCCTATGCATTGTGTACCAAAGTATTTGACCATGGACATGGATAGACATTTAAAATATATCATGACCAAGTTCAGATTTGGTATTTCGGATGTCTATGTACATTCTCAGCGTTATAGCAATTCAAACGATCGTGTAAGTATTTGTCCATTTTGTAAGGAATCACAAGAAAATGAAGTTCATTTTGTCCTTTACTGTCCTGAATTAAGTGATCTTAGACAACAGTGTATTTCAGCTAAATACTTTAGACATCCTTCATTCTTCAAATTGATTTTGTTAATGACGTCGACAAATGATAAAACAGTGAAACAGCTGGCTGCGTATTTGTACAGAGGATTTAAACGAAGAAGTTCTGTAATATCTTAGTTTGTTAACCTTCCCTATTGGTAATGTATTATCCAAGACTATCTTTGGTAATGGATTATGCAACGCTATTTTACGTGTATCCCCCTTCTAAGGGGCCAAGGCCTTTACGAATAAACATTTTTGTCTTGTCTTGTCTTGTCTCTCTCTCTCTCTCTCTCTCTCTCTCTCTCTCTCTCTCTCTCTCTCTCTCTCTCTCTCTCTATTCTGACTGTCCCTATTTCATTGGGCTTCGGACTGAAATGAACAAATCATCTGAATCTGAATCGGATTCTCCCTGTCTGTCTCTGTGTCTGTCTCTCTCTTTCTGACTCTGTGTGTGTGTGTGTGTGTGTGTGTGTGTGTGTGTGTGTGTGTGTGTGTGTGTGTGTGTCTCCCTCCCTCTCTCTCTCTCCTCTCTCTCTGTCTCTGTCCGTCTGTCTGTCTGTCTCTCTCTATTTCTCTCTCCTCTACCTCTGTCTCTCTGTCTGTCTGTCTGTCTCTCCCTCCCTCCCCCCCTCTCTCTCTCTCTCTCTCCTCATGATGACTGTCTCTGTTTCTATACCGATTAAAGTTTACAACTGTCGATGAATTAATAAAATGTTCCATTTTGTTAAGGAAGATGATTTTGCATTGGATATGCTGTCTTTGTTTTGTATCGATTGTGTGTCATCAGATGGCAAAATATGATTAAGATCTTTCTGTGAGATCTGGAGGAACACACAACACCGTAACGATGTCTGTAAACTTGCCCCTACTCCGCCTTTGAATCCACCCTAAGGAAAAGATGGCCTCTCAGAACACCTTCTACCGACATCTTACACACCCTCCACCTGTGAAGAACCCTGTCGACAAGAATGACCTGTATTGTGAACAGCCTCTCTCCAAAGGTTTTCCAGACTCCGTTTGTTTAAACGCACCCACCAACAAAAAGATCACCCACACCCCACCCCCGCCCCCACCCCACCCCACTCTGTGAGTTCTCTCGACTCAAGGCTCCATCTGTAAACAACTCCGTCAACAAGAAGATCCTCCGTTGTCAACAATTTCCTTCAACACTTGCCTCAAACTCTGCTTTCTAAACATCCCGCAAAGGAGAAGATATCCGCAGAAAACAACTTCCCTTCTCACTCTACTCCTACACTCCTCACTCACTCCTACACTCCTTACTCTACTCCTACACTCCTCACTCACTCCTACACTCCTCACTCTACTCCTACACTCCTCACTCACTCCTACAATCCTCACTCTACGCCTACACTCCTCACTCACTCCTACACTCCTCACTCTACTCCTACACTCCTCACTCACTCCTACACTCCTCACTCTGCTCCTACACTCATCACTCACTCCCACACTCCTCACTCACTCCTACGCTACTATCTGCTTGTAGTACGAGCCAGGCAGTTATCTGACATTCTAGCAGAGCATACTTTTATAATGGCCCCTCAAAGTATGATCTTTTGCACACACACACACACACACACACGCACGCACGCACGCACGCACGCACGCACGCACGCACGCACGCACGCACGCACGAACGCACACACACACACACACACACACACACAATGATAATTATGGCACAACCAATATTATGTAGGCACTCAAGGTCTGACCAAAGCGTCGGGCCAATGCGTAAGTCAGACATCTGCTAAGTCGTAGCTACGAGACTCTCTTCTTAACTTCTCTCATCTTAGTCATTCGTTCATGTATCCATCAGCTTTAACTCATGCGCAGTGCAGTCTCAAAACTTAGCGGATGGTCTAGTCCACAGGCGGTGACACCTTGATGAACCTGAAACTGAAACTATCCACAGCCAGCGCCGCTTCTCTTTGTCCACAGGACACACAGGAGAAACGAAACATTGGGAGGCACAATCATCCCACAACAAACATGGATGCCTGGGTTGGCTGAGTGCTAGAGTCTCAACTTCGGAGTCTGACGTTGCGGGTTCCAGTCCTTCTAACTGCCAATAGAACTGGCATTGTCGCTTTCGTTCTGGTGGTGTGGTGAAGTGTGAGGTAGATTCCGTTCCCCTCCACTGTCCAAAGAGAGTTATCTCTCTCTGTCTTACCATTTTGACCGTGTGTGCACGTTAAACGTACACGTAAGTAATCTACGAGTTGTCCATGAAACTTGAAGGAACACTTCAAGGTTGTTTTCCCATTCACTACCTTCGTTTGCCATAGACAACAACAAAGGCAACAAATGATGTAATTGAGGGCAAACATATGTTAATTAATAACTCTCTGAGCTCAACAACAGCCACAATCACTCTCACAGAGATTATGGTTGATCTGGGATAATCACGTGATTTTAATGTATCTACTAATTCCTTTTCTTTTCAATAAACACTCTCAGCGCAGCGCTTTAGCACATGTATTGTCAAACTGCGTAGCAGACGAAGGATCGCACATGTTGGCAGAATAACAAATAGTTCACCTGAAAGGTTAGAGGATATACTAACAGGCAGATGCTTAGTGGCACTTCATGTCTGCATCAGAGTTCACACTCTGTCAGATAACGGACAGATGCAAATTGCTTGACGCCGGTTATTATCGGAACGTACGGCGAGGCAGGGGAGAGGGGGCGGAGTGGAGAAGTGTAGAAGGAGGTGGAGGGTATGAGAGTGGTTTGTAGTTGGGGGGAGGGGAGAAACGGGGCGGTGGCGGAGAATTTAGAGTATGGATGAGGGGGACTTGAGCACGTCATTGGGTCAGTTATGGGGACAGCTTCGCCTACCAATGGAAAGGAAAGTAACAAAACTCGGCGAATAACGTGCCTGGACATACACATGTCAATATGATTAAACACAGAAATATGAATGGAAAAGAAAGATAAGTTTTACAGCAAGAAGAACAAAAAAACTGACGGTGCCAATGAGACTCAGTAAGCACTGTCCTCAACAGCCAAACGGGAGCTATCCTGCACCATCCTTGGAAGCCTGTGCTGTGTTCACTTAGGGTGCAGACACGCACAAAACATTCAAGTAAGACGTCAAGGGACATGACTGCTCCCTGGCAGATGCCATCGTGTGACGTCTTGACGCGACACAACAGAACCAGCATGGACGCGGCCCCATGATGTACAGACCGTATTTCATGACCACAGACCCCACCGACGAAAGACCCACCACCAAGCGAACTGCCGCGCGGATGTTACAGCCCCATTCGTTGCCGTTTTGCTGACAGGTGAACACAGTTCAATTCCAGATATAGCCAGACTTTCGCCACCACGTCTTACAAAACAATGCAGTTCTTAATTCAGCTACGTTCTGTTCAAAGTCCGCTTCATCCTCAACACACACAAAGTAAATATGGTCTTTCTGGGCTTCCGATCAACAATAAAATCCTTTCAAACAATGTTCAATCATCATTCTCTTATTCATCATGCACCAAAAATTGTAGCATTCTTTGGACAGACGGGATGGTGCCATCCGGAGGAGGACGTTAAATCACGCTGGCTACATGACTAACCATGTACGGTCGTCTGTGACCAATAACTGTCGTCTGTAGAGGGCTTAACAGGTGAACAATGATTCTTGTCTGTAGAGAGCTTAACAGGTGACCAATGATTCTCGTCTGTAGAGCGCTTAACAGGTGACTAATGACTCTCGTCTGTAGAGGACTTAACGAGTGACCAATGATTCTCGTCTGTAGAGGACTTAAGAGGTGACCAATGATTGTCGTCTGTAGAGGACTTAACAGGTGACTAATGACTCTCGTCTGTAGAGGACTTAACAAGGAACCAATGACTGTCGTCTGTAGAGGACTTAACGAGTGACCAATGATTGTCGTCTGTAGAGGACTTAACACGTGACCAATGATTGTCGTCTGTAGAAGACTTAACAGGTGACCAATGACTGTCGTCTGTAGAGGACTTAACAGGTGACCAATGATTGTCTGTAGAGGACTTAACACGTGACCAATGATTGTCGTCTGTAGAGGACTTAACACGTGACCAATGACTGTCGTCTCTAGAGGACTTAACACGTGACCAATGACTGTCGTCGGCAGAGGACTTAACACGTGACCAATGACTGTCGTCGGCAGAGGACTTAACACGTGACCAATGACTGTCGTCGGCAGAGGACTTAACACGTGACCAATGACTGTCGTCGGCAGAGGACTTAACACG
>CM065716.1:4456436-4458936 GCA_033310375.1 Conus canariensis
AGCAGACGGTAACTGAAGCGATGGAGCGAGAGGAAAGTTTAGGTGAGAGCAGACGGTAACTGAAGCGATGGAGCGAGAGGAAAGTTTAGGTGAGAGCAGACGGTAACTGAAGCGATGGAGCGAGAGGAAAGTTTAGGTGAGAGCAGACGGTAACTGAAGCGATGGAGCGAGAGGAAAGTTTAGGTGAGAGCAGACGGTAACTGAAGCGATGGAGCGAGAGGAAAGTTTCTGGAACGCCACAAACGAATGGGAACAAACGAGTCACCAAATAAGACATGATGCGTTTCGACCTGTTGGGCTTCTTCAGGCTAGGACAAACAACACGAAAAACATCAGACAGACAACCAGTCAGCTCTTCAATCTCAGTGGCGAGCAGAATGACATTGAATAGAAAAAGCGTAGAGGGTAGGGGTGGGGTGTGTGCAGAGAAGATAGTGTTCAAACTGATGATGATGATGATGATGATGATGATGATGAATGATGATGAGATAGAACTGATAAATATGGGAGAGATGAATGAACATCATTATCAAAATAAAAAGAAATGTTTTGGAAAAAATAGGTCAAAATCACTGAAGTCAAAAACTAAGAAATCTACTCATCACTCAAAATCTTCTAAAAATACAAACGCAGTAAAATCCAAAATGACAACAACAACCACAATAATAACAACAACAACAACAACAATAATAATAATAATGATAATAGTAATAATGATGATGATGATGATAAAAATGAAAAATGATAACAATAATAATAACAACAACAACAATAACAATGATCGTGATAACATTGATAACTGGTGGTCGAAGAATGAATTAATAGATAAGTAAATGAACTGATAATAATGAAGAAATCAAAAGAGCAAACACAAGCTGATGAGTGAAGTGGCCAAAAAATGATCAATGAATAATGAAAAAAAAAAAATCGTGAATTTTAGACAAAATGGAAAGAAAATAAATCAAAAAGAAAAAATACGTAAAAAGAAGTGAAGGTATTAGAACAATCAAATATATGAAATAAAGAAAGAAAGAGAGACAGAAAGACAGAAAGAAAAAAAAGAAAGTAGCCAACACACAAATTAATGTATCAATGAATTAATAAATAAATGAATTACTACATGAATAAATAAACACACAAATAAATGAATAAATACGTAAATGCATAAAAACATGAATGAATAAGTAACCAAATAAATGAATACATAGAAATAAATTGATAAATAGACAAATAGATAAGGAGATGATGAGGAGAGATAGAATTAGATGATGAAAAAGGAGGACAACAAAGGAAAAGTTAACAACTCGCCTTGGCTTAAGGCTGTGTCAGACCAATTGACATAGGCTAGAACACCAAAGCTACATCAACATATTATTATACTCTGCATTGTTTTGCGGGGATTGTCTTCAGTCGTGACAAGCTCCTAGCATAACATTATCAGTCTCCAAAATCCCCCGAAGTCGGAGTGTGGTTGCCCACGTGGCGGGGTAATCAAAAACAGTCACACACGTAATGTTCTCATCCCCAGCTGATGCTTTTGTACCATAGTGTACAAGTACTTCGGCTGTTCGGATGATGCCTGGGGTCTTTTAGCCAGGGAGCGACAACAATAATAACGAAACACATGAATACAGTATATCATTAGTAGTAAAATGACATATCTATGGGGAATGTGGCGTGTCAGTTCTGCTCGGGGTGGACAAGGTATGCTGTTTCTGCATGTTGTTGCCAAGCGGGTAGAGGGTCCCCTGTCTAGCAATGATTGGATACTTATTTACTGACTGATTTATGCATTTTCCACAACCATTTTCACCGTTATTATCATTCATTTGCTGTTATGAATTTCGCTCCTTTTGATTTAAAAAAAAAAAAATCATTAATGTGTACATTTTCCTTAGTTTTTAACTTTATCTGACATGACATATTTTTGTATTACATTTCACTTAGTTTTTTTTTTATTAACACTTTCTTTCATCTTTCTTATTTGTATACCAGTAGTAGTAGTAGTAGTAGTAGTAGTAGTAGTAGTAGTAGTAGTAGTAGTAGTAGTAGTAGTAGTAGTTGTTGTTGTTGTTGTTGTTGTGGTGGTGGTGGTGGTGGTGGTGGTGGTAGCAGCAGCAGCAACAGCAACAGCACCGCCACTACCACCACCACAAGCAACAGCACCAGCAATAGTAACGTCATCATCATCATCATCATCATCATCATCATCATCATCATCATCACTACTATATTATATTGCTACTATTTTTTTTTTTATCATTATCATCATTAGTAGTAACATCATCATCGTCGTCGTTATCGTCGTCGTTGTCGTCTTTAACAGCAGCAGCAGCAGCAGCAGCAGCAGCAGCAGCAGCAGCAGCAGCAGCAGCAGCAGCAGCAGCAGCAGCAATAGTAGTAGTAGTAGTAGTAGTAGTAGTAGTAGTAGTGTTGTTGTCGTTGTTGCTGTTATCAAATGTCATTACTATCATAGTTATAATTGTTATCATTGTACCAC
>CM065716.1:4473936-4493936 GCA_033310375.1 Conus canariensis
CCGCATTCGATGCAGTCACAGTACCAGAAGCTTAAGTCGATTTACAAGGTTTCTGAACACTATCAAACGACAGAAATCATTCTAAAACAAGAAAAGGACAACAAAGAACCAAACGGTATGATAAATCCAACTCACCACCTAAAAGTTACTCACAGGACAATAAAGAACCAAGCGGTATAATAAAATCCAACTCACCACCTAAAAAGTTACTTACAGGACAATAAAGAACTAAGCGGTATAATAAATCCAACTCACCACCTACAAGGTTTACTACCAAGGACAATAAAGGAACCAAGCGGTATAATAAATCCAACTCACCACCTAAAAGTTACTCGCAGCAAGGGATCGTGAAATAACTGAATCGCAGATCCAGC
Source organism: Conus canariensis (assembly GCA_033310375.1). Lineage (NCBI taxonomy): Eukaryota > Metazoa > Mollusca > Gastropoda > Neogastropoda > Conidae > Conus > Conus canariensis. The sequence continues at coordinate 4,474,311 of CM065716.1, forward strand.
AAAGATGGATGATCCTGGTCAAAATAGGAGGTAGGGATTGGGAAAACCGTGGGAAAAAAATTTTTGCGAAGGTAATCGGAAAACGTCAAATGAGACCGACTACGTGTATAGTGGAAGTTGTGTTCGTTGATGACACCACACAGAAGGGATCATTCTGCAATGACTAACGTAAAAATTCGATCCAAACTGGCGGAAACTGTTTCCAAATCTAGAGGATAGGTATAAGAAAACCTAGGTCAAAAGTTATGCGAATACAAACGCACAATTCAAGGTATATCAAAGCATAGTGTAGGTATGTCAGCATTGATATGTTGCAGAAATCTTGTTCGGAAATTGATCAGACTTGAAATACAGCGGTAATAAAACGACTGCGAATTTGCTTGGAAATTAATGCGAAATGTATGGGAACGGTTAAAATATGACAGTGAGTTCCGAATTGAGTTAGCTAGCTATGTTTTGCTACGCAGGGGACAGGGCTAGTTAAAGCTATGTGGAAAGTTATGCGAACACGATCACACTGTGTATAGAGTTAGGAGAAGTTATGTCAAAAGGTATGCGAGCATGATCGCACTATGTAAAATAGAATGGAATACTGCGGATGTAGTAGGATTATCATGTGGTTGAAATCATGTTGGGAAATACAAAACGAATGAGGGTGACACTATACGGATTCAATGGCAGATGAAGCTAAAATGACATGATAGTTTGACACGCGGATGGTCGGGTCAGGAGAAGTTATGTTAAAAGTTATGTGAACACGATCGCGTAAACTTAGATATACTTAAGCGTAGTGCAGACGTTGCCGCAACAATTATACATGGCAGAGATTCTATTCAGAAATTAAAAGAAATTAAAACAGAGAGCGAATCTGAAGGTCACACATTCGGAACTGACAGTGAGCGTCTGGCTACGTTCGATAGTTAGAGAGTGTGGGTAGTTGAAATTAAGTGAAAAGTCACGTGAAGACGATCACACTACGTAAAATACTTCATGAAATGCTATAGTCTCTAGGCGTTGTATGATTATTAGGGGAGAGAAATCCAGTTCGGAACTAGAAAAGGAATGAGAGTGATTGAAAAAACGTTGTTAAATTTCGGATCCTTCCAGAATGGCTGTCCATGTTTTGAGACGTTAAGGGTAGGGCTAGGAGAAAATGTCTCAAAAGTTATGCGAGCATGATCACATAAACTCAGATACACCAAAACATAGTACAAGTGTTGCAGATCAAGGTATTGTAATGCTGGTGTTTGGAAAGGAATAGGAAATGGATGGCCATGATTTCAAAAAGGATTAGATTCAAAATCAAATTAAAAGGGCTCACCCACTTTTCATACGTGAAAGGTTTAGTGAGCAGAAGGTATGTTAAAAAAAATGCGAACATAGTTCTTGAAACGGTGTAGCGAAATCTTGTCCAGAATCTGACAGAAAATGATGAATGAGAATGATCACAAATTATGTAAGACGCGGACTGATATTTGACTTGCTTTTGTCATTTGGATTAAGGCTGAAGTTCATTCACACACACACACACACACACACACACACACACACACACACACACACACACACACACACACACGCACACACACACACACACACTCTCTCTCTCTCTCTCTCTCTCACAACACACACACACACACACACACACACACACACACACACACACACACACACACACACACACACACACACACAATATTACAAATAACCCTGATTAGGATTGACAATACCCTGTTTTGTTTGCAAATTGGGGACCAGGGAAGGGGGGGGGATGGTATAAATTGTTTAAATACTATGGAAATTAGGTGTAAATGTTCTGGGATCTCAAGTTTTTCTGTACACAGTCGCCTTTAGATTTGTGGTGGGGAAAGCTTTTATAGCACGAGTAATAATGTTTCCTTGTGAAGCCGCAGTTGTACAGTTCCACTCACACAAATCTTGATACAAGCATAAAAATTAAACTATGTAACTAACTGAATTCAGTCTGAGGTGACTGGCCGTGCAGTACTCCTGTCACTGAACTACAGTGGTGTCGTCCCCATCAATGAACTATGTAACTAACTGAATTCAGTCTGAAGTGACTGGCCCGCAGTACTCCTGTCACAGAACTACAGTGGCGTTGTCCCCATCGAGTTCAAGAAACAGGTCTTCGAAACAAATCAGAGATAGTTTGGCTAGAGAAAAAACAAGATGCAAAGCATATAAACGTACTCCCAGTAAGCAGCAGTACAACAAAAAGAAAAAAAAAAATATATATATATATATATATATATATAAATCAGTGACTATAGCACTTTCTCCCCTTTTGGTGGTAGAAATTTTGTATGTAAGAGAAAAAAAAACCCTGCTCTCCCCGGCGGGGAAATGAACTTGGGTCTCCCGCGCGACAGGCGGGGACACTACCCACTATACTACCGAAGCGCTTACTAAGTTTGGTTACACTTAAGCGTAAACTGTACATCACAAAATTATCATTCATAGCCGTTAGTAACGGCTATTCCGGTAAAATAAAATATCGGACATCATCCGTGACCCATAATGAACATATTTACAAATTTTCAGAAAGATCAGTCCAGCAGTTTTGTCTGGAGCGAGTGGAACACATCTTGACCACGGACAGACAGACAGTATTTCATCGTTCCCATTGTAAAGTACATCCTGTTCTATAAGAACTGGGAATACAAAAATGATGGTACATGGTAAGTTGGTTAAAGAAGGAAAGAAAAAAATGGACGGTACATAGGCTCTACTGAAGACCGCCGAGGTGACGAGGCAGCAGTACAGTGTCTCCTCTGGCTCGTTGTTTCATGACGACTTGATGACGAATCAATAGCTACACGGATGAGTGAACGCCAGTGTGTTTCTGGTCAACATTCTCCAGTCCATATTCTGCAGTACCGGTCATCTGTAATGCCCTGTAGCGCCACACAAACTCCAGTCCGGTACAGCTCCTAGGGAAAAAAGCGCTGGAAATTGGGCACAGTCACTGCAGTTCATTGTAGACCTTGCCCGACACACTAGATCTGGCATAGACATTAACCAAGAGCATAGAAGAAAACGTTTTGTATCATTCCCCGCACCTTTAAGACTGGCAGGAGAGTCTGCCAGGCAATCGTGTAGTTTACCAAGCCGCACTGATAACATGGTCGACATAAGAGTTCGTATGTTTTCTTTCAGAGAGTTCATGTGCGAAACCGGTTTGGCTGTCACGTTTAGTTCATAATTTGAAGTTTGGTGTTTGCAAGATTGGCCGCTGTTTCATGTGACTATGTCATGGCCGCTGTTTCATGGGGCTATGTCATGCTGTTTCCTGTGGCTGTGTCATGCTGTTTCATGTGGCTATGTCATGGCCGGTGTTTAATGTGGCTATGTCGTGGCCGCTGTTTCATGGGGCTATGTCATGCTGTTTCCTGTGGCTATGTCATGCTGTTTCATGTGGCTATGTCATGGCCGGTGTTTAATGTGGCTATGTCGTGGCCGCTGTTTCATGGGGCTATGTCGTGGCCGCTGTTTCATGGGGCTATGTCATGCTGTTTCCTGTGGCTATGTCATGGCCGCTCTTTCATGTGGCTATGTCATGCTGTTTCATGTGGCTATGTCATGGCCACTGTTTCATGTGGCTATGTCATGGCCGCTGTTTCATGTGGCTATGTCATGCTGTTTCATGTGGTTATGTCATGGCCGCTGTTTCATGTGGCTATGTCATGCTGTTTCATGTGGCTATGTCATGCTGTTTCATGTGGCTATGTCATGCTGTTTCATGTGACCATGTCACGCTGTTTCATGTGGCTATGTCATGCTGTTTCATGGGGCTATGTCAAGATTGGCCGCTGTTTCATGTGGCTATGTCATGGCCGCTGTTTCATGTGGCTGTGTTTCATGTGGCTATGTCATAGCCACTGTTTCATGGGCCGCTGTTTCATGTGTCTATGTCATGGCCACTGTTTCATGGGGCTATGTCAAGATTGGCCGCTGTTTCATGTGGCTATGTCATGGCCGCTGTTTCATGTGGCTGTGTCATGCTGTTTCATGTGGCTATGTCATGGCCGCTGTTTCATGTGGTTATGTCATGGCCGCTGTTTCATGTGGCTGTGTCATGCTGTTTCATGTGGCTATGTCATGGCTGCTGTTTCATGTGGCTATGACATGCTGTTTCATGTGGCTATGTCATGGCCGCTGTTTCATGTGGCTACATCATGGCCGCTGTTTCATGTGGCTATGTCATGGCTGCTGTTTTATGTGGCTATGTCATGGCCGGTATTTCACGGGGCTATGTCATGGCCGCTGTTTCATGTGGCTATGTCATGCTGTTTCATGTGGCCATGTCATGCTGTTTCATGTGGCTATGTCATGGCCGCTGTTTCACGTAGCTGTGTCATGGCTGCTGTTTCATGGGGCTATGTCATGGCCGCTGTTTCCTGTGGCTATGTCATGCTGTTTCATGTGGCTATGTCATGCTGTTTCATGTGGCTATGTCATGGCCGCTGTTCCATGTGGCTATGTCATGGCCGCGTTTTCATGGGGCTATGCCATGCTGTTTCATGTGGCTATGTCATGGCTGCTGTTTCATGGGGCTCTGTCATGGCCGCTGTTTCATGTGGCTATGTCGTGGCCGCTGTTTCATGTGGCTATGTCATGCTGTTTCATGTGGCTATGTCATGGCCGCTGTTTCATGTGGCTATGTCGTGGCCGCTGTTTCATGTGGCTATGTCATGGCTGCTGTTTCATGGGGCTATGTCATGGCTGCTGTTTCATGTGGCTATGTCATGGCCGCTGTTCCATGTGGCTATGTCATGGCCGCGCTTTCATCGGGCTATGCCATGCTGTTTCATGTGGCTATGTCATGGCTGCTGTTTCATGGGGCTCTGTCATGGCCGCTGTTTCATGTGGCTATGTCATGCTGTTTCATGTGGCTATGTCATGGCCGCTGTTTCATGTGGTTATGTCATGGCTGCTGTTCCATGTGGCTATGTCGTGGCCGCTGTTTCATGTGGCTATGTCATGGCTGCTCTTTCATGTGGCTATGTCATGGCTGCTGTTTCACGTGGCTATGTCATGGCCGCTGTTTCATGTGGCTATGTCATGCTGTTTCATGTGGTTATGTCATGGCTGCTGTTTCATGTGGCTATGACATGCTGTTTCATGTGGTTATGTCATGGCTGCTGTTTCATGTGGCTATGTCATGGCCGCTGTTTCATGTGGCTATCTCATGGCCGCTGTTTCATGTGGCTATGTCATGGCCGCTGTTTCATGTGGCTATGTCATGGCCGCTGTTTCATGTGGCTATGTCATGCTGTTTCATGTGGTTATGTCATGGCTGCTGTTTCATGTGGCTATGACATGCTGTTTCATGTGGTTATGTCATGGCTGCTGTTTCATGTGGCTATGTCATGCTGTTTCATGTGGCTATGTCATGGCTGCTGTTTCATGTGGCTATGTCATGGCTGCTGTTTCATGTGGCTATGTCATGCTGTTTCATGTGGTTATGTCATGGCTGCTGTTTCATGTGGCTATGACATGCTGTTTCATGTGGTTATGTCATGGCTGCTGTTTCATGTGGCTATGTCATGCTGTTTCATGTGGTTATGTCATGGCTGCTGTTTCATGTGGCTTTGTCATGGCTGCTGTTTCATGTGGCTATGTCATGCTGTTTCATGTGGCTATGTCATGCTGTTTTCATGTGGCTATGTCATGCTGTTTCATGTGGCTATGTCATGGTTGCTGTTTCATATGTGGCTATGTCATGGCTGCTGTTTCATGTGGCTATGTCATGCTGTTTTATGTGGCTTATGTCATGGCTGCTGTTTCATGTGGCTATGTCATGCTGTTTTCATGTGGCTATGTCATGGCTGCTGTTTCATGTGGCTATGTCATGCTGTTTTCATGTGGCTATGTCATGGCCGCTGTTTCATGTGGCTATGTCATGCTGTTTCATGTGGCTATGTCATGGCTGCTGTTTCATGTGGCTATGTCATGTCTGCTGTTTCATGTGGCTATGTCATGGCTGCTGTTTCATGTGGCTATGTCATGCTGTTTCATGTGGCTATGTCATGGCTGCTGTTTCATGTGGTTATGTCATGCTGTTTCATGTGGCTATGTCATGGCTGCTGTTTCATGTGGCTATGTCATGCTGTTTCATGTGGCTATGTCATGGCCGCTGTTTCATGTGGCTATGTCATGCGTGTTTCATGTGTGATATGTCATGGCTGCTGTTTCATGTGGCTATGTCATGGCTGCTGTTTCATGTGGCTATGTCGTGGCTGCTGTTTTCATGTGGCTATGTCATGCTGTTTCATGTGGCTATGTCATGGCCGCTGTTTCATGTGGGCTATGTCATGCTGTTTCATGTGGTTTATGTCATGGCTGCTGTTTCATGTGGCTATGTCATGTGCTGCTGTTTCATGTGGCTATGTCATGCTGTTTCATGTGGCTATGTCATGGCTGCTGTTTCATGTGGCTATGTCATGCTGTTTCATGTGGCTATGTCATGCTGTTTCATGTGGCTATGTCATGGCTGCTGTTTCATGTGGCTATGTCATGGCTGCTGTTTCATGTGGCTATGTCATGGCTGCTGTTTCATGTGGCTATGTCATGCTGTTTCATGTGGTTATTGTCATGGCTGCTGTTTTCATGTGGCTATGACATGCTGTTTCATGTGGTTTATGTCATGGCTGCTGTTTCATGTGGCTATGTCATGCTGTTTCATGTGGTTATGTCATGGCTGCTGTTTCATGTGGCTTTGTCATGGCTGCTGTTTCATGTGGCTATGTCATGCTGTTTCATGTGGCTATGTCATGCTGTTTCATGTGGCTATGTCATGCTGTTTCATGTGGCTATGTCATGGTTGCTGTTTCATGTGGCTATGTCATGGCTGCTGTTTCATGTGGCTATGTCATGCTGTTTTATGTGGCTATGTCATGGCTGCTGTTTCATGTGGCTATGTCATGCTGTTTCATGTGGCTATGTCATGGCTGCTGTTTCATGTGGCTATGTCATGCTGTTTCATGTGGCTATGTCATGGCCGCTGTTTCATGTGGCTATGTCATGCTGTTTCATGTGGCTATGTCATGGCTGCTGTTTCATGTGGCTATGTCATGTCTGCTGTTTCATGTGGCTATGTCATGGCTGCTGTTTCATGTGGCTATGTCATGCTGTTTCATGTGGCTATGTCATGGCTGCTGTTTCATGTGGTTATGTCATGCTGTTTCATGTGGCTATGTCATGGCTGCTGTTTCATGTGGCTATGTCATGCTGTTTCATGTGGCTATGTCATGGCCGCTGTTTCATGTGGCTATGTCATGCTGTTTCATGTGGATATGTCATGGCTGCTGTTTCATGTGGCTATGTCATGGCTGCTGTTTCATGTGGCTATGTCGTGGCTGCTGTTTCATGTGGCTATGTCATGCTGTTTCATGTGGCTATGTCATGGCCGCTGTTTCATGTGGCTATGTCATGCTGTTTCATGTGGTTATGTCATGGCTGCTGTTTCATGTGGCTATGTCATGGCTGCTGTTTCATGTGGCTATGTCATGCTGTTTCATGTGGCTATGTCATGGCTGCTGTTTCATGTGCTATGTCATGGCCGCTGTTTCATGTGGCTATGTCATGCTGTTTCATGTGGCTATGTCATGCTGTTTCATGTGGCTATGTCATGGCCGCTGTTTCATGTGGCTATGTCATGCTGTTTCATGTGGCTATGTCATGGCCGCTGTTTCATGTGGCTATGTCATGCTGTTTCATGTGGCTATGTCATAGCCGCTGTTTCATGTGGTTATGTCATGCTGTTTCATGTGGCTATGTCATGGCCGCTGTTTCATGTGGCTATGTCATGCTGTTTCATGTGGCTATGTCATGCTGTTTCATGTGGCTATGTCATGGCTGCTGTTTCATGTGGCTATGTCATAGCCGCTGTTTCATGTGGCTATGTCATGCTGTTTCACGTGGCTATGTCATGCTGTTTCATGTGGCTATGTCATGGCCGCTGTTTCATGTGGCTAAGTCATGCTGTTTCATGTGGCTATGTCATGGCCACTGTTTCATGTGGCTACATCATGGCCGCTGTTTCATGTGGCTATGTCATGCTGTTTCATGTGGTTATGTCATGGCCGCTGTTTCATGTGGCTATGTCATGCTGTTTCATGTGGCTATGTCATGCTGTTTCACGTGGCTATGTCATGCTGTTTCATGTGGCCATGTCACGCTGTTTCATGTGGCTATGTCATGCTGTTTCATGTGGCTATGTCATGCTGACCCTGTCTTCTTCGTTGGTTTCATTGTCCTCGTGATCAGAGGCCAGGCTGATGATGATGGCGGGAGGACAAGCCTCCAGAGCAACGTCTCTCATCCCCCCCTTCACGTCGCTGTCTTGGTATTCCCATGTTGTCTCCGCTGTGACATCGACGATGGCATCTCTTGTTTTTGGTGACGGGGATGGAGGCTTCCCTTCAGATTTAGCTCTGGTTGGGGAATCTGACGGAAGTCTATCAGGGAGGATCTGGTTCTCGACCATCCTGGCACTCTCACTGATTCCACGTTCATGATCTTCTGCTGAAACGTTCGTGTTGGCTTCTGTGACTGTCTCTCCATCATAGTCACAAGATTTGAAGTCCTCTAACACAGAGTAATCGTCTGGCTGGAAGTGTGCTTCTGCAGCGTTAGATTCCTGTGTAATGTTTCCTGCTGTCACAGACTCTTGGGCGGAATGATCTGCTGACTCCTGGGCGGAATGATCTGCTGAGTCTTGGGCGGAATGATCTGCTGAGTCTTGGGCGGGATGATCTGCTGAGTCATGGGCGGAATGATCTGCTGACTCTTGGGCAGAATGATCTGCTGAGTCTTGGCGGAATGATCTGCTGAGTCTTGGGCGGGATGATCTGCTGAGTCTTGGGCGGAATGATCTGCTGAGTCTTGGGCGGAATGATCTGCTGAGCGTAAGTGCCCTGACTCAGACTGAAGCGGGTTGTCTGACTGTGGATTATCGTCCGTCGCATTAGTCATGTCCGGCATCGGGTTTTGTCCACGGTCATCGTTAGATGTTGATTGCTCGGCTCCAGGACAGTCTTCGGCTCTGATGGTGTGAGATGCTTCACACATTGATGATTTCTCAGAGTGTAAGACGCTACTTTTGTCAGAGGTTGTGCTCCCTGATGTCTCCAAGGAATTGTTTACATCAGTGTTGGCAGAGATGTCGTCTGATTTGTTCATGGAGTCTGTTACACTGCTGTCAGATGTGCCCTTCTCTGATTTCTCCACGGAATCTTCTGGATTGGTTTCAGATGTCTCCTTTTCTGTCTTCTCCGGGGAGTCTTCTGTGTAGGTGTTGTGCAATGTTTCTTTCTCTGATTTTTCAAGAGAATCTTTTACATTGGTAAACGTAGATGCTTCCTTCCCGGATTTTCCTCCGAATTCTTCTGTACTTGTATCAGATGGTGCCTTCTCTGATCTTGCCATGCAATCCCCGACACTGATGTCGTCTGTTTTCTGCTCTGATTTTTCCACAGAATCTTTGACAGAGAATGTGTTCGATATTCCCTGCTCTGCTTCCCCCACTGATACTTCTACACTGGATTCGGATACTTCCTCTCCTAATTTCTCTGCGGATTCTCTTGCATTGGGGTCAGAGGGTTCCTGCTGTGATTCTCCCATGGAATCTTCCACACTTGGGGTGGGTATTTCCTGTTCCGATTTTGTCACGGAATCTTGGACGGCAGCTGTGTCTGATGTCGATTGCTCTGGATTCTCCGCGGACTTTTCTGCACCAGTGACTGATGTTTCCTGTTCTGATTCCTCCACGTTGTCTTGGACAGTGGCCGCATTCAGTATTTCCTTCTCTGAATTATTTGCACGCACTGTCTGTCCCGTTGTTGCCGCTGCTTCTGAATTGTTATTGTATTGGTACAGCTTCACTGCCTTCTGAATTGTATTTGTAATGGTACAGCTTCACTGCCTTCTGAATTGTTATTTGTAATTGGTACAGCTTCACTGCCTTCTGAATTGTTATTTGTAATTGGTACAGCTTCACTGCCTTCTGAATTGTTATTTGTAATTGGTACAGCTTCACTGCCTTCTGAATTGTTATTTGTAATTGGTACAGCTTCACTGCCTTCTGAATTGTTAATTGTAATTGGTACAGCTTCACTGCCTTCTTGCACAATCTGCGTAACCTCGTTGATTTCTTCAATGACAGGCAAGGTGACGGTCAGACTCGTGGATTCCACGACAGGAAGTGTCTGTGTGGATGTTGACATGACGTCACCAGAACGGGGGTCTTGGCCGGCCACAGTCCTGGCCTCGCTTCCTTGGCTGACAGACTCTGGACGTTGAGAGGGAGCGGCAGAAGGTCGTGAGCCTGACACGGAGTTGGGTCTGGCAGGACAGTCGTCCTGGTTGCCAACGACGTTCATTCCAGCCTGATCCGTCAGGTCGAGGTCCCTGTTCATGGCGGCACCCTTCTCCAGGCTGGCCCTGAGATGGGCGGCAGTGGCGGCGTCCACAGACACCCCGAGGTCCTGGTGGAGCTGAGCCATGAGCGCCACCTCCATCTCCAGACGACACAGGCCACAGACACAGCCCGACTCTGCCTGCGGCGGCTCGGTGCCGGGCATGCATGTGTGACGGGCAGGTGTGTGCAGGTAGAAATGACGGTTGTGCAGAGGGGCCCTGGCGTTGATCCTGACGAAGCCTCCATTGCTAGAGCTTGTCAGATGAGGCTGGACGTGGGTCTGAAGGTTGGAGTCTCTACGTTCTACCGTGGTGCTGACTCTGGTGTAAGGACTGGTGTCACTACCAAAGGCACCGACATTGGGATGTCTCCTGCGAGAGCTTAAGGTTCTGAACGAGTGCTTAGCAGCAGGGAAAGGAGAGACGGGCATGGACTGAGGGACGTTAGGAGGGCGAGGGGTCCGCCCCTCTGTGGGCACGTCCCCCTGAGTGTAGTAGTCCAGGATGCGGCCCACCTTGCGGTCATAGTCCATGCGTTCTCTGATGGTGCTGTGCTTCTCCACGTCAGGCTCTCTGCCCATGACCTTAGGGAGGTCCCGGACTCCGCTCAGGTAGGCTTTCCTCAGGTGGGACAGGTAGCTGCCGTCATCACACGTCACGTGGTAAGGACTGAGGGCGCTGTACACCGACTGCGTCACGTCCGGTTTTATCTTTCGGAAGAACGTGACTCGACCCTTGTCTACGTAAAGAGCCGCCACCTGGTGCTCACCTGTCACAGGATGGCCATCTCATGACAAAAAAGAACAAAACCAGACAACTGCCGAGTTTTCTACGACGGAAACTATTACTACAGCAACCGGGTGTAAAGCTAATGCCCTGACTGCAACTGTTTCTGATCCTAATGACGATTGAAACAAGTTAAGTATGACACTTCTCTACCTCCTACTACCAGTGCTTGTACAACCATAAAACACATAGGATCTGGTGAGTTTTTACCGGAGGAGCCACATTTTTCTATCTAGTATTCATACAGCTGAAAACATTGTTACAAATGTATGGACCTCAAAGCAAAGAAAGACCGGAGATAGAAAGGGTTAAGGTTTACATCCGCCAGTAACTGAACACTAGTATGCATTTAGCGAATAATAATCAAGATCATAAATCAATGATGATTACAGATTGAAAAATAGGCCAGTTACAATGGCCAGCATGAAACGTTTCGAATCAGTTGTTCCTGCCCACATTAATGACAAGTTGTGATCATAAATCAATGATTATTACAGATTGAAAAATAGGCCAGTTACAATGGCCAGCATGAAACGTTTCGAATCAGTTGTTCCTGCCCACATTAATGACAAGTTGTTCATTTCTGAATGAAGCAAACAAAACAAGATGTCAAACTTGATCCTTATACCAGCTTTATAAGTGGAAGATACATCGAACATGACCCTAAACTTGAATTAGATTAAATGCACTTCTTAAACAAAATGCAGTTCTATTATCAAAGTTTCACGCAAGATGTATAAAAAACGATTTTTTTTTTCTTTAGTTGTGAGGGGGGAGGGGGTGGGGATGGGTAGTGTAATCCAATGCATTTACGTGTCCCATGCGAACATCACATCGTTAGAAAACTTTCTGTTAAATGTGGATGCTAACAAGGCTATTCCATATCGCAATATCTTTTTGTTCTTTGTGCTCAAATCTTAGTGATGAATTTAAGCTACAAAGGCATAAATGTTGATAATTCATCAATTGAGATTACTCAGTGTGCCGATACATTTTCCCTCGAAGCAAATCAAAAGATAACTATTATTATGATACTTCATTTGAAATTCTCTCGGACTCCGAAAATTTGTTTTAGTTTCAGATGATGTGGAAACAAGTAATATCTGATTTGATAGCAAAACAAAGAATACAGACGTGTGTGTGTGTGTGTGTGTGTGTGTGTGTGTGTGTGTGTGTGTGTGTGTGGTGTGTGTGGTGTGTGTGTGTGTGTGTGTGTGCGTGTGTGTGTTTTAATCATTTGAATAACGAGTAGTGTCGTGTAATGTTCTAATCCCTTAGCGTGGGATCACTAGGGATTTGAATGGTATGGAAAATAAATACATAATGCAGTTTTAACGAAAGCACAATTCTTTTAATATAATTTATAAAGAGAAAGGTGTAGTTACCGCCAATATAATACAAATTGATATAGTCAATATAATTCAATCTAGTCAAAAAATCAGGCAAACAGTTAGGAACAGTAGCGATCTTAAAAATGTTTTATTTGCCGGTTCGCTTTTGGATATTAATTGCAAACAACTCTTTAGGATGGTCGTTGATTTAGTGTTGGATAAGGAAAAAAGTGATAAGGGAAGCAAATTGATCGAGTCGGCTGATGAATAAGAATTGATGTCCCCTTACGGAGCCCATATTTATTCACTTGAATTAATTGGCCTGTCCTAGTAAGGTACTGAGAGGCAAACAAATCTTGAGGCCCGAATTTTTTTGGACTTAAGTGTTTAATTTAAGAAATGGTTTTTTTTTTAATGAACAGATTTTTTTTTTCGAAAAGCTACAGTTCGTAACTTTCGAAAAGACATTTTTGAGTCATGCCATATTCTATTATAGGACCGACATAAGAATTCAACCTATGTTCTAAACGACAAATCTTCAGTCAACTACAACTGATACTTCGAGAGACAAAATATTTATCACATAAAAGATCTGTTGAAGAAAGATGGGTCTTCACTAAGCATTGACAAATTCAAAGGGAAATCTGACCTCTCTCTCTCTCTCTCTCTCTCTCTCTCTCTCTCTCTCTCTCTCCCCTCTATCTCTCTCTTCCTCTCTCTCTCTCTCTTCCTCTCTCTCTCTGTATCTCCCTCCCTCTCTTTCTCTCTCCCTCTCTCGCTCTCTCCCTCTCCTATCTCTCTTTCTCCCTCTCCCTCTCTCTCCCCCCTCTCTCTCTCACTCTCTCTCTCCCTTTCTCTCTCTCACCCTCTCTCTCCTTTCCCCCCTCTCGCTCTCTCTAGCTCTCTTTCTCCCTCTCTCCCTCTCACCCCCTCTCTCTCTCTCCCTCTCCCTCTCACTCTCTCTCCCTCCCTCTCTATCTCTCTCCCTCTCGTTCCTTCTCTCTCTTTTTCTCTCTCTCCCTTTCTCTCACCCTCACTCTCTGTCTCTATCTCTCTCTCCCCTCTCTCTCTCCCTCTTTCTCTCTTTCTCCCTCTCTGCCCCCCCCCCCTCTCTCTCTTCGTCTTTCTCTCTCTCTCCGTCTCTCTCTCTCTTCCTCTCTCTCTTCGTCTCTCTTTCCAATTCTCTCCATCCCTCCCCCCCTCTCTCTCTTTTCCCTCCCCCCTCTCTCTCTCTCTCTTTCCCTCTTTCCATCTCTCTCTCTCTCCCTCTCTCTCTCTCCCCCCTCTCTCCCACCCTCTTTCTCTCTCTCCATCTCTCTCTCTCTCCATCTCTCTCTCTCCCTCCCTCCCTCCCTCTCTCTCTCTCCCTCTCTCCCTCTCTCTCTCTCTCTCTCTCTCTCTCTGTCTCTCACCGATGACACAGTCGTGCTGTACTGGAGAGGCCTGGCGGGGACAGAGTGAGGTCTGCCCAGCCCTGGGGAACGGAGGGCTCTGCCCAAAGGGACACAGCGTGCTGACGGGCACACTCCGCCGGGTGGCCTCACGCCGTCCTGTGAGGGCAGGCTGGGGTGACCTCCTGCCACTCCGCCCTCGCTGGGGGACGGGGCTGGTGAGGCGGTGGTAGTCCTCCGTGTTGGAGGGGTTGGTGATGGGGAAGGCGGGCGCGGTGGTGGCTCGGGGCTTGGGGCTGTAGGACAGCGTGCTGGGAACGACGGCCTGCAGGCTGCCCTCGTGCAGCTGGCGCCTGGCCGAGTTGATCCTCATCTGGTTCTTCACGTTGTGGATGTAGGCCGAGGCCCGTGGGGGCAGCACGGGGCTACGCGGGCTGCACGCCACATCACGGGGCTCAGCCTCGGCGCCAAGCACGCCACGGGTCAGCGCAGGGTCTTCTCCGGACGGTCTCCTCCTGGCGCTGCTCGCCTGCCGCGTGCCCCGGGGGGTGCGGATCCTGGGACTGTGCGGCGGGGAGGCGCTGGATGCCCTGGGGGTGGTGTCCGTGCCCTGGGGAGGGTGGTGGGGGTCAGGGGGGATGTCCCGCATCGTGAGCTGGTAGCGGGGCGGCATCCTTTGCCACAATGTCCAACACGACATGGTGAGGGAGGCTGCACTCTCAGCGCCTCTCCTGCAGTCTGGACACACGAACACAGCCTGCTTCAGCCTGGGAATGTATGGCCAAGGCACAGAGGCCTTCATCAAAATGAGCTCAGAACTTTCTCTGAAATGGGTTCCAGCAGAACTGATCAGCAATTACAAAATGTTAAAAATACATCAACAATACTCAGGAGAAACGATTAAATCGAGGAACGTTTGGAATGTTTTGAATTACAGAAATCATGACAAACACTCACATGTTAGTAGCTTACCAAGCAATACGACTTCTTTTTATTATGAATTAAAGACAGACTTGTACGCCCAAAGAGAAAACTGGCAGACTGTATAATACTTTCTTTGTAAAATGTTCTCCAGCGCTCACGCACAACCGCCCACCTCTCTTTATCTACAAACCAAAGGACAAACATCGTGGCGAGAACAATTGCTGAACGGGACAATCGTACGCCCCATGGTGTAAAGGGACAACTGTAGGCACCAGTCCTTCTCTCGCCCATCAATCTTCCCCATTAAACACTCACCTGCCATCGGCTGCGTTGTAAATCGTTTCCGTATTGACCTCTTCACAATAGAATTTCCGTGGACTGCTTATCTTTACGGTTTATTCATGGCACGCTTACGCTACTGCACAGCAGAGGCCTTTGAGCCTCGAACAGAAGGTGGACTTACGAGTCCTCGGAGGTGAACGTGTATGTAATCCTGCAGAGAGTGAAGCATTGACCGCACCAGTTTGGGGGAAGGGGGTGGGGGTTCTGTTCCCTTATCGCCCGCTGCTCAGGGCAAGATATGATTTGTTAAGCGACACGTTTTGAGAGTTTAGAAACACGTCTTTCATTTGAATGAAGTCAACCGTCGCAGTCAAAAGTTTGAAAGAGGAAAAATCGATAACCATAAAGCTACTGAATTATTCCTGTTGACGTTTTCACAGAGAGAGAGAGAGAGAGAGAGAGAGAGAGAGAGAGAGAGAGAGAGAGAGAGAGAGAGGAGAGAGAGAGAGAGAGACTGACTGACTGACTGACTGACATCTTTTATTGACATTGGCTAACAGCCTTTTTGTCAAGGGGGTACAATGTCTTTTTTTTTTGCACAGAAGAAAAGAAAACAAAAGAAAAACTGCAAATTAGGTGTCTACAGAACTAAGCAAAATTACGAAATTATTTCCATTTCCATCACTCATTTGTGTTTCTTGTGTATGTACTAGTTCAAATTCATTCTCACACAACAACCATTCCCTTGGCATACGCACACTGATCCATCCTATCTTCCATCGATTTGCACGCACGCATTGATATCCTCCCTTCTCCTCATTCACACATATTCTCTGTACAGATAATTTATCCGGCTTGATATTATAAAAAAACCCATTCACTTGAACCATCAAGCTTCAAGGTCAAATAAGTATTTTATACAATGAAAATGAAATACAATTCATATCCCCTCAGTGTTTTGAACTTTTCTTCATTCATAATTTTCTTCCGCGTGTCTACAGCTTCTGTTACATATTTTGCCAGCATCTTTAACAATGTTTCATCACTTGTTTGCAAAATATTATAAGGTTTCAACTCTTGACTGTGTTATGATAAATCGTCTTGATTTTTTTTCTAATGTTCCCATAAGCAGGACAAGTGAACAACAAATGTAACTCATCTTCTCTAATTGCAATATCATTACACAATGGACATTAATCATCAACAGCACCATTATTTAGATACCATCTTTTATTTGCATTTAATCCCAGTGTTCTATTTCAGAGAGGAGAGAGAGAGAGAGAGAGAGGAGAAGGGAGGAGAGAGAAGAATAGAGGAGAATCTGGCCATCCAAAGCACAACAGTTACAGCAACTGCAGGAGATCGGTGCACGTTTCATCTTTCAGAGAGCAGCATCTTTTGACATATTTTGTCCTAAGCTTCGGAAATGAATTTCACCATCGAACATAGCATGTTGTCATCTTCTGAAGAGAGGAAACAAACGACATCATTTCTGACCGCAAAATCAACCTCAACACCTGCACATGTTTCTGACGATGTCATAACGCAAAATCAATCCTAACACCTGCACATGTGTTTCTGACGATGTCATGACGCAAAATCAACCCTAACACCTGCACATGTGTTTCTGACGATGTCATGACGCAAAATCAACCCTAACACCTGCACACCTGTTTGTCACAATGTCATGAACTTTGCAGCATGGAACAAGAGGATTCCCTGGACGTACCAGGCTGAAACTATTTCTTGTTCAAGTTAAAACCGAAAGCGCAGCAATCTGAACCGATCATAATTGCACAATGGCACATAATGGCTTTGGCTAAAACAAAGTGAATACATGTTTCAAGGAGGAGAGAGAGAGAGAGAGAGAGAGAGAGAGAGAGAGAAGACAGACAGACAGACAGACAGACAGACAGACAGACAGACAGACAACAGATAGAGAGACAAACACACAGACACACAGACACAGACACACAGTCAACAGACTGAGCGAGACAGACTGACAGACAGAAACAGACAGACCGACAGACAACAGATCGACAGACAGACAGACAGACAGACAGACAGACAGACAGACAGACGGAGAGGACACACATGCGTCCTTCTCCCACTGGCTAACAAAGGGTCACCAGAGTTGTCCATCTCTCGTGCAGACCTCGCTAACAAAGGGTCACCAGAAGTTGTCCACACTCTGTGCAGACCTCGCTAACAAAGGGTCACCAGAAGTTGTCCACACTCTGTGCAGACCTCGCTAACAAAGGGTCACCAGAAGTTGTCCACACTCTGTGCAGACCTGGCTAACAAAGGGTCACCAGAAGTTGTCCACACTCTGTGAGACCTGCTTACAAAGGGTCACCAGAAGTTGTCCAACTCTGTGCAGACCTGGCTAACAAAGGGTCACCGGAAGTTGTCCACACTCTGTGCAGACCTCGCTAACAAAGGGTCACCGGAAGTTTCCACACTCTGTGCAGACCTCGCTAACAAAGGGTCACCGGAAGTTGTCCACACTCTGTGCAGACCTCGCTAACAAAGGGTCACCAGAAGTTGTCCACACTCTGTGCAGACCTCGCTAACAAAGGGTCACCAGAAGTTGTCCACACTCTGTGCAGACCTGGCTAACAAAGGGTCACCAGAAGTTGTCCACACTCTGTGCAGACCTGGCTAACAAAGGGTCACCAGAAGTTGTCCACACTCTGTGCAGACCTCGCTAACAAAGGGTCACCAGAAGTTGTCCACACTCTGTGCAGACCTGGCTAACAAAGGGTCACCAGAAGTTGTCCACACTCTGTGCAGACCTGGCTAACAAAGGGTCACCAGAAGTTGTCCACACTCTGTGCAGACCTGGCTAACAAAGGGTCACCAGAAGTTGTCCACACTCTGTGCAGACCTGGCTAACAAAGGGTCACCAGAAGTTGTCCACACTCTGTGCAGACCTGGCTAACAAAGGGTCACCAGAAGTTGTCCACACTCTGTGCAGACTGCTAACAAGGGTCACCAGACGTTGTCCACACTCTGTGCAGACTCGCTACAAGGCCACACATGAGTCTGTCCCACATGTGCAGAAACGGACGACTTCCCACAGGCACACACTCTCTCGATGTCTGAATCCCATCATAGCTGCAGAAAACGGACGACTCACAGGCCACACACTCTCTCGACTGTTGAATCCCATCATGCTGCGAGAAACGGACGTACTTCACAGGCCACACACTCTCTCGACTGTTGAATCCCATCATGTCTGCAGAAACGACGACTTCCACAGGCACACACCTCTCTCGACTGTCTGAATCCCATCATAGTCTGCAGAAAACGGACGACTTCACAGGCCACACACCTCTCTCGACTGTCTGAATCCCATCATAGTCTGCAGAAAACGGACGACTTCCACAGGCCACACACCTCTCTCGACTGTCTGAATCCCATCATAGTCTGCAGAAAACGGACGACTTCCACAAGCCACACACCTCTCTCGACTGTCTGCACCCCATCATAGTCTGCAGAAAACGGGCGACTTCCACAGGTCACACACCTCTCTCGACTGTCTGCACCCCATCATAGTCTGCAGAAAACGGACGACTTCCACAGGCCACACACCTCTCTCGACTGTCTGCACCCCATCATAGTCTGCAGAAAACGGACGACTTCCACAGGCCACACACCTCTCTCGACTGTCTGAACCCATCATAGTCTGCAGAAAACGGCGACTTCCACATGCCATACACCTCTCTCGACTGTTGAATCCCATCATAGTCTGCAGAAAACGGCGACTTCCACAGGCCACACACCTCTCTCGACTGTCTGAATCCCATCATAGTCTGCAGAAAACGGGCGACTTCCACAGGACACTACACCTCTCTCGACTGTCTGAATCCCATCATAGTCTGCAGAAAACGGACGACTTCCACAGGCCAACACCTCTCTCGACTGTCTGAATCCCATCATAGTCTGCAGAAAACGGACGACTTCCACAGGCCACACACCTCTCTCGACTGTCTGAATCCCATCATAGTCTGCAGAAAACGGACGACTTCCACAGGCCACACACCTCTCTCGACTGTCTGAATCCCATCATAGTCTGCAGAAAACTGGCGACTTCCACAGGCCATACACCTCTCTCGACTGTCTGAATCCCATCATAGTCTGCAGAAAACGGGCGACTTCCTCAGGCCATACACCTCTCTCGACTGTCTGAATCCCATCATAGTCTGCAGAAAACGGGCGACTTCCACAGGCCACACACCTCTCTCGACTGTCTGAATCCCATCATAGTCTGCAGAAAACGGGCGACTTCCACAGGCCACACACCTCTCTCGACTGTCTGAATCCCATCATAGTCTGCAGAAAACGGACGACTTCCACAGGCCACACACCTCTCTCGACTGTCTGAATCCCATCATAGTCTGCAGAAAACGGGCGACTTCCACAGGCCACACACCTCTCTCGACTGTCTGAATCCCATCATAGTCTGCAGA
>CM065716.1:4508936-4518936 GCA_033310375.1 Conus canariensis
CACGTCCCAGGGCTGAACCTCGTCCTTCCAACATACACGGCGGTTCAGCTTGGGCACCCGGGACTTTTTCTTCTTGCTTCGTCTCTTCCTTCCGGACCTGCCGTCTCCATCCTGCTCCGAGGAACCACCGACTGGTTGGCCGCCGCCCAGACCCTGACACACGTTCACGTTGACCTCTTTTTCTGATGATCCATCTGAGTTTCCTGACACGTCGGTCTCGTTGCTGCTTCCGTGCGGATCGTTCTGCCCGCTGACAGCGACATGGAGGTCCCGCGTGTTCGGGGAAGGCAGGACGTTAGTGCAGGCGAGAGGAGAGGTTCTGACAGGGTCTGCCGTCCCTGGAGTGGGCTGGAGGTCGTCGGTGACGGAGGAATCGGTGAACCATCTGTTGTTGTTGTTGCCCATCTTCCACACCCTGGTGCTCGTTGTGTCCGCCGCTGCGTTCTGCACACGGTGGTCCCTGCCAAACAACAGAACACACACAGGAACTGATGTGACACACCTCTCTGACTGTTCTGCAACGGTGTCCTGCCAAACAACAGAACACACACAGGAACTGATGTGACACACCTCTGATGTTCTCACTGGCTCAACAACAGAACACACAGGAAACACTGATGCCTGACACACCTCTTGACTAAAAGCGCTTTTATCCGTTCTACTTGAGCGGTTCACAAGCAGCAATGCTGTACTCAGAAAGACATATCCTGCACTATTCCAAAAAGCAGTCTCCATTCCACTGAACACTGTGACCAGCTGATCAGTACAACAACGTCAGCGTGATCAGGGCCCCAGGAGCTGCTAAACTTGGAAATGTGACGCATATGAACAAACACCGGACCTGTCTTCCATTAAACTGCTTGTGTACTTCTCAATTAAACAATGTATTTTTTGGCAAAATGTGCGTATAAATCTTCCAATGTTTGTAAGCTGGAATTGAGGGGTGTGTGTGTGTGTGTGTGTGTGTGGTGTGTGTGGTTGTGTGTGGTGCGTGCGGTGCGTGCTGTCGCGTGCGTGCGTGCGTGGTGTGTGTGTGTGTGTGTGTGTGTGGTGTGTGTGTGTGAGACTGGGGGGGGGGGGGGGGGGCGAGGGGGAGAGGGGCTAGCTTGTGAGATTCATTGTCACTTGCCATTATACACCACAGAGGTAGAGGGAAACCTAACTGTACACTGACTACAGAAGATATTGTTTCTCCCAAAACAAATCAGCATACTTTGTCACAAAGTCATGCTCTTTAATCAGGTTTTTAACCATATTTCAGGGCCTATAGTCCAGTTGATCAGCATGTGGTCAAAGACTCAGACTCGGCAAGGCGCGATCTCGCGCACTGACGTAAGCCAAAGTTGTCGTTCTTTGGTCAAAGTCCATCAAGATAACACAATGGCCATGTACCAAAATTATCGCCCCAAAACCTCGTCTCCAGATTGTTTTTCAAAGAATTTTATCAGTTTGCCATATTCGTCGTATTTTCGCCAAACATATGTACCAAATGCAGCAATATCGTATGGGTAAACAACTCTGAAACACTGATGGTCATTTTATTTTTGATGCGGTATCCAATCTTATTTTCGTGTTTTGTTTTGTTTTGTTTTAATCAGTATTCTTTCCTACCCCCCCCCCCTTCCCCCATTTTTCTTCATTCCTTCTTTTTCTTTGCTCTGCTGACTTTATGTTATTCAATTTTATTCCCAAGTGTAACATGTTGACAAGAATTTCACAGCTAACAATTGTCTGTCATGGAGACTGCACACAGATCCTAAAGACTTTTAGCGCAAGTTGTACAATTTACGTTCACAACACAGAAACATGAATAAACTAAGATAATTGTATTGTAAAATATCATCTTTTGTGACTATTAGAGAAAGAGAGAGAGGGGGGAAGCGAGTGAGCGAGAGAGAGAGAGAGAGAGAGAGTGTGTGTGTATGTGTGTGTGTGTGTGTGTGTGTGTGTGTGTGTGTGTGTGTGCGCGCGCGTTTGTGTGTGTGTGTGTGTGTGTGTGTGTGTGTGTGTGTGTGTGTGTGTGTGTGTGTCTGTGCGCGCGCGCGTGTGTGTGTGTTTGAAGGAATGAGTGTACCGAAAAAAGATTGTGGCATATCATTATCTGGATTCATGACGTGATTTTTATTTGGCAGCTTTAATTAATGACTTATCCAATCAGTGTCACTTTGGCTTTCGCGTGTCACCACACGAGGAACATACCATAGAAAATGTACAAGCTCTCGGTGCTTTTGTCTGTGCATCTGTGCCTTTGAAATCGTTCCAACGTATCACTCAACAGAAGAGACTGCGACAACACCATCTAAGGGCAGCATGTTCCTCCATCATTGCAGTGAAAAGATATTGTGTTAGAAAACGTTCTTCTTCAAAGTCTGATAGAAAAATGACCTGACAGAAAAAAAAAAAATTCAAGCTGAACTGAACGTCCGCGGATTATTTGATATTAAAGCACTTCGCGAACTTAACGTTACTTTTTCTGGACTGTCAAGGCCGATGTTACTCAACGGTTATCCCCCCCCCCCCCCCCCCAACATGTCCTTCAAAATAAACATAATCCGTTGGCTTGATTTTGTTCATGTGGGACATACCATTCAAACAAACAAACAAACAAAAAAAAAGAAATAGAAAAACTAGAGATACTGTGTGCTTATTTGAAGAAAATGTCTTTAAAAAAAAATAATAAAATTCCGTTTTTGAATGATACTCTTTCAGATTTTTTTTTTTAAGAATACGCTTAATGCTTCGATCATACGCATTTCAAACACATGAAATATAAAACAATCAAACAATATCACATGGCCTCATTGCGCTCGTGTAGAACGTTTTTGTCCTGAAAGGACAAAATGACATGGATTTGGTATGTTTTGTTTATATATATATATATATATATTCTTCTGACAAGACACCAAATAATACCCACCCTTGGACTTCCACTGTGTTCTTCTGACAAGACACCAAATAATACCCACCCTTCGCCTTCCACTGTGTTCTGATGACAAGACACCAAATAATACCCACCCTTCTGACAAGACACCAAATAATACCCACCCTTCTGACAAGACACCAAATAATACCCACCCTTGGCCTTCCACTGTGGCACAAAGATGTTCTCTGGTTGACAACTGGACACGTTGCGGCCGTTCACCTCTGCACACACAGTCAGTGTGTTTCACACAAAGATGATGGGTGAATCTTGTTCATGTTCACCTCTGCACACACAGTCAGTGTGTTTCACACAAAGATGATGGTGAATCTTGTTCATGTTCACCTCTGCACACACAGTCAGTGTGTTTCACACAAAGATGATGGGTGAATCTTGTTCATGTTCACCTCTGCACACACAGTCAGTGTGTTTCACACAAAGATGATGGGTGAATCTTGTTCATGTTCACCTCTGCACACACAGTCAGTGTGTTTCACACAAAGATGATGGGTGAATCTTGTTCATGTTCCCTGTTGGTCGATAGTTTTCACATAAGTCAACAAGGGGCGCGCATGCGCGCACGGAACACACATCACACACATCAACACACACACAACGCGCGCGCGCGCGCGGCGCACGCACGCACGCAACGCACCCACATGCACGCACGCATCCACACACACATGCACGCACGCACGACGCACTTTCACACACCACGACACACACACACACACACACACACACACACACACACACACACACACGTCAAGAAAGAGGAAGAAAAGACGCAGATGGAGCAAGTGGAGGAAAGTAGAGGAATTCATGAGGGTTTTGTTTAGATTACAACAAGAACATGACCAACCTGTGATCAAACACTAATTCTACAATGGTATGGCAAAGATTTACGAACAAAAAAACGTGTGCAAGCGTTTTTACTCATGCGTGTCTTCTATGTCTTTATACACAAAAAAGCGATGGGGGAGGAGCAGGGGGAAGGGGGGGGGGGGGGGCACGACGAGGATTGTTATATTCCAGATTCTTGTTCAAAGCCAGGGAGGAGGAGAGATTCTTTTTCTTTGCATTCCAGCGTGATGGAGAGAGAGAGAGAGAGAGAGAGAGAGAGAGAGAGAGAGAGAGAGAGAGAGAGAGAGAGAGAGAGAGAGCTGGTCCAGTCAAGCAGCTGGTCAGTTTCTCAGCTTGCCGCCTACATAGTCACCCGAACAACAGAAAACAGAACCAAAGCACACACACACACACACACACACACACACACACACACACGGAGAGAGAGAGAGAGAGAGAGAGAGAGAGAGAGAGAGAGAGAGAGAGAGAGACAGACAGACAGACAGACAGACAGACAGAGAGACAGACAGACGGACAGGCACAGTCAGAGAGAGAGAGAAGAGAGACAGACAAACAGAGAGAACAGACAGACAGGCACAGTCAGAGACAGAGAGAGAGGGAGGAAGAGACAGACCAACAAAGAGAACAGCTAGACACACAGACAGACAGACACACTCAGAAAGAGAGAAAAGACAGCAGGCAGACAGACAGATAGACCAGATAGTCAGACTCACTCACAGAGAAAGAGAAAGAGACACAGAGAGAGACCAGACATACAGACAGACTCACTCACAGAGAGAGAGAAAGAGTCAGACAGACAGAGAGACCAGACAGACAGACTCACTCAGACTGAGACAGACAGAGAACAGCCACAGAGAGGCAGACAGACAGACGGAGAGAGTTCGTCACCTCTCTTTTTCCACAGGTACAGGCTGCGCATCTCCTTGGCTCTGTTGGTGTACACGCGTTTCTCGCTGGGCTTCAGGCGATGCCACCTGCCCGTCATCTGACGAATCAGTCGGCGCCCAGAACCCAGGCCCGTGGTCTTGGGGTGCAGGTGCGCCCTCTGGTCCTGGCAGAACAGCATGAAGCCGTTCATAGGCTTCTTCAGCACCGCCGTGCCCGCCTTGTCTTTTTCTTTCTCGTCATCCTCCTCTTCCTCCTCCTGCTGCTGCTCCTCCTGCTTCTGCTGTCGCCGCCTCTTTTCTTCTGCCAAGGTGAGAGCATCATAGACGGTTTGAGATCGGGTGGGGTGGTGGGTAGTGTTGGGCGGTACCTTTCTCTTTTTTTCTTCGTTGTTTTGAGTGTGTGTGTGTGTGTGTGTGTGTGTGTGTGTGTGTGTGTGTGTGTGTGTGTGTGTGTGTGTGTGTTTAGTTTGTGATTTCCTTGGTTTCTAGTAGTGTATGCTTTTCATTTCGTTGGATTCTTTTTGTCATTTTTTTTCTTTCCTTTTCTTTCTTATTTTTGTATTATTATTATTGTTTTTTTTTTTTTTTTGCTTTTGTCATTTTCGGTCACATCTCTGTCTCTTTGACTCTGACTGTGTGTGTGTGTGTGTGTGTGTGTGTGTGTGTGGTGTGTGTGTGTGTGTGTGCGTGTGTGTGTGTGTGTGTGTGTGTGTGTGTGTGTGTGTGTGTGTGTGTGTGTGTGCGTGCGTGCGTCTACGTGTGCGTGTGAATATGACCGAAGTGACTCGGCAGCAATGCTGTGTCTCCTCCGGTGGATTGCCTGCCTCACGACGTCTTGACATTGATCGCCCCCTCTCCCTCCTCCCCCCTGATTCTCCCCTTCCCTTACCACCTCAACCACCCTCCCCACCTCCCCCACCCCCCCCCCCACCTCCGTGGATTGCCGGTGCCGGGGCTGTGGCGGCGTGGGCCAGGCTGGCTGTTGCTGTTGCTGTGAACGGGGAGCCGGAATGACAGGCGCGGAATGTCTCAGACGTGAATGACTGGCGCGGAATGTCTCAGACGTGAATGACTGGCGGGGAATGTCTCAGACGTGAATGACAGGCGCGGAATGTCTCAGACGTGAATGACAGGCGCGGAATGTCTCAGACGTGAATGACTGGCGCGGAATGTCTCAGACGTGAATGACAGGCGCGGAATGTCTCAGGCGTGAATGACAGGCGCGGAATGTCTCAGACGTGAATGACTGGCGCGGAATGTCTCAGACGTGAATGACTGCCGGGGAATGTCTCAGCCGTGAATGACTGGCGGGGAATGTCTCAGACGTGAATGACTGGCGGGGAATGTCTCAGACGTGAGTGACTGGCGCGGAATGTCTCAGACGTGAGTGACTGGCGCGGAATGTCTCAGACGTGAATGACTGGCGCGGAATGTCTCAGGCGTGAATGACTGGCGCGGAATGTCTCAGACGTGAATGACTGGCGGGGAATGTCTCAGACGTGAATGACTGGCGGGGAATGTCTCAGACGTGAGTGACTGGCGCAGAATGTCTCAGACGTGAATGACAGGCGCGGAATGTCTCAGACGTGAATGACTGGCGCGGAATGACTGGCGGGGAATGTCTCAGACGTGAATGACTGGCGCGGAATGTCTCAGACGTGAATGACAGGCGCGGAATGTCTCAGGCGTGAATGACAGGCGCGGAATGTCTCAGACGTGAATGACTGGCGCGGAATGTCTTAGACGTGAATGACTGGCGCGGAATGTCTCAGACGTGAGTGACTGGCGCGGAATGTCTCAGACGTGAATGACTGGCGCGAAATATCTCAGACGTGAATGACTGGGGGGAATGTCCCAGACGTGAATGACTGGCGCGGAATGTCCCAGACGTGAATGACTGGCGCGCAATGCCTCAGACGTAGAACGAAAGATGAGACGGGAAAAAAAAGTGTTAAAATCGTTCCAGGAACAGCCGTTGAGAAGTGATTAGCGTCGCGGTCTCCCGGCTGGGGGGTCGTGCGTTCGATTCCCATCAGAGCCGTTTGGGATTTTTTTTTTTTTCTGCACCAACTGGCTCCTACCCAGCGCTGAGTTTGCTAAGGCTCAGTTGGGAAGACTGGGGCCACCATTCGAGTTTCAGCCACTGAATGGATGCGTCTCCGAGAGTGTTGCTCAAATTTCCTACCAACACTGCTGGTGTCTGTATTTCTCGGGCCTGGTTGACGCCGAGATTTATGATGAAAATAAGCATAGAGTTTAGCCCTGTCATGCAGTCTTAGACTGACTACCAGTCAGTAGCATCATCTTCATCATCCTTATTCTCGTCGATCAGTATTTTTAAAAGAATAAAAAGGTCTCAAATTCTGGGGCCCTTCATGCCCTGCTCTTATGGTGACCTCAGTTTCGATGTCTTCTCCACGTCTATGACCTTGGTTTGATTCCGTCGGGGTCACCGGTATTGGCATATTCATGGAAGCAGTCGTTGGACGGACGTGATGGCGCCCTCCGGAGAGCTAGCTCACTCAGGCGGGTTCTGCGACTGAGCTATTACTGTCGTCAGTAGGGGGCTTAGTAGGTGGTGTCCTGCGTATGTTGGATCAGAACAGGCGCCACTGAACACCACCAATGTGACTCGGCAGTGGTGCAGTGTCCCCTCCGGTGGGTTGCCTCTTGACGACTTGACAATGACTGCTCCCTGTGGATTGCCGGTGCCGGGGATGCGGCAGGCCTGGCCAGGCTGTGGCTGTGGACGGGAAGGGGTGGGGGGGGGGGGGGGGAGGGGGACGAGCGGCACGGATGCAATGCCACTAAGGTGGCACAGAAGATGGAACAGCAAAAACAAAACAAAACAAAACAAAAAAGCCGAAAAAAAAGAAGAAAAGAAAAGAAAAGAAAAAAAAATCGTTCAAGTAGTTATGTGTAATCTTGCTGAAAGACAGGAAAAACAAATCAACACACGCGGTTAAAAACATACCACTACAAGGCTTGGGCTTAAAAGAAAAGAAAAAGAAAAGAAAGAAAAAGCACCAACTCGTCGAACAAAACACGAAATACTAATGAGGGCACTGCAGACGGCAATGGAAACAAATTATAAAAGATTTTATATTAACCCTGCCGTTTAACAGAAGACAAACACAGCACAAGACAAAACGCGTTTCGCGTTTCGACCTTCTAGGTCTTCTTCAGGCAAGAGAAACAACAGCAATGAAAACGAAGAACGAGCGATCACTTAGCTTCTCAAATGTTTTCATTGTCCTGAATGTTGTTTATCTTGCCTGAAGAAGACCTAAAAGGTCGAAACGCGTCGTGTTTTATCTTGTAATTTGTTTTTCCATATTAAACGGCGGACTTAAATTCCTTTAACAATTTCCGCTTGCAGTCACCTCACGTTGAAACTAACGGAAATACCAAACCAGATTACAGATGGCAGGCGGAAACAGCCGCCATAGCTACCCACCGTGGAACAGCGCCCGGCCTTTCTCTGCCTCGCTGTAGAAGTTCTGCCTCTCTTCCTTGGACAGGTAGCGCCACACATGACCCAGGACCATGGCCACCACCTTGCTGTCAAAGGCCGGCACCAGCAAGTCGCGGAACTCCGAGCGGCAGGCTTTGGAGAACAGCATGAAGGCGTTGAGGGGCCGCTTCAAAGTGGGAAGCGAGTTCTCTGTCTGAGGATGTAAGATGGTGCCCGGGCTGCCTTTCTGGTCATCTTCCCCTGGAGGGATCGTGAATGGGGATCTCCGATGCCGGGTCTTCTGCGTGTAGGTGCCTTTTGGCTTCTTGGTGGTGGGTGTAGGTTGGCGTCGCTGCCGGGTTCTTGATGGTGAAGCATGTTTAGTCTTCTTGCGCTTTTTATGATCTGAAGTGGGCGAGAGGTGTGGAGGAGGGACCGGTGGGGCAGAGGGTGAAGAGGGGCAGGCAATGGAAACCCAAGAGGAGGAGGGAGGGGAGGAGGGGAGGGGGTGGGGTGGGGGGGGGGGGTGTGTGGGCGAGGATGGGACAGGGTTCACAAAGATTAGATATTCTCATGATTATGCGTTCGGCTCAGTATGCACATTCGTGTGTGTGTGTGTGTGTGTGTGTGTGTGTGTGTGTGTGTGTGTGTGTGTGTGTGTGTATGTATGTGTGTGTGTGTGTGTGCATGTGTGTGTGTGTGTGTGTGTGTGTGTCTGTGTGCGTGTGTGTGTGCGTGTGTGGGGTGTGTGTGCGCGTATGTGTGTGAGTCTGTCTTGTGTGTCTGTGTCTGTGTGAGTGTATGAGTGCGAGTTCGTACGCGCATGTGCGTATGTGTATGCATGTGAACGTGTGTTTGTGTGTGTCTGTGTGCATGTAAGCATATCGTTTTATGTTAAAAAAAAAAAAAGGAATTAGCACTAGTAAAAACAACATTTTGCTTCAAATTCAATGTGTGTGTGTGTGTGTGTGTGTGTGTGTGTGTGTGTGTGTGTGTGTGTGTGTGTGTGTGTGTGCATCTATCTATCTGTCAATCTGTCTGTGTCTATCTCTCTGTCTGTCTGTCTGTTTGTCGAGCTATCTAACTGTTTATCTATCTATCTATCTATCTACGAAAATGCGTGTGTGTGTTTGTGTTTAAGTCAGAGCGCGCGCGCAAGCATGAGTGTGTGTGTGTGTGTGTGTGTGTGTGTGTGTGTGTGTGTGTGTGTGTGTGTGTGTGTGTGTGCATCTTTCGATTTTCATAGGCATAACGGATGTATCCCTGGAAGAGTGGCAACATCTTATTTAACGAACAATGCAGATGACTGCCTCACTTGGGTCTTCTTTGTGCTGACGTGTGTTATGCTGGGAAGTGTCACCATTTGCCATGTTCATAACTTTTTGTTGTTTTTAAGTCACCAATAGTCGCCCTTCACTTCCTGCTCTCTTGGTGATCTCGGTGTGACTCTAGAGGTCATCTCCACGTTTATCTTAAACATGACTTTGCGTCAAGAACTATCGGTCTTGGCCAAGTTTAAAGCGACCATCGGAAGATGCGACAGACAAAAATGTAACTAACGTCATTCATCCAGCCAGCGTTGTTGCAAATTCCTTTTGGATGGGTTTGTCTTCGACCAGCTCTAACCAAATCGTGAGTTAATAGTAAAACTTTAATGTGCGAAAGGGCATGAGTTCATTTATCTTTTTGGACTGAAAGCTCAACTGAAAAAGATCAAGATGAGCAGGCGCATGAGGAGGAAGTGAGGATGGTTCCTCCTGTGTGGTGCTGATGCAATGGATAATGCAAGACTACCTCGGAAGATACCACATATCAGTACTTGGCACAAGCTGTGGTGAGAGACAGGGAGAGAGAGAGCGAGCGAGCGAGAGAGAG
>CM065716.1:4521436-4528936 GCA_033310375.1 Conus canariensis
GTTCAAACATCGCCAATACAGAAACCTAGGTCAGTGTTCAAACATCGTCAATACAGAAACCTAGGTCAGTGTTCAAACATCGCCAATACAGAAACCTAGGTCAGTGTTCAAACATCGTCAATACAGAAACCTAGGTCAGTGTTCAAACATCGCCAATACAGAAACCTAGGTCAGTGTTCAAACATCGTCAATACAGAAACCTAGGTCAGTGTTCAAACATCGTCAATACAGAAACCTAGGTCAGTGTTCAAACATCGTCAATACAGAAACCTAGGTCAGCGTTCAAACATCGTCAATACAGAAACCTAGGTCAGTGTTCAAACATCGCCAATACAGAAACCTAGGTCAGCGTTCAAACATCGTCAATACAGAAACCTAGGTCAGTGTTCAAACATCGTCAATACAGAAACCTAGGTCAGTGTTCAAACATCGCCAAGAAACTACTTCGGAATTAAGCATAACATGTGTTTCCACATGCCTCTAACTTAGTTGGTTCCTCTGCTATTACATGATCTTCATTCTCCATGGCAATTACTCGCTTAAAACTGCCTGCTCATTATATTCAGGACTGAAATTCATCGTTCTACCTTGTCAGTTGCTGTGACACATGCGGTCTGGAAAGTAAGAACAAAACACTTAAAAAAAGATTAAACTATCCACCTATATTCAAAATGGTAGAAGATTCAGGATTCAGGATTCAAAATATTAGGACATGTGTTAAACACATAGCCTTTTAAGGCTTTTAATTGTCCCATCATTTGATGAAAATTAAAAAAAAAAAAAAAGATATGGGTCATACACGGTCATTTGTGATCGCTCAGTCTTTAGTGACGGCTTTAATCATCATAATCATATTTTGTATCAACAAAGTACCGTCATTTGTCAATTAGGTCTTTGAAGGTGTTAATATCTTGTACACATTTAATGTTAGAGGGCAACATATTCCATAGAGGTGCAACACGGTTACTGAAACAAAATTTCCTTTTGTTGGTATGACTGTATTCAATAAAGATTTTACTAGTACTATTTCTAGTAAGGGTATGATTTGTTAATTTAAAGAAATCTTGCATATTTGTATTATGAATGTTATTAAAAATCTTGAAAGCTTGAATTATGTCTCCTCTAACTCTTCTAGCTTTCAATGAGGGGATATTTAAGTGCTTCAATCTGTCTCTATAACACAAATTCTGTATACCATGTACGAAATTGAAGACATGGATACAGATCGACGGCTTACAAGAAGGGGCATACGACCGAGAGCAATTCATGAATATGTTACGTTATGTTTTGATCGTTCACGTGAAATAAGTTGTGACTGTAATTGTCCTCCTAGCACCTAAAACACATGAGACCAGACATAGTAGTCCACTCTAAGTCAACCAAGCAGCTGATCATGATCGAGCTCACGGTGCCATATGAGAACAGAATGGAGGCAGCTCAAATCTACAAGACTGAAAAGTATGCTGATCTGGCAAACAGCCTGAGGAGAGAAGGCTATCAGGTCAAAGTCCTCACTGCAGAAATTGGAGCTAGGGGGTTTGTAGGAACGTCTGCATACAGCCTCATGAAACAGCTCTCAGTTGCAGGGAAGGAAAAAACCAGAGCCCTGAAAGCAATGGCAGAAGCGGCAGAGAGGTGTTCAAGCTGGATCTGGTCAAGGAGGAACAAAAGTGAACTTCATAAGGCTTAATTTCCCTACAAATATCAGGTGTCCCTGTGGCTCAGTGGTTAAAGCGCGAGTCATTAAGTGGAAAATGAGCATGTCCAGAGGGTCATGGGTTCGAATCCCAGCCATGGCTCGTCCCAAGATGGGAAAAAAAGGGGCAGCAGAGGGACATCCGGAGTCATGAACCGGGTGTGGCCCAACCCCCCTAGAGTGTCAGGAGATAAGGGCCGAAACACTTGCTTGAAGGGGGCTTCTCTTCTGAGGACTCTCTGCTGCCACGCTCTCCACGAGTTTCTTTCTACTGATGCATGGGTAAACCATTGACTTCCGGGAATAGGCCGGAGGACGTCCGGGAAAGACCGGAGGACACTGGGAAAGACCAGAACCAAGGGCTTTGTGGGCTGGCTCCCCACTTTGCCTTAAACATGTGGCTACTAAAAATAAAAGGAAAAGATGCTCCCAGGATTCACCGAAAGGGGGAGAGAATGATGAATCCATCGGTGCTCAACCAATCATGACTGCAAATCCCAAACGGACTATGAACATGGACCAAATGGAATATCCATGTGTCTGTGGAAAGCGTTTCGCTACCACCCGTGGCATGAAGATCCACAGAACAAAGATGGGATGTGTGAAGACTCATCTGAATGAGCAGCAGCGCACTGCATCAGCAGATAAGACGTCGGAAGACCAAGGCCAGGATTTAAACCACAGTGCCAAGGACATCCACGCTGTTGGTTCGGATGAGGAATTTGCACAGGCCCTCGATGCCAGGCGCCTGAAACTCAACCTGCCACGAGCAAACGAAACTGAAGATTGGGAGAAACTGGATGCAAAAATCGTCCAAAGACTCGATGCACTGATAGGGAAAAGCACCCTGGAACACAAACTAGCCACATATGGGGACATTGTGTATGCCACATGTAGAGACGCCTATGGAGCAAAACTACCCAAAGAGAAAACACCTCCAAAGAAATCCAGACGCCAAGAAAAGATGGACAAGATCAGGGTCCAAAAGAAAAACCTCAAGATGCAAATGAAGACCGCACTGCCAGCTGAAAAACAAGGCTTGGAAAAACTGTGGAAAGACCTGAAAGAAAAACACAGTGCCCTCAGCAAAGCGGAATCTGCGAGGAAGAGGAAGAGCAAAAAGAAGAAGACACAAGAGCGCTTCTTCAGAGACCCCTTCCAGTTTGCCAGAACACTGTTTGAGCAGCCAAAATCTGGGACCCTAAGTGTGGACAAAGGAGTTCTTGAGCAGCATCTGAGGAAAACATACTCTGACCCACAGAGCAAAGCACCACTCGACATTCAAGGTCTGGTGTGGCCAACCAACCCTGAGGAACAGTTCAATGGCAAGCCTCCAACGTTGGCGGAAATCAAGAAGGTGGTCGACAAAGCCAGAGCCAAATCATCACCAGGGCCAAACGGAATACCTTACCAGCTTTACAAGAAATGTCCCAAGGTGCTGGAGTGGCTCCACAGGCTGCTGCGATCGGCTTGGAGAAACCAGAAGATCAGCGGCCAGTGGATGACGGCAGATGGTGTGTACATCCCCAAAGAGCAAAACTCAAGTGACATTAGCCAGTTCAGGCCAGTATCACTACTGAACGTCGAAGGGAAAATCTTCTTCTCTGTCATGGCAGCAAGGCTGACCAAGTACCTGATGGAAAACAAGTACTTGGATGTGTCAGTCCAGAAAGGTGGCATCCCAGGCGTGGCGGGCTGTGTAGAACACGCCACAATGATCTGGGACGCAATCCAAAAAGCAAAAACAGAAAAGAGAGACCTGGACGTAGTGTGGCTTGATCTGGCA
Organism: Conus canariensis; assembly: GCA_033310375.1. Taxonomy (NCBI): domain Eukaryota; kingdom Metazoa; phylum Mollusca; class Gastropoda; order Neogastropoda; family Conidae; genus Conus; species Conus canariensis. The sequence goes on from CM065716.1 coordinate 4,524,919, forward strand.
AACGCATATGGATCTGTGCCCCATGAGATGATACAGTTGGCTCTTGAGATGTACCATGTGCCAAAGAACATCCGCGACATGCTCAAGAAGTACTTCAATGGCTTCTCAATGCGGTTCTCTACCAAGGAGTACACAACAGACTGGATCAACTTGGAAGTGGGTATTGCAATGGGCTGTGCAATTTCCCCAATACTGTTCGTGCTGGCAATGGAACTCATCTTGAAAGCAGCAACAAACAACGCGAGACAAACAGACCTTGGCGATGGATACAAGATGCCTCCTCTCAAGGCCTTCATGGATGACACTACAGTGATTTCATCCAGAGAAGACGAGACACGTCATGTGCTGGAGAGGCTGGACGACATAGTTGCCTCATCCAGAATGAAGTTCAAGCCAAAGAAATCACGGAGTCTCTCACTGAGGAAAGGAAAAGTGGCCGGATCTGTGGTCTTCAGTGTTGCCAACCAGGCCATTCCAACAGTCACAGAAGAACCAGTCAAGAGCCTTGGAAGATGGTATGATGATACGCTGAAAGACACACAAAGAGCAAAAGAAACCAAGCGGATGGCGGAGGAAGGCTTGGAGACCATTGACCAGTGTGGGCTCCCTGGCAAATACAAGGTCTGGTGTCTGCAGTTCATGCTGATACCAAAGCTGCTATGGCCTCTGATGATATACGACATCTGCACCAGCATAGTGGAGGCAATGGAAGCCAAAATCAACAAGTTCACAAGGAAATGGCTTGGTGTCCCACCCTGTCTGACTGACATAGCGCTGTACTGTCGCCAAGCAAAGCTGAAACTACCCCTGAAATCCATCCTGGAGGAATACAAAGCAGGGAAGATCAGACTTCAAAGCATGCTGGAGGACTCAGGAGACAAGGTGGTAGAAGCAATTAAGCCCCAGCTGAAGACAGGCAGAAAATGGAAAGTTCAAGAGGCGATGGATTCTGCAAAAGAAAGTCTCAAGATCAGAGAAATAACAGGACACACACAGACCAACAGACAGGGACTGGGGGTGACCAAAACTGAATGGTGGTCAAAGGCCAAAGGAAAAGCCAAAAGAGACATGATGATTCAGGAGATGAGAAAAGAAGAAGACCAAAAAAGACTCCAAAAAGCAGTCCAGCAGAGCCAGCAAGGGCAATGGACAACGTGGGAGAATGCACTCCAAAGAAGTCTCACTTGGAATGACATTTGGCACATGGCCCCTCTCAGGATCAGCTTCATTCTCAGATCTGCATATGACCTTCTGCCCTCAAATGCAAACCTGGTGAAGTGGGGGAAAACAGACGATCCTGCATGCCCCCTCTGCCATGAAAAACAAACAGTGGAGCATGTCCTAAGCTCATGTAAAGTAGCCCTGGCTCAAGGAAGGTACACATGGAGGCACAACCAAGTGCTCAAAGAAATTGTACAAGTAGTCTGGGCTAGTACCAACACCACAAAAGGGAAAATCAGGACTCCAAAAGCACCCGCAACATTCTTCACGGCAGGAGGCAGCAAATCATGGCCAAGAACAACAGTGCCACTCGAAACATGCAGGCAGAGTCTGCTGGACGGGGCAGATGACTGGGAGTGCACTGCAGACCTCCCAGAATGGAAGAGTCACCCAGAGATCATCAGCAAGAGTGGCATGAGACCAGACATAGTAGTCCACTCTAAGTCAACCAAGCAGCTGATCATGATCGAGCTCACGGTGCCATATGAGAACAGAATGGAGGCAGCTCAAATCTACAAGACTGAAAAGTATGCTGATCTGGCAAACAGCCTGAGGAGAGAAGGCTATCAGGTCAAAGTCCTCACTGCAGAAATTGGAGCTAGGGGGTTTGTAGGAACGTCTGCATACAGCCTCATGAAACAGCTCTCAGTTGCAGGGAAGGAAAAAACCAGAGCCCTGAAAGCAATGGCAGAAGCGGCAGAGAGGTGTTCAAGCTGGATCTGGTCAAGGAGGAACAAAAGTGAACTTCATAAGGCTTAATTTCCCTACAAATATCAGGTGTCCCTGTGGCTCAGTGGTTAAAGCGCGAGTCATTAAGTGGAAAATGAGCATGTCCAGAGGGTCATGGGTTCGAATCCCAGCCATGGCTCGTCCCAAGATGGGAAAAAAAGGGGCAGCAGAGGGACATCCGGAGTCATGAACCGGGTGTGGCCCAACCCCCTAGAGTGTCAGGAGATAAGGGCCGAAACACTTGCTTGAAGGGGGCTTCTCTTCTGAGGACTCTCTGCTGCCACGCTCTCCACGAGTTTCTTTCTACTTCCTTCTTCGTTTTCTCTATAAGGACATGCTGCAAACTTTGGATGTCATTTGCCTGTTCATTATTTATCAAAATAACACAGTAACTCACCTAGTTATAACTCGTGTGTTCAGAAGGGCTGCTATTAGAATCAATGTGTTAATCGCATTCCGAGAAAGGATTCCAGAAATGTTTGGATACTGAATGTATAAAAGCGAACTGTGGACAGAAGGTGGTCACCTGGCGGAGGAAATTCGAAAGGCGGCAGCACATCAAAACTAGAGTCTTCTAACCCGTTTGCAAAGGATGGTCCCGCCTTGTTGTCGCTGCTGTTGATCTCGGTCCTGGTGGAGTTCGTCGTCGGTATCCGTTTCCGCTTCTTGCCTCTGCCCAGCCACCTGTTCCTGTTGTGTTTTTTCAGGGTCCTGAACTGCTGCTCCACGTACTTGCGCCATTTTTCCTCAATTTTCTTGCTCTTGTGAGCGCCGGAGGTGCTGGCACCAGTGTCTGAAAACGTTACGGATTTCCTTTTTCGACTGAAAAGCCATGGTCTTCGTCGGGCTAAAATGCTCCTGACGGAAGTGGATTGTTGAGAGCTATTCGGAAAGGAGCCTTCGTTGTTGGAGGTGAAATCCATGGCTGATGATTGTTGTGGAGGATGAAGGGAAGACAGGACAGCTAGCTGGGCAGAGGACGCCTTCTGAGAGGCGGTGGCTTTGTTCTTTCCTCCCCCCTATACCACAACACCCAGACAACTATGACGTCAAACTTATTTACGTATGCGATAGTTCTTCGTCACAGCCAAGGGTTTCTTGCAATGTGCCTTCGTAGACAGGCCTAGTTACCTGGGGTTATGTAACAAGAATAAGAATCGCAGTAATTATGGATAGAAGCAGCAGCAGCAGAAGCAATAGTAGTAGTAGTCATAGTGTCAAGTGCAAGCCCGGCTTTAGCATATTTACGACCACATATCGGCATGCCGCCCACCTCCACCCCACCATCTCTCCCCAAACTCCCTCTCTTCTTCCCTTCCCTCAACAGGGTAGGCCTGCATTAGCCTATCGTGAAAAAAAACCTGCTCATGACCAACTTTCAAATTCCATTTAGAAATAAGCGAGAGTCAGGGCATTACTTCTCCTATTTCTAATATTAATCGCTTCAGATCTAGTCTATCACGGGACAGCTTTTTCAGTAATGAGAGCCTTTGCTAAGCAGAGATCTCATAACACTTCTGATTTAGATTCAGTCGCTTCAGATCTAGCCTATTTCATCACGGGACTTTTTGCAGTTTTGTTGTAATGTGAGCCTTTAACAAGATCAGACTGATGCGCTCCCTGGTCATTGCCATATTTCTCTAAGCCTGTAAGACGTGGACTTTAGCAGCTGAACATGAGAAAAGGATGCAGGCATTAGAGATGAGATGCTTCCTCAAGATCCTTGGCATCTCATACAAAGACTACATTACCAACTTGGAGGTACAGACCAGGGTAAGGCAAGCCATTGGACTCTACGAAGACCTGTTGTCCACAGTGAGAAGAAGGAAAATTGGATGGTATGGTCATGTATCAAGATCAACAGGACTTGCCAAAGTCACTCGACAAGGAACAGCGTGAGAAGGCAGAAGGAGGGGAAGACAGAGAGATGGGAGGACAACACCAGTGCATGGACTGGCCTCACACTCAGCAACTGCTTGAGAGAACCGCGAGGAGTGGAGGAAGCTGGTTGCGATGTCTTCTGTGGCGCCCAACGGTCTTCAAGGCTCCGGGATAGTTGAAGGTGGAG
>CM065716.1:4541436-4551436 GCA_033310375.1 Conus canariensis
TTGAATGTTTTTGTCATCCTAATTGTTTTTCGTATTGTACAGAAAAAAGCGTTTGTGCAGAAGAGGGGGAGGAGGGGGGGGGGAGAGGCACCAAAGAAAATCTCCCAGTGATTAAATTCACTCTGACCTTAAATGAAAACGAAACACCACAGACAGAAACATCTGAATGCAACTGAATGTCAAAAGTAAAGGGCCACTAAACCTGATGCTTGCCAAAGGAAGAAAGGAAGAGGGTGACCTGTAAGTAATGTGTGGATATGACCTCTTGGACGTTGAGAAAATAATTGTCAAATGCTTAAAAATCCTTGCTCAATAGAGCTTATTCTGTTCATCTGGCAGGATTTACCCTCCCCCCACCTCCTTCCTCCCTTTCCTTTCCTTTCCTACACCCTCGTCCTCTCCACATTTTGGTTCGAGTTTTCAAATCTTGATAATGGAATTGAAGAGCGGTGATCTCTTTTTGTGGTGTGTATTTAAAGCATTAATTAACCCCATCGGTTTTTTTTTTTTTTTTTTTTTTTTGTCACAGTTCCATTTCTTGTGCGAAGGGTTAACTCTTTCGTTATCTGCCATATCCCATTCCATTTAATCAACCCTTGCTCGTCCCCCCATCTTCCTCCTCCCTCACCCTTCCTGTCATCTCTGCTGATTCAGATATATCAGAAAATTCATGCTCCTGCCTTACCCTTGACCCCCCTGTCCTTATAGCCAAGCCCCTCCACACACACCAACCTCAACCACAACCCACCCCCTCCACTCTCCCTATTGTAATCCAGTGAGGTAGAAGAGAGATGAAGGTACTTCTTCCCTTCCATAACCCTCCTCCCTCCCCAGCACCCCCTTGTCCTTACTGCTGGCCCTCCACTTCCTCTGTCCACCCCCCCCCCCCCCCCCCCTAGGCTCTCACTCATTTAAATCTAAAATCTAATCAGCGGTATTAGCAAACTGATGAGAATGTCTTTCTCCGCCTTTAGATTTGGATACAGATGTATCAAACCTCGTTGCTGCTACAGAGCGTCAGTTAGCAATGAGTAACAGTTCATATCCATCACTTGGTATTTAAAGTTTAATTCAGAATCTAATAACCCATCAATAAAATCCAAAGTCATCTGTAATGCAGCTCGTGGGAAGAATGACCCTGTCGGGTGCATAAAGATGGACAAAACCCGGTGTCTGAATGAGTAATAAGCGTTACGTGTTGTTGACTGGTCACTACGTAACTTCTGTATAACTGTTTGTTTGTAGTATGGTGTGTTACGCAACGTACATTACACAGGAAACGAAGTCTTATATGCAAGATTAAATCAAACAGTGGCGGACGTCCATAAATGATGGCAGAGTAATCATTCTTCATGGACTAAAAAGAGATTCACAGCCACACTGCCAAGGTGGCCACTGTTGTAGCTGACTTGGGGTTAACAACGACACAAACCAACTGTTCTGTTGGATGTGTTATTATTCTTTCATTTGTTATGCTTTAGAACAAAGACAGATTTTGTAGACAGCCACACAACAGGAGCAAACAACTGACAGCACAGTGTTTTCAAGTGTTGGATCTACATGTTTGGCAGTCAGCTCACTCCACTTTTATTATACAGTGGTGCCATGTGTTGGTTCTACACGTTTGGCAGTCAGCTCACTCCACTTTTATTACACAGTGGTGCCATGTGTTGGTTCTATGCGTTTGGCAGTCAGCTCACTCCACTTTTATCATACAGTGGTGCCATGTGTTGGTTCTACACGTTTGGCAGTCAGCTCACTCCACTTTTATCATACAGTGGTGCCATGTGTTGGTTCTACACGTTTGGCAGTCAGCTCACTCCACTTTTATCATACAGTGGTGCCATGTGTTGGTTCTATGCGTTTGGCAGTCAGCTCACTCCACTTTTATTATACAGTGGTGCCATGTGTTGGTTCTATGCGTTTGGCAGTCAGCTCACTCCACTTTTATTATACAGTGGTGCCATGTGTTGGTTCTACACGTTTGGCAGTCAGTCCACTCCACTTTTATCATACAGTGGTGCCATGTGTTGGTTCTATGCGTTTGGCAGTCAGCTCACTCCACTTTTATTATACAGTGGTGCCTTTTCGTGGTCGTCATGTGTTGGTTCTATGCGTTTGGCAGTCAGCTCACTCCACTTTTATTACACTGTGTTGCCATGTGTTGGTTCTATGCGTTTGGCAGTCAGCTCACTCCAATTTTATTATACAGTGGTGCCATGTATTGGTTCTGCATGTTTGGCAGTCAGCTTACTCCACTTTTATTATACAGTGGTGCCATGTGTTGGTTCTACACGTTTGGCAGTCAGCTCACTCCACTTTTATTACACTGTGTTGCCATGTGTTGGTTCTACACGTTTGGAAGTCAGCTCACTCCACTTTCATCAAACTGTGTTGCCATGTATTGGTTCCATATGTTGGGCGGTCTGATCACGCCACCTTTACCACACTGTGTGACACTGGGCTGGTTCCATATGTTGGGCGGTCTGATCACGCCACCTTTACCACACTGTGTTGCCATGGGTTGGTTCCACATGTTGGGCGGTCTGATCACGCCACCTTTACCACACTGTGTTGCCATGGGTTGGTTCCATATGTTGGGCGGTCTGATCACGCCACCTTTACCACACTGTGTTGCCATGGGTTGGTTCCATATGTTGGGCGGTCTGATCACGCCACCTTTACCACACTGTGTTGCCATGGGTTGGTTCCATATGTTGGGCGGTCTGATCACGCCACCTTTACCACACTGTGTTGCCATGGGTTGGTTCCATATGTTGGGCGGTCTGATCACGCCACCTTTACCATACTGTGTTGCCATGGGTTGGTTCCATATGTTGGGCGGTCTGATCACGCCACCTTTACCACTACTGTGTTGCCATGGGTTGGTTCCATATGTTGGGCGGTCTGATCACGCCACCTTTACCATACTGTGTTGCCATGGGTTGGTTCCATATGTTGGGCGGTCTGATCACGCCACCTTTACCACACTGTGTGCATGGGTTGGTTTCATGCGTTTGGGGTCTGATCACGCCACCTTTACCACACTGTGTTGCCATGGGTGTTTCATGGTTTGGTGTCTGATCACGCCACCTTTACCACACTGTGTGACACTGGGCTCGTTTCATGCGTTTGGTTGTCTGATCACGCTACCTTTACCACACTGTGTGACACTGGGCTCGTTTCATGCGTTTGGTTGTCTGATCATTCACTTTTATGTCCTTGCATCACCTCCCGCCAGCAAACACTACTTGTAAAAACCTGGCATCACCTCCCCAGCAAACACTCTATGTAAAAACCTGCATCACCTCCCGCCAGCAAACACTCTATGTAAAAACCTGCATCACCTCCCGCCAGCAAACACTCTATGTAAAAACTATTGCATATGTCTGCATCACTCCCGCCAACAAACACTCTATGTAAAAACTTGCATCACCTCCCGCCAGCAAACACTCTATGTAAAAACCTGCATCACCTCCCGCCAGCAAACACTCTATGTAAAAACCTGCATCACCTCCCGCCAGCAAACACTATGTAAAAACCTGCATCACCTCCCGCCAGCAAACACTCTATGTAAAAACATTGCATCACCTCCGCCAGCAAACACTCTATGTAAAAAACCTTGCATCACCTCCCGCCAGCAAACACCTATGTAAAAACCTGCATCACCTCCCGCCAGCAAACACTCTATGTAAAACCTTGCATCACCTCCCGCCAGCAAACGACTCATATGTAAAACCTTGCATCACCTCCCGCCAGCAAACACTATGTAAAAACCTGCATCACCTCCCGCCAGCAAACACTCTATAGTATAAAACCTTGCATCACCTCCCGCCAGCAAACACTATTACTGTATAAAACACCTGCTTCATCACCTCCCGCCACCTCTAGCAAAACACTCATGGTAAAAACTTGCAAGACCTCCCGCCAGCAAACACTCTATGTAAAACCTTGCATCACCTCCCGCCAGAAACACTCTATGTAAAACCTTGCATCACCTCCCGCCAGCAAACACTCTATGTAAAAACCTGCATCACCTCCCGCCAGCAAACACTCTATGTAAAAACCTGCATCACCTCCCGCCAGCAAACACTCTATGTAAAAACCTGCATCACCCCCCGCCAGCAAACACTCTATGTAAAAACCTGCAATGCTTTAAGTGTTGATTTGTGTCGATTAGATACTGAATTAAGTCCTTCCATAAATCTGATATCAAAGACATTCCATAAAAAAATTCCAATGCCTTAAGTATTGATGTATGTTGATTACATACTACATTAAGTTCTTTCACAAATCATATATCAGAGACATTCCATAAAAGCTCCAGTGCCTTAGTGTTGATTTCATACTGAATTTAGTTATTTCACAGATCATATATCAAAGACATTCCATAAAACCTCCAGTGCCTTAAGTGTTGATGTGTGTTGATTACATACTGAATGTACTTCTTTCACAAATCATATAGCAAAAACATTCCTGAGCTTCTTGGCTGTGCCATAATTTCAGTAGTTGCTCACGTGTTCCAGGTTTCCAACTTCCCCCCATCATTCAACCTTTTCTCACGGCAAGTTAAGCCCAGAAATATAGTAAAGGTAAACCTGGAAATTACCTTGAAAGAAATAAGCCTTTTGACTTCAGCATGTTTGGAATAATTACTGTGAAAAAGAAACTCCATGGAAAGTTCAGTTTAACCAAATAGGAGTGTACATTGAAGCTCATGTGAACTCATGCAAATGGATTATACCAATGAGTTAGCAAACAATAATGCAAGGAATTAGCAAACAAAGAATATAAGTAATTAATGTAGGTGTACACACCACGCGCAGACACTAATAAAGGATAAATTTGATCATATTTAGTATAGGGGAAGACAATAACCGCAAGCACAATTAAACCCTAATTGTCAATGTTTCGGCTTTTAATGGATAAAAATACCGTTTATTTTATTTCATATAAACGAATCTTCTGATGAGAACGAATTTTCTGATGAGAATATTTTTCTTTAACTGAATTTGTCATGGAAATAACAGTAGAGGAAGGGAAGACAATTCAAACACTTTTCAGTCTGGTTACTTGCTATGTTCCATTCTGTCTCAATACCAAGGGAAGGAAATCCAGCAAAGCCAAGTGCACAGCAGACAATTCAACCTCACATCGCCTAATTAATTTATTTGTGAGCCTGATTAATTGCCTAGCTGTTTTCGCTGATATTGTATATGAAAAAAGGACATGAACAATCTGTCCGCAATAAACATGCTTCATCTTCATGTCCTTAGATTCTGACAATAAATCATATCTTACTCTTCCGATTCGCCACAGACACAGTACGAGCAGGAATGTGTGTGTGTGTGTGTGTGTGTGTGTGTGTGTGTGTGTGTGTGTGTGTGTGTGTGTGTGTGTGTGTGTGTGTGTGCCTGTGCCTGTGTCTGTGTAAATCATTTGAATAAACTAGCATTATGAATATTAAGAAAAATAGAACCAGCGTTTTTTCGTAAGCAAAGTTGAATGTGGCCTGATAATTTTTCCAGCAGTCCAGTATAACGTGGCAAGGACAGTTCATGTCTGTCAACTATATCATCGATATTAGGAAGACGGGCTTTTGTCCTCGGTGATCAAAAAAGTATTTCATGAAACGAAATTGGATCATCCGACCACATTTCCTTGTTCTCTGTCTGTCTGTCTGCCTGTCTTTCACCCCTCTCTCTCCTTCTCTCTCTCTCTCTCTCTCTCTCTCTCTCTCTCTCTCTCTCTCTTTACACACACACACACAAGCACATTCTTGTAAGCATGCACAAAGCACATGTGCACAGAACACACACACACACACACACACACACACACACACACACACACACACACACACATAATAATAATAATAATAATAATAATAATAATAAATACTTATATAGCGCCTGTTCTCGGCTAGAGACCAAGCTCTAAGCGCTTTACAATTAACACTCGTTTACACGACGGGCTGCCTACCTGGGTAGTGCCGACTGAAGAGCTGCCAGCTGGCGCTTCATTCAGTCGTTTCCCGTATCATCCAGTCAATATCGTTCACTCAATTTCCTTACTTCCTTCATTCTTTCCATTTCTCACGCAGGGTGCATGCTATGTGTAACGTGTCATCCATGCCAACGGCCAAACTGGCCTTCTCTTCCGAAAGTTGGTGATGGGATTTTACGTGTGTGCAAGATATTATGTGTGCGTTCACACACGGAACCTCGGTTTATAGTCTCATTCGAAGGACTGTATGGGAAATGGAGTCAGAACCAATGTTAACTCCGAGGGAAAAATCCCCCCATACCGAAACGCCTCGGCTGAGATTCGAACCCGCAACCCCAGGATCATCAAGATTACGAGTCCGGCGCTCTACCAACTGAGCTATTCCGGCTCCCGCGCACACACGAACACACACACACACACACACACACACACACACACACACACACACACACACACAACACACACACTCACTCACATGCACACACACGCACATACACACAGAGCTGCGCACGTGCACACACACACACACATACCCCACACACACACACACACACACACACACACACACACACACACATACACACACATACACACGCACACACACACATTAACACAAACATGTACACAAATATACTTGGATTTGATTTATTCAGCAGTGGAATGAATATTGTTCAATATGCTGGATTGGACAGTTGACAGTGCAGTAATAGTAGACTGAAGGAGAGTGGATTGGACAGTTGACAGTGCAGTGATAGCAGACTGAAGGAGAGTGGATTGGACAGTTGACAGTGCAGTAATAGTAGACTGAAGGAGAGTGGATTGGACAGTTGACAGTGCAGTAATAGTAGACTGAAGGAGAGTGGATTGGACAGTTGACAGTGCAGTAATAGCAGACTGAAGGATAGTGGATTGGACAGTTGACAGTGCAGTAATAGTAGACTGAAGGAGAGTGGATTGGACAGTTGACAGTGCAGTAATAGCAGACTGAAGGAGAGTGGATTGGACAGTTGACAGTGCAGTAATAGCAGACTGAAGGAGAGTGGATTGGACAGTTGACAGTGCAGTAATAGCAGACTGAAGGAGAGTGGATTGGACAGTTGACAGTGCAGTAATAGCAGACTGAAGGGGAGTGGATTGGACAGTTGACAGAGGATCACAGGCAACGACAGAGGGAAAGTGGAACACTGTAGAACGTCCATCACTTCCCGAGCTGAAATCCAAAATCATGCCCTTCATTAGAACCATGCTGTAGTGGAGGATGACAGAACAGAGGAGGAGGAGGAGGAGGAAGAGGAGAGGAAGAGGAAGAGGAGAGAGAGAGAGAGAGAGAGAGAGAGAGAGAGAGAGGTGTACACGCACATGCACAACATGCGCAAATACATGCAGTCACACACACACACACACACACACACACACACACACACACACACACACACACACACAACACACACACATGCATGCAGGCACAAGCGCGCACACACACACACACACACACACACACACACACACACACACACACACACACACACACAAGAATGACTTAATGACTGAAACCAGTGTAACATCAGTTTAACCTTTGGTTGTACTAACATTTAAAGATACTCTATAACAGAATACCATCTTTTCAAGAAACAGAAATATCAGACTCACTACCACCACCCCAACACCCCCACACCCGCATACACTCAAATACACAGGCACGTACACACGCACGCACGCACGCACGCATGCATGCACGCAAGCACACACACACACCACACACACACACACACACACACACACACACACACACTCACCACTCACTCACACTCACTCACACACACACACCACCACACACACACACACACACACACACACACACACACACACACACACGGAAGATGTAAGGATCTCATAAAGTAAAACTTATGAAAATACGCTGTTCCTCTTTTTTTTATATTCTTCTATTGCAGTCTGGTATCTTTCCTCTCCCTCTCCAAGGCCCCTGTTCCCCCTTCTCTTTCCTTCCCTTTCCCTCCCTCCCTCCAAGAGAATGCATCCTCTTTAGAGTGCTGTCCTGTCTTTCGCTCTTTGGCGTTTCTCACTTTTTATGTGACTGCACTATGCACTTTCAGCCTCTTTATGATGAGATGAAGTCTTTCAAACTTCTGCAGACAGTGCAGAGTGTGTTCAGTCCAAGTTCAGAGACTGCGTGGTGCCTGGCTCTGTGGACTGTTTATCACATGGAATCTCAGAGACTGCGTGGTGCCTGGCACTGTGGGCTGTTTATCACATGGAATCTCAGAGACTGCGTGGTGCCTGGCACTGTGGACTGTTTATCACATGGAATCTCAGAGACTGCGTGGTGCCTGGCATTGTGGACTGTGTATCACATTGAATCTCAGAGACTGCGTGGTGCCTGGCACTGTGGGCTGTTTATCACATTGAATCTCAGAGACTGCGTGGTGCCTGGCACTGTGGACTGTGTATCACATGGAATCTTAGAGACTGCGTGGTGCCTGGCTCTGTGGACTGTTTATCACATGGAATCTCAGAGACTGCGTGGTGCCTGGCATTGTGGACTGTGTATCACATTGAATCTCAGAGACTGCGTGGTGCCTGGCACTGTGGGCTGTGTATCACATGGAATCTCATTCACTGGGAAGATGTTTTAAACCCCTGCCTTCCTCCCAACATTTTATGTTAAAAATGTTAGAATGTTATTCTCAGTAAATCATGAAAGCATGGCTCAGCATCTAAATCGCAAGTATAACAAGGATTCTCCTCATTCCCTCTTTCCCTTCTCACCTGCCCCCCTCCCCCCCTCCCCTCTTATCACACGCATGCGCAAGCAGCTCAACTCTTAGGAATAATACCCTAATGATCGCTGTTCTCCCGTGTATTGCGTACACATGTGACTATATAGAATAGATGTTCATGCACATTGCACTATATGGGCAAACTCTGTGTCAGTGTGTGTGTGTGTGTGTGTGTGTGTGTGTGTGTGTGTGTGTGTGTGTGTGTGCACGCGGCGCGCGCGCGGCGTGTGCGTGCGTGCGTGCTGCGTGCCTGCCTGCTTGCATGCGTGTGTGCGTGCATGCTCGTGCATGTAGGTGTGTGTGTGTGTGTGTGTGTGTGTGTGTGTGTGTGTGTGTGTGTGTGTGTATGTGCGCGCGCGCGCCTGTACGAGCGTGTGTGTGTGAGTGTGTGTGTGTGTGTGTGTGTGTGTGTGTGTGTGTGTGTGTGTGTGTGTGTGTGTGGAGGAGAGAGAGAGAGAGAGAGAGAGAGAGAGAGAGAGAGGAGCCCATGTCAGTGTATGTGTGTATATGCATGCGTGCATTGTATATTCCGTGTGCATATGTCCTTTTGTGTATGTTAATTGTTTTGATATGTATTGAAGTGTTGCCCTTGGAAACACACACACACACACACACACACACACACACACACACACACACACACACACACACACACATATACACACACATACACACGCACACACACACATTAACACAAACATGTACACAAATATACTTGGATTTGATTTATTCAGCAGTGGAATGAATATTGTTCAATATGCTGGATTGGACAGTTGACAGTGCAGTAATAGTAGACTGAAGGAGAGTGGATTGGACAGTTGACAGTGCAGTGATAGCAGACTGAAGGATAGTGGATTGGACAGTTGACAGTGCAGTAATAGTAGACTGAAGGAGAGTGGATTGGACAGTTGACAGTGCAGTAATAGTAGACTGAAGGAGAGTGGATTGGACAGTTGACAGTGCAGTAATAGCAGACTGAAGGAGAGTGGATTGGACAGTTGACAGTGCAGTAATAGCAGACTGAAGGAGAGTGGATTGGACAGTTGACAGTGCAGTAATAGCAGACTGAAGGAGAGTGGATTGGACAGTTGACAGTGCAGTAATAGCAGACTGAAGGGGAGTGGATTGGACAGTTGACACTGTAGAACGTCCATCACTTCCGAGCTGAAATCCAAAATCATGCCCTTCATTAGAAC
>CM065716.1:4556436-4576436 GCA_033310375.1 Conus canariensis
GCCATGTCATTGCTGAAATATTGGAGTGTATGCTGACTTGAAAGTATGCCATGTCATTGCTGTAATATTGGAGTGTATGCTGACTTGAAAGTAGTGTTGCAGAAAGCACTGAGTTGAGTGTCCAGAAAGAAAAAAATACGATTTGAAATGAAGTATTGTTATACAGCATTCCTGTGACTGACCTAATGATGTGATGTTGTGGCAGATCTGTCTTCACATTCCTTTCGTTCCGACTCCACAACTATTACGTGGCTTACCAAACAGTGTTCCCATTGTAAGGAGAGAACAGCTGTTTGAAACATGACCATGATATGAGACAATGTGCCTAAAGGAAATGTACTAGTTTTGCTGGGTTCTGTGACTTTAACTGGAATGAGGTATAAATCAAGTAATGAAAAGATAGGAACATGGCGTCTGACAAGTGTGAGAAGAATTCCTGACTAGAAAATGCATGGCAAGGATATACTGCCAAAACAAACTTAAACGATCAGCTTGTCCAAGATGCATAAGGTTTGACTTTTCTTGAAATCAATGGAAAAGAAAGTATACTATCCAAAGCCTTTTCGGTCTTGAATATAGTCAGACATATACGTGGACGAACAGAACCAAATACAGGTAACCTCGATTTGACTGAGATGAAAATGAATATGCAATGAGGCATGGAACAATAAACAGTAAACATCAAACAACTAGGGTAACTCTTGCTCCCATGATGAAACAAATACACGCCCATAACTCCAAAGGAATGCTGCTTACGACACCGAATCGCCTGGCAGACATGACAGCACAAAGCACACAGAACAAACAGCAGATATGACAGCACAGAGCACACAGAACAAACAGCAGATATGACAGCACAGAGCACACAGAACAAACAAGGAAACATTCCTGAAAATAGGAGGTTCCAAGTTTGCCTATATACCCTGTACCAGACACATCTACTCAGCAACAACTGGAGAAATGGACAAATACAAATTAACATTCATTCAAGACCGGCACAGCCTTTGCGATCCTGAATATAGTCAGACAAGTACATGGACAAATAAAAATAAATGCAGCTCACCCCGATTTGACTGAAAGGAAATAAATATGAAATGAGGCGGGAAACAGTAAACAATATATAACAAACAAGTACAGTAACTCTTACAACCATGATGAAATAAATACACGCCCTTAACTCCAAAGGATTGCTGCTTACGACACCGAATCGCCGAGCAAATATGACAGCACAGAGCACACATAACAAACAAGGACACATCCCCCAAAAAAGAATATTCCAAGCTTGCCTATATACCCTGTACTGGACACATCTACACAGCAACAACAACTGGAGAAAGGACAAATACAAATTAACATTTATTCAAGACTGGCACAGCCTTTCCGATCTTATATATAGTCAGACAAGTACATGGTACCAAGCAGTAAACACTGTTTTTGCTGAAAATACGTAAAACAGCTTGGCTTTCTGGTCAGAAAAGAGAGGTATAAAAAGGAAGAAATGACAGGCTCCCACAACTTTCCAACACCAGTCTACTTACTGCAGGAGCGCCATTAGGTTAGCTGCCCTGTCACCTGCTAGCACACCGGCCTCTCCCCCTAAAAGAGAAATGAAACAAAAACAGGGTTACAAGTCGACAGCAGTGATTGCATAATACGTACACACGCCTCTGTGTGTGTGTGTGTGTGTGTGTGTGTGTGTGTGTGTGTGTGTGTGTGTGTGTGTGTGTGTGTGTTTAAGCGGAATTAATTTTCCTTATAATGATCTGAAAAGACTGTCAGTAACCGTCAATGCCAACAAAGGAAAGTTCTTTCCAACACCGGGGTCAATTGTTTATATTTATGTTTTCATTGTGCTCCACATAGGAACTTGTGTTGTCATGGAGATAGTGAGTGAGGGGACTAGACTCACTCTGTATCACCCCAGAATGACCTAGGTTGAACTAAAATGTCTTTTCGAGAGTGCTAGATTTGTTGCTGTTTTTGTTGTGTTTTTCAATGAAGCTGGTGCCATCAGGTTGTAAAAGAGGGCCTGGAAGATGTCTCAGGCTGGGCTGACATACTTTTCTCGCTACCTCCATTCTCATTGCCTGCCTGGAGAGGTCTTTCCTCCGCCTTTTCCCTTCTCTCTGCCTTCAAATCTGTCTCCAGCTCCACATCGGTTTTTGCCTTCAAACTTGCCACCCTCTTTTCCCACCCCAAGAGGTCAAGAGAAGAAGAATGATGAAAGACAAAGACAGTAAATGAACACAGAGCGTTACACCGGCAGATATAGTGGGTTGGAATTTAGAATGCTTGGGAGTGGATGATTTGTGGGTGTTATACACTGCCAAAGTAAAATTAGATATGAGGAAAATAGTCATAGACGAAAGCTTTTCCTTTGTGTATTGCAGCACCTCATGTATCACACTATTTTAACATTTTTTTCCATAACTGTGACCTGATACAAGCCACATGAATCACTTAAGAAAAATAAGGCCTCGCATGGCAATCATTTGGCATTGAAAGCAGCATGACTCTTGAGTCATGGTTTCCAATTTCATTTTTTATCAAAAATTCAGTACTGTCAAGAAACGTACAAATTAAAATAGGCTGTCTTAACGCTTACATTTACACAAATAAAGCTTTGCTAAAGCCATCACGAGATGAAAATATGATTGATATGAATTGTCTAGTCAAAATGTAGAAGTATCCCTGACTAAGCACGTACATGTTCTGGGCAACACACATCTCTTTGACCATGCCAGCTAACACAATCCCCAAAATGCCCAATATACATACACTTCTACAACATATGATCAATAATGTCTTTGAGTCAACCTAAAAGCTGCATTTAGCTCACATTTCTTTTTTGAAATAGCATTGATTTCCAATCATCTGTGTATTATTCTTAGGTTAAATGAATTCATGCAAAAAATATATCCAGTCATGAAAATTTAAACAAATTGTTTACATGAAAACGAATTCTTAAACTGAATCTTTACCAATCTGTTTTAATTCTAACAATGACACCACCGTTCAGTTTACAATAGTATTCGTTTCCACAAGCTCAAACCATGCAAAAAATGAAAACATCAATACTGACATCATGTCTTCTTTTTTAACATTTCTGTAGAAAAAAAATATGTATGGCTATTTTTTGAATGTCTTAAGATAGTCAAATATTTTGGGCACGTCTATTTTTCCCCATTTACTGTAACGACTGGTCAGAATTTTTCGCAGAATTTTTCAGTCTATGTTTGTAATAGATTCTTATTTCGTTTAAAAACATGAGCCCAAAACAGCTCTTATTTTGTGAACTTCAAGACCACATGTGCGTGTATAGGACCACTGAAGAAAACGTCATGGAGAATGTCTTTCCATTTGTGATTTGATGTATCAGTCCTCAAAATCCAGGATACTTTTGGAGACATCACAAAGATTTTACGCTGGGAAGCCAGATACTACTTTTTTAACTTTAATACGCTGTCTCTCTGTTGATTTTAATCTGTATTTTGATTCCAAACAAATTGATAATAATTTGTTGGCATGTTTGAAAACATTATCAGTGGGTTTGGTGACCCAGTAAAGATTAATCAGCCTAGACAAGATAACAAGTTTTAATATCGCTATTCTAACTCGAGGCGTCATCCGGCGTCGTGCCTTTGTCTTGAACAGATCTTTCACATTCGCTAATCTTTCAGCATAATCATTACCTTCAATATCTTTTTAATCGTTCATGATTCATATGCCCATCAGTTGAATTATATGGTGAATTGGAATCCATTCTTAAATGTCGCATAAAATCACCGATTTTTGTTTGCTTCCTCACCAGATACCACTCGTTTTACTCAAATTCATTTGCAGACCAGAAACAACTTCAAGTTCAAAATGAACTTATAAACGAGTTTCGAACGATTTATGATTCCCTCCGAGTAAAACTCTGCGTCCTTAGGGTACTGAGACAGTATATGTTCAGTGTCATTCATGTTAATTTCCCGAATATTGTGATTTTTTCTGGACATAATGGCTAATATTTCAATGATATAAGTCTGAACATATATGATGTAGCTGAGTCTCCTTGCTGTAAAAGTGTTTTTAAAACTTGTTTCTCTCTCTCTCTCTCTCTCTCTCTCTCTCTCTCTCTCTCTCTCTCTCTCTCTCTCTCTCTCTCTCTCTCTTCTTAAATTCAACCCAGTTTGAAACTTCAACGTTTACAATGAACAAGACAATATTTGTTTAGTTTTATTCGTAGACAGATAGACAGACAGACAGACAGACAGACAGACAGATAGATAGATAGATAGATAGATAGAAAGATAGATAGAGAGATAGATAGATAGACAGATATATATATATATAATATATATATATATATATATATATATATATATATATATATATATATATATATATGGCATCATTAGATTTGAAAGATGCTTACTACTCTGTACCCATTTGCAAGGAACACAGAAAACTGTTGAGATTCAAATGGGAAGAAAAACTTTTTGAATACAATGCGCCCCAACATGGGTTGACATTGGCACCACGTTGTTCACAATAATCACAAAGCCAGTGTTTGCTACACTGAGATTCAAAGGACATATCTCAACAGCTTTCTTGGATGATTCCCTGCTTATGGGCATTTCAAAGAGAAAGTGCCAGGAAAATGTTATGGACACACTGGACACATTACATAAGTTAGGATTCATTGTACATCCCACAAAGCCAGTTTTTCAACCAACTACTGTGATTCAGTATTTAGGTGTGATCACAGACTCGGTCTCAATGATAGTGCTTCATGGCACAGTATGACCCAGTGACTGATCGAAAGTGATTGCATGCCGAATCACAAATTGTTTTGGATTACCAGAAACTTTACAGTTCTGCAATTAAACGTAGACAGACGAAATCCATCAACTTGTTTATATTGTTTTTGATTCATTCAGTACTCATGACCTCTAACTCAGAAGTGTCACGTCATTGTGATTGACCAATCGCTAGACGAGTAATAATTAGTAAATTTAATGAGACGTACCTGTAAGTTAGGGTTGAATTGGAATTATTTAGAGTCTAGTGATGGGAATGAGCAATCACATGTCCACCCATCTCGGCTGTGGATGATTCTCGCTTACCCTCTCAGGTCTGTTAAATTTATTTTAGAGGCCATTTGTGTCTGAATACTGGCTAGATGCGTGTGCATCACATCTCACGTAATTGCTCAAACCCATCACTAGACCATAAATAATTCCAATTTAACTCAACTTATTGGTAAGTCTCATTAAGTTTATTAATTACACACGTACCTGCATGGGCACACACACACACACACACACACACACACAACACACACACACACACACACACACACACATGCACGCGCGTGCACGCACGCACGCACACATGCTTGCACGCGCGCATGCACGTGCACCACCACTCCCAATACACAGACAACCTCACCTATTGTCTAGTATTACACATAATTCTTTTTTAAAAGACGTCCAATGAAACTGCCACTACTACTACTTCTATTTCTAGTACTACTTTAGCCACTGCTTTTGGTCCTGCCACCATGTTTCTCTTATATACACACTTACACGTGGTGCACATGTGAACAATTTGTCTATATTTGTGTGTCACTTTGAGAATCAATAATAAGTGACGTTAGAGTGACTTAGTTTACATCTCATTATTGACAGGTCTGGTATTTGATTCCAGGAAAACACCACTTCTCTTCTCAGAGAGAGAGAGAGAGAGAGAGAGAGAGAGAGAGAGAGAGAGAGAGAGAGAGAG
Source organism: Conus canariensis (assembly GCA_033310375.1). NCBI lineage: Eukaryota > Metazoa > Mollusca > Gastropoda > Neogastropoda > Conidae > Conus > Conus canariensis. The sequence goes on from CM065716.1 coordinate 4,562,206, forward strand.
AGCGCCAACCGTTGACAGCGCGGTGACTACTGCCAGCACCGGTCATGGGCATGGTCAGCATCAGAAAAACAATGAACATCACTGACAGCTTCATGATGATCGTTCAAACGTCTTGCCTTCTTTTTAACTGAGAATGTCCAAACCTTTTTCACACACACATACACACACACACACACACACACACACACACACACACACACACACACATGGGATGAACGGAGAAGATTTAGAAACAAACAAACAAACAAAAACGAACGTTTACATCAAGTGGAATTTTGATTGCCACTTCAAAGGAAAGCATAATCCAAATCCATTGGAAGTGCCAATTGTGAAATCGTTATTTAGTGTCATCAATGACATATCAGCCTCGTTTATGTAGTGTGGACCAATAAAAGTACGATAATTTACGTACTTGCCGATATATAGATAACTCTGTTGTTTTGGTTTCAGAATTCTAAAAGTAATTATGATAATTTACGTAGTTGCCGATATACAAATGACTCTCTTGTTTTGTTTTCAGGATTGTGGTCACTCAAGAGCAACAATGCACGTCTAGGAGTTAAATATTCTCTATTATCACAATATCCTAATTGGCAATGTTGTACTACAGACCTGAATAAATGTTGTTGTTTTTTTGTGATTGATGGGAAACAGATACAGCATATAAGAAAGAGGCGCAAAATGTCTGTCTATTCTCAGTAGTTGAAGAGAAACAAGGCAATATATTGAGATCCATATAGGCATGTAGAATGACATAATAGTAGCCTTTTGAGTTATTGACACAGAGGAAAACTCGGATCAATCCCATGGAGCAATGACTGACTAACCATTCAAAACATATTATAATGAAGGAGAAACTGACAGAAAATGACTTAAAAACGAAAAGAGAGAGGTGATGAAAATATGAGCAGGGATGTAGATCCAAATGGGAAACTAAAGTGCCAAATCAAGGGAATGCAAAATGTAAGCCCATGTGGGGAAACAAGATGATGCACTTATCAGGCAGGTTTTGATTGAAATAAACTTTCTGTGTAAGAACTGTGCATTATATGCATTATTTGAATATTACATATTACGTACAGATATGTATGTCAAGTAAATCATTCATTATACATAATCGATGCATTCATTATCTACACATAGCATGAAGTAATTAACAAGGTCAAGATGAATAAAAGTAGACGCTTGAACAAACATAGGAGTAAAGAACCTTTGCCCTTGTGTACTTCATATTGTTTTTGTTTCCGATGAAAATGCAGTACTGCCCAGGCATGTATAATTGTACGTCGCATAATACTTCAAGCTTTCATTTCTCTTCATCAAACACATCATGTCAGTCAATTCTCCATCCTTACTCTCCCTAGCATTTAATGGATATCTATTTTATTTCATTTTATTTTATATTGTGTCATTCTATTGTTGCATTTTTAGTTCTTGGATTGTTGCTTTCACCTGTTTTCTATATTTCACAAAAATATGGTCTGTCAAATGAACCCACCCAGGATGAGTAGGCACGCTTCAGTGAAGAACAACATTGTGAAGCAATAAACTACATGTTCAGACATTTTTCCCTACATGTATGAAAGTCGAACTTCTACTTATCAACTTTGTGTATGGTAGAATGACCACAAACTCACAAAAATAAGACATCTTCCAAGATTTTGCACGGCACATTATATAAAAAAATGATGATACACTGAGTGAATCTGTTGAATCATCCAGTTATCCATGAACTGCTCTCTCTCTCTCTCTCTCTCTCTCTCCTCTCTCTCTCTCTCTCTCTCTCTCTCTCTCTCTGGTTGTTACCTGTGAGCAAACAGGAAAAACAATTCGCATGTTTTGTGTCGAATATTGCTGTGCGTTCAATGAATTACAGAATAGGCCAGACACATGTATCATAAAGTATGTGTAACAAGAGTAAACTGTGAGATCAGCTTTATTATGGAATGTTCACACTTAAAGGCCATGTTAAATCCTTGCACATTTTTAACCCTTACAAACTGATTTTCCTTGCATACAACACAATGATACACCTGCAGAAAATGCAAATACTGAATTGTACTGAAACGTCGGGAAATCTAACCTCACCTTTAGGACCAGCTACCACAGTCAGGTCAGTTTGACCCTTTTTTCCTCCTACTCTAAAAGAAGTTGTGTGCTTCCTTCAAGGGTCTTCCCAACACACTCACAGAATATTTCATTGTGAGTGGTACATGACATGGAATGCACCACGGAGTACAGACTGAGAGCATAGTGGACAAAAAAAAATTTAAATATCCCTCATGAGTGCCCAGGAAAACCACTAAGTCTCAACCTAGCCCACTTGTTTAAAATACGCTCCCCCCTCCCCCCACTCTCCCCCACCTTCCCCCCACAAGGGAGTGTCAGGAGAAGAAACCTAAAACCATAGAACAACAGGGTCTACACAACACAGAATTGGTTTGGCAGTCTTTAAAAAAAATCCAAAAGAAAAACAATGCAAAATTACCAACCTCTTTACATAACTATGTATATGTCACAGACTGTACCCCCCGAAGAAGGCCATTAAAGCCGAAAATTTGAGAAATTTTAATCTTGGTTATTTAGATTTTTATCTACTTTGACTACATATATATATATAGAGAGAGAGAGAGAGAGAGAGAGAGAGAGAGAGAGAGGAGAGAGAGAGAGAGAGAGAGAGAGAGAGAGAGAGAGAGAGTGGAAAAGTCAGTGGGAAGAGGTAACAGTCGGTGTGGCTAGAACATCCAGTATCAAAAGCTTTGAAAAAAGAATAATAAAAACATAATGCTCCTTAGCCAGCCATAGAAAACGAAGATGGCATTAGAAAATGGAGCACATCTCTGTCCATCCACTACCCTTAAACATCTCTCAACCGCAGTCTGGAGACCATCTACATTCCGGGGCTCCATAGGGGGACATCAATCAATATTTTAATCCAATTAATATCTCTTTTATGAAGGAATTGTTTTTTCCCATAGTGAAAAAACACTTTTCCGTTTGCATACAAAGTTATATGACAATGGGTATCTTTAAAGGGGTCCTCACCCATAAATAGCATGTTTGGCTTATTCAAAAGTATGATCGAGCGTGTTTCGATGTACGTGTTACTTTTCTTCTGGAACTCACTTCTATCCGTGTTTCGGGTCGTGCAAGTAGCCAAGTCGTGACTCGCCACGGAGATTGCCGAGCACAGTACGGAAAGAGACGAGAGTCGGGGATTCCGCAAGTGACGTATAAATGCCAAGACTACCGTGAATGAAAGACATGTCCCTAAAAGCTTTCGCTATGAGGACGTAAAACTCAACTATTTTCCGGCGATAATGGCAGATGCTCCCAGCTACGAGTCAAGTTCCAACGAAGAGGACATCGAACGTGAATTTTTCACTGAAGTGTATGGAGTTCAGCCGTACCAGTCTGAACCTACAGCTCCTTGTACAGTACCACCTCCCTCGCCATCAGACGCTTGTGTTTCTTTCCAGGCAGTTCGACATTTCACAGGTTGACCATATTATGTACATGTACACACATACGCACGACACAGATAGTACATGATATAAACATGCACGTACATACATCTGTTCACACACACACACACACACACACACACACACACACACACACACACACACACACAGGCGAGCGCGCGCGCGCCCGCGCACAACACACACACACACACACACACACACACACACACACACACACACACACACACACACATTACCGTAGTATGTAAATAACTTTAAAATGATTATGTGATAAACCACATGTTCCTTCAGTTGTTTAGATCATTCAGATAATGCCTTTTCCTTTGAACAGGTGTTTGTCAGCTACTGCATCATCACACTAATTCTCTTCCCTGCTGTAGAAATCCTTTCAACAGCTGTTCACTTTCAGTCCCCCCCCCCCCCCCTCCGACCCCCCCCCCCCCCCCCCCCACTTTTTTTTTTTTTTTTTTTTTTTTTTTACATTCCTCATTTTCAATCTCACTCTCTCCACTTAAATTCTGAAGTTCCACAATGACAGTTAGAATCTGAGAAGTCTTTTACAATAAATTGCAGTCAAAGATTCTGGCTGTTATTGCAAAAACTGATGCGTGACGTGCCGTACATCAGATCTAAGCTGCAGATCTAAGCTCATTATTCTCTTACTCACCAGGGCAGTGTATAGCATACAGACATACCACACCTGCATATATCTTAAAATGCACAGTAGGTCACCATCCTGTATCCAAATACTGATAAATAATTCACTTACTAAAGCATTTGGTTGTTGGGCGGAAACTTCAACTTGCAGGGGTGCCTGATGTTCAGCAATGTCCTGAAAAATAAAAACCCAAACTATTATTCACTGGAGTCCAACAAGTTGTTATTTGTGGACATGGACACTTTCTTGTTAACAAGAATCGTAACTTCAGTTTTGTTGGAAACAGTAACAGCAGGGGAAAAAATCAATCACAAACATGCAACAGTTTCAGTGGCAGCAGGCAGTGTGACTGACTGACTGCCACTATGACAGTAACAATGTATGTTTCAGTTTGATGCCAGCACTCAACAAAAACCAACAACTATCTTTACAACCAACCATACACTGAGAATGAAATGAAACACAAAAAGACCAACCACCCATTCCACAAACCTTACCTTCTTTACGTCTCTGAGTTTGGCTCTCTTGCTCCTGACAGAATCTGTGTCACTGTTGCGTTTGAGGCTTGCACTTGCAGCTGGCGAATGAACAGAGAGTGCTTTAATACATTTTTCTGTTATAATAGTTGGCACAGCATCCTCTTTCAGCTGTCTTCGGACCCGAATTCCAGCTTCCACCTTTACCTTCCAGGTGTGTTGATCTTGGAAACTGTGCTCTTCGAAGTGACGACCGCAAATGGCATGATAACTGTCCCGAAGAACAAAATCTTTACTCGTTGTGGTGACAAAATTTATCCACAATCGCCTAAACTGGCTGGAAGCACCTGGAAAAGCATGAACGCTTACTCTTTGCTTATTTCCTGATGAAATTACGCAACCAGACACAGCACACATTCTATGCCCCATCTCACTTCAGCCGAACACGAAGAGCGACTTGGCTTTTCGACGTCATCAATCGGGAAATCCCCCTTTTATCGAAATCGAGGCTCTCGTTCCTGTTTCAGCCTCTCGCTTTCCCAGTCCGCAGGAAATGCTGCTCTCACTGCAAGATGAGAGCACAGGCGGCTGATTTGGGGCTGGGTTTCGCAATATGATCACATACCAGAACTGTGTATTTGGTCAAAATGGATTTGTAAAAATGGGTGAGAACCCCTTTAATTTCAATTTTTCTTTTTTCTTTTTTTTTTTCTTTTTTGAATTGATGACAAAGAAACAAACTCAACATGAATATTACAATTCTTCATTTACTCTTCTGACACACAAACACGTACGTGACGAGCGGGGCCAGAAGGTAGCATAACAATTCTTCATTTACTGTCCTGTCACACAGACAAACAAACACGTACGTGACGAGCGGGGCCAGAAGGTAGCATAACAATTCTTCATTTACTCTCCTGACACACAAACAAACAAACACGTACGTGACGAGCGGGGCCAGAAGGTAGCATAACAATTCTTCATTTACTCTCCTGACACACAAACAAACAAACACGTACGTGACGAGCGGGGCCAGAAGGTAGCATAACAATTCTTCATTTACTCTCCTGACACACAAACAAACAAACACGTACGTGACGAGCGGGGCCAGAAGGTAGCATAACAATTCTTCATTTACTGTCCTGACACACAACAAACACGTACGTGACGAGCGGGGCCAGAAGGTAGCATAACAATTCTTCATTTACTCTCCTGACACACAAAACACGTACGTGACGAGCGGGGCCAGAAGGTAGCATAACAATTCTTCATTTACTCTCCTGACACACAAACACGTACGTGACGAGCGGGGCCAGAAGGTAGCATAACAATTCTTCATTTACTCTCCTGACACACAACAACACGTACGTGACGAGCGGGGCCAGAACGTAGCATAACAATTCTTCATTTACTCTCCTGACACACAGACAAACACGTACGTGACGAGCGGGGCCAGAAGGTAGCATAACAATTCTTCATTTACTCTCCTGACACACAGACAAACAAACACGTACGTGACGAGCGGGGCCAGAAGGTAGCATAACAATTCTTCATTTACTCTCCTGACACACAGACAAACAAACACGTACGTGACGAGCGGGGCCAGAAGGTAGCATAACAATTCTTCATTTACTGTCCTGACACACAGACAAAACACGTACGTGACGAGCGGGGCCAGAAGGTAGTATAACAATTCTCCATTTACTCTCCTGACACACAGACAACAAACACGTACGTGACGAGCGGGGCCAGAAGGTAGATAACAATTCTTCATTTACTCTCCTGACACACAGACAAACACGTACTTGACGAGCGGGGCCAGAAGGTAGCATAACAATTCTTCATTTACTCTCCTGACACACAGACAAACACGTACTTGACGAGCGGGGCCAGAAGGTAGCATAACAATTCTTCATTTACTCTCCTGACACACAGACAAACACGTACTTGACGAGCGGGGCCAGAAGGTAGCATAACAATTCTTCATTTACTCTCCTGACACACAGACAAACACGTACGTGACGAGCGGGGCCAGAAGGTAGCATAACAATTCTTCATTTACTCTCCTGACACACAGACAAACAACACGTACGTGACGAGCGGGGCCAGAAGGTAGCATAACAATTCTTCATTTACTCTCCTGACACACAGACAAACAAACACGTACGTGACGAGCGGGGCCAGAAGGTAGCATAACAATTCTTCATTTACTCTCCTGACACACAGACAAACAAACACGTACGTGACGAGCGGGGCCAGAAGGTAGCATAACAATTCTTCATTTACTCTCCTGACACACAGACAAACAAACACGTACGTGACGAGCGGGGCCAGAAGGTAGCATAACAATTCTTCATTTACTCTCCTGACACACAGACAAACAAACACGTACGTGACGAGCGGGGCCAGAAGGTAGCATAACAATTCTTCATTTACTCTCCTGACACACAGACAAACAAACACGTACGTGACGAGCGGGGCCAGAAGGTAGCGGCGCGGTAGGAAGGACTCCTCACTCCCCAGCTCAAATCTCATGCCGCACACACACTACCAACGTTCCGCAACTCGACTCCATGACAGAAAACTAAACGCATAACACCAGCAGCAAAAAGGGAGACAAGTACGACCAAGCCGCCGTAAAAACAACAGTTGTCTCCATTCGAGTACTGTACAAAATGTGAGTTTCATCTCTGACTACCCTTCCCTTTGTTACGAGCAAAGCGCGAAGCCACCCGCCCAAAGTAGCTAAGAAAATATTGAACATTAATAATTTGACAGCTCGATGCCAAGAAAAAATATTATTTCGCCAACAAATTGGTCATAATTTCGACATGTTCGTACTGACAACGAAACATTTATAACTTCAGTAACGAACACCTGTTGGAGTGCTATTGAAATAAAATGACTTAGTTTTCATGCAACTGTTCAAACATGGAAAGAAGCGAAAATTTACACATTTAAATCGTAATAAAAGAAAAGATAAAGTAGCTACCATAACGGCATGTGGACTAGGGGGGAAAAAAATAGGTCGCCGTCCCGGCCCAGCGAAGGATGAACGCCCACAACCACGACTCGAGCTTCCCACAGTGAAGTGAAAACCAGGTCTGGGAGACCTAAGAAAAAATACCAGCTGGCGGAGAAAGGAGTTCTCCCCACTCAGCAGTCAAGATTCGAGTGACTCTATCTCCTCTTTTCCAGTCCTATGCCAGGTAACATCCATCGAAAGGTGACACATGACACTAGCCGCTGCGCTAAGTGTAGAATACACCCAGCGGATCTACAAGAGACCGCCTTGCTCATGGAAGGTAAAGGGAAAAGAAAAAAGAAAGAAATGGATACAAAACAAAAGCTTAAAGTGAACTGTTGGAGGATGAAAGAAGGAAAAAGTCACGGACGACATGCATTTCTTGTGTCCCAACAAGCTTGCAGAACTGACATGTAACCTACGGAAAAGGGAAAATGAATAAACAGAGTTGTAAGCTGACAGAGAAATAAAAGCACGGCAGCATGAAACTCACTTGTGGATGTCAGGCAGAGCAGAGTAGCGTAGCTGACTTGTCTGTTGAGTCGCAGAGAGACCTGAAGAGCTGCTGGCTGACCACGGACTGGTGCTTGGAAAACGCTCGATTATTATAGGGGCTGCAGCAGGGAGGGTGGGAGGTGGGGAAACTAAAAAGTGAGAGAAGGCAGGCAGCTGACACGCTTTGCAAGGTTATGAATTAATCCGAAACAAAACTGAAACTTTTTTCTTTGTGTTTGTTTAAACAAACAAAACCCAGACATGTGCAAGCATATGCGCCAGGATTTCTGTCCCGGCTCTGCGCAATCGCTGAACAGTAGACACGGAGACAGAGAGAGAGAGAGAGAGAGAGAGAGAGAGAGAGAGAGAGAAGAGAAGAACGAAAACAAAAACAGAGAGAGAGAGAGAAGGGGAAGAAGAAGAAGAAGAAGAACAACAACAACAACAACAACAACAAGAGAGGGAGAGACGAGAAGAAGAAGAAGACAAAGACGAAGAAGAAGAACAACAACAACAACAACAAATCACCACCACCACCACCAACAGAACAAGAACAAGAACAAGAAAAGAGAGAAGAAGAAGAAGAAGAAGAAAAGCACTTTGGTGGTTATCCTTAAGTTTTCCGTTTCCTTGGCAAATAAAGACCTCTCCAGGCAGTGTTTTGTAGATAAAATTTGATTTAAAGGAATTCGAGCTAGGAGTGGAACTGAGGTTAAATAGAATGGTTGAAGTTACGCGGTTTGACGGGAGTGCTGACTTGGAAAAGTGTTTAGACATGACGTTGAAGATACGAGTTTTGACAGGAATGCTGGCCTTTGTTTGTGATTAGACAGGGCATTGAAAACAAGGGGTTTGAAAAGAGTGTAGGTTGGAAATGATAATTAGACAGGGTATTGAAGATAAGGGTATGAAGAGGGCTGCTACCTGGTAGTAGTGATTAGATCTGGCGTTGAAGTTAAGGGATTGGACAGGACTGCTGGCTGGGAGTGGTGACTAGACAAGGCACTGAAGATAAGGATTTTGACAAGGCTGCTGACTGTAAAGGGTGATTAAGTGTCAAGGTTTTCAGTAAATTAGGTTGAAAGTGGTGTTAAGACTGGTAATTGAACAGGACATTACGGTTCAAGGTTTCTTTTTTTTTCAAATAGGCACTGAGAGGGAGCTATGATAATACATGGATTTTGAGGGTAGACTTTCTGATTAGAGAGCAGATGGGAGTGATGATTAAACAGTGCATAAAATGAAGTGGTATTAAAGAGTTACTGACTGGGTGTGAGGAGAGGATCGTTAAAGCTAGGGGTCTGTGACAGGAATGCAGGTCTGGTATATTAATGAGACAGGTCGTTAAAGCTAGGGGTCTGTGACAGGAATGCAGGTCTTGTATATTAATGAGACAGGTCGTTAAAGCTAGGGGTCTGTGACAGGAATGCAGGTCTGGTATATTAATGAGACAGGTCGTTAAAGCTAGGGGTCTGTGACAGGAATGCAAGTCTGGTGAGTTAATGAGACAGGTCGTTAAAGCTAGGGGTCTGTGACAGGAATGCAAGTCTGGTGTGTTAATGAGACAGGTCGTTAAAGCTAGGGGTCTGTGACAGGAATGCAGGTCTGGTATATTAATGAGACAGGTCGTTAAAGCTAGGGGTCTGTGACAGGAATGCAGGTCTTGTATATTAATGAGACCGGTCGTTAAGGCTAGGGGTCTGTGACAGGAATGCAAGTCTGGTGTGTTAATGAGACAGGTCGTTAAAGCTAGGGGTCTGTGACAGGAATGCAAGTCTGGTGTGTTAATGAGACAGGTCGTTAAAGCTAGGGGTCTGTGACAGGAATGCAAGTCTGGTGTGTTAATGAGACAGGTCGTTAAAGCTAAAGCTTATTGAAAGGAACATCATCTATGACCTGATTCAGTTACAGCGTTACTGCTGAAGGTTTTTGGACAGGAGCACTGGCTGGTAGTTTTAGTTTGACAGGAAATCCAGAACTGCCAGATGCGAAAGATAGTTAGACAAAGCAATGATGTGCAAGGTTTTCATAAGACTGGCAGCTTGGTGCAATGATTAGCTAAAGGGGGTTGATGGGGGTGTTGGTTAGCAGTGGTGATTAGACACAGCATTGAAGCTAAAGCGTTTGGGGGTGTTGGTTAACAGTGGTGATTAGACAGAGCATTGAAGCTAAAGGGTTTTGATGGGGGTGCTGGTTAGCAGTTGTGAGTAGATAGAGCAATAAAGTTAAAGGTTTGATAGGGATGCTGGCTAACAATGGTGATTAGACAGAGCATTGAAGCTAAAGGGTTTTGATGGGGGTGCTGGTTAGCAGTTGTGAGTAGATAGAGCAATAAAGTTAAAGGTTTGATGGGGGTGCTGGCTAACAATGGTGATTAGACAGGGCATTGAAGCTAAAGGGTTTTGATGTGGGTGCTGGTTAGCAGTGGTGATTAGACAGAGCATTAAAGCTAATGGTCTTTTGCAGAGTCCCGACCTGAGGTGGTAATCTGTTCGACCATGGAAGCTTTTGTTTCGAATTCAGATGTCTGGTAGTTTTGATCAGACAAAGCATTTTTTTCCCTTTCGATAGGATTGCCAGCATGGAGTGATGAGCAGACAAAGCATTAAAGCTATTTTTTTCCCTTTCGATAGGATTGCCAGCTGGGAGAGGTGAGTATGCAGACCATTGAAGCTAAAGGCTTTTATTAGGACTGCCGGATGGAGTGGTGATTTGAAACCATTGAAGCTACAGGTCTTTATTAGGACTGCCGGATGGAGTGGTGATTTGAGACCATTGAAGCTAAAGGTTTTTATTAGGACTGCCGGATGGAGTGGTGATTTGAGACCATTGAAGCTAAAGGTTTTTATTAGCACTGCCGGATGGAGTGGTGATTTGAGACCATTGAAGCTAAAGGTTTTTATTAGCACTGCCGGATGGAGTGGTGATTTGAGACCATTGAAGCTAAAGGTTTTTATTAGGACTGCCGGATGGAGTGGTGATTTGAGACCATTGAAGCTAAAGGTTTTTATTAGCACTGCCGGATGGAGTGGTGATTTGAGACCATTGAAGCTAAAGGTTTTTATTAGCACTGCCGGATGGAGTGGTGATTTGAGACCATTGAAGCTAAAGGTTTTTACTAGGAGTGCCAGACGGATATGGTGATTATGCAGTCGTCTCACTTTGCAACTAGATCTAACTTTGATTCATACTGACTGCTACCCTTCATTGTTTTGTATTTCTGTTTACGTCATCGATGTGTGTAATTGTGATCGCGGTTTACGTCTTTCGATCATTGTATACTAATTTTCATTGGCTCGTTCATTTTCGTTGTCCTAATTGTTTTGTATCTTGCCTGACGAAGAGCTAAGACATTGAAACGCGCCGTGATTTGTCTTGTGATTCGTTTGTCCAAGGTTTCTTTTTTCTTTCTTTTTTTTTTTTCTTTTTTCTTTTTTTATTGCGGTTCGCTAACATTTATCTAAGATTTGAAGCCAAAAGTTTCTCATTGGACTGCCGGCTAGGTAAGGTGATTATACACAACATTGAAGCCAAAAGTTTCTCATTGGACTGCTGGCTAGGTAAGGTGATTATACACAACATTGAAGCCCAAAGTTTCTCATAGGACTGCCGGCTAGGTAAGGTGATTATACACAACATTGAAGCCCAAAGTTTCTCATTGGACTGCCGGCTAGGTAAGGTGATTATACACAACATTGAAGCCCAAAGTTTCTCATAGGACTGCCGGCTAGGTATGGTGATTATACACAACATTGAAGCCAAAAGTTTGTCACAGGACTGCTGGCTAGGTATGGTGATTATACACAATATTGAAGCCCAAAGTTTCTCATAGGACTGCCGGCTAGGTAAGGTGATTATACACAACATTGAAGCCAAAGTTTCTCATAGGACTGCCGGCTAGGTAAGGTGATTATACACAACATTGAAGCCAAAAGTTTCTCATTGGACTGCCGGCTAGGTAAGGTGATTATACACAACATTGAAGCCCAAAGTTTCTCATAGGACTGCCGGCCAGGTAAGCTGCTTATACACAACATTGAAGCCCAAAGTTTCTCATAGGACTGCCGGCTAGGTAAGGTGATTATACACAACATTGAAGCCAAAGCTTTTTCATTGGACTGTGGGCTGGGAGTGATGATTAGAAAACGCATTGAAGCTAAACGGTTTTTTTTTTTTTTTTTTTTTTTGTGGTTGTTTTTTTTTTCATAGGACAGCCTGCTGGGAGTGATGAGCGTGTGCAGCACTGAAGCTAACGTTTTCTGATAGGACTGCTGGCTGGGTATGGTGATTATGCATAGCATTGAAACCAGAGGAAACTGGAAAACAAAAATTGATTGCGAGAGTGAATGTCGAGAAAGCATTTGATTTTAGAGAGTGTTGTTATAATTTCTGTGAATCTTGTTGTTGTTGTATTTGCACAGGGAGGTTATATGAGGGCGCAAATAATATTTTATCGACTGTCATTCCTAGCACTTTATGGTATGTAACTTGTTCAACGGGTTCATCTTTAAGATGAAGGGGAGAAAATTTTATTGTGAAGCTCTGTCTGTTTTGCCTGCTCGTAATAAGTGTAGACTTGGTGTTTTGAAGGTGAAGAGACACGTGACTGAGCTCAGTCCAGTTTACGAGATCACTGGTGCTTTCTTGTAAAGTTTTTGCAAGTACGGTAACATCAGAATGATTTGTGTGTATTGTTGTATCATCCGCAAAGAGTTCACATGTGGATATGGAGAGAGACAGTTCGTAGTTGTAAATTGTGAACAGTAAGGGACCCAGGATAGAGCACCGTGGGACGCCATAGTAAGGGGTTTCAAATGTGGAGACAGTTACATTCATTGTTGCATACTATTGCCTAGCCGTTAGATATAAGTAAAAAGAATCCCCTCGTCTTCCCCTCCCTCCCCCATCTCCCGTTTACAACTGCCAATTCTCAATCAATGTTTGTAATCACACAGGAAAATAAAAACAAAAAAGTAAAACTATTTCAAAATCATGTAAGCAGCAAGAACGGTCATTGTACTTTTCTTCTATTTAATTAAAATTGACCTGTGACAGGTATGGTTGTCTGTCCATTTTCATGTAGTAAATAACACGTCTGCTCGTTTATTGAGTCTCTTGAGGTTCGCAGCAAGGTTTGCCAAAAAGTCTTCTTGAAGATCGTACCAAGGTTTGCCAAAATGTCTTCAAGGTTTGCCAGAAAGTCTTCTTGTCCAACAACTGTTCCTCCTTTGTAGCGACTGCATGTTTGGACAGGAACTGTTCCTGCAGATCTCCTGGTGGATAAATTCAGCCTCGTGTTTTGTCACTCCTAATTTCTCTATTTTTTCAATTTCACATCAGATTTGTGATTTCCCATCCGAGTTACAGGTTTTTTTTGTGGAGCTTATGTACCTGTCATTTCAACGTATTTGTTTATGAAAAACAATTGGAGAGGTGTATGGAAGATGTTGTCTGATATGTCATGACCTCCCATCCCTGGGAAAAAATTGAGCAGAAGAATGTGCTCAGGTATCACGTCTTTTTCAAAAACTGCTATGTACAGACAGTAATGAAGGCTTCTAGGGCCGGGTCTCCTTTCAGGACAGGTTAGGAAATAGGGGTGTACCAGCGTTACTTTGGATATCCTCACCTGAGAAAGATGTTCCACCAGTACGCTCCTCTTCCCTTCCCCTCAGGTAAAAACATCATTGTCATCGAAGTCTTTTTGGGCCATGTGTAAATGCCTATCACCTGGTGTCATGTGTAAATACCTATCACCTGGTGTCATGTGTAAATGTCTATCACCTGGTGTCATGTGTAAATGCCTATCACCTGGTGTGTGTAAATGTCTATCACCTGGTGTCATGTGTAAATGTCTATCACCTGGTGTCGTGTGTAAATGTCTATCACCTGGTGTCGTGTGTAAATGCCTATCACCTGGTGTCGTGTGTAAATGTCTATCACCTGGTGTCATGTGTAAATGCCTATCACCTGGTGTGTGTAAATGCTATCACCTGGTGTCGTGTGTAAATGCCTATCACCTGGTGTGTGTAAATGCCTATCACCTGGTGTGTGTAAATGCCTATCACCTGGTGTCATGTGTAAATGCCTAT
>CM065716.1:4581436-4588936 GCA_033310375.1 Conus canariensis
CAGCCTCATTTCTGACATAGACCATAGAGCATCGCTTGGTCTGAGCGACCACGAGGTTAGACGCTTTGCTTTCATTGGTTCCACTTATGCGTTCAGTCAGTGACAGGCTTGAAAAGTTGGAAAACGAAATCTCTGGACTAAAACTAGAGGAAAAGATAGAGGAAGTGGTGAACAGAAAGCTGGCAGGAACTTTGGGGGAGGCACAGGACCAAGAAGACTGTTCTAAATATAATTTACGGAAAGGTAATTGCAATGATTTCAGACATGAAGGAAGTAAAGTAGACTGGTGCACTCTTGATGAAATGGATGTCAATACGTGCTGGACTCATGTAAGTGACTGGATTCAGTCAGGAATGGACAGACATATACCAAAGGTGAAAACTAAAAAGTCAGCAACTACCAAAGCCAAACCAAAATGGATGGATAGAAAGAATTTGAGACAAATCAAGAAAAGGTATAATGCTTTTAAAAGATATCTTGAAACTAAATCTGGAATAGACTACCAGAGATACATTATTGAGAGAAACCTCTCGAAGAGGATGATTAAAAAGGTAAAGAAAAGGTATGAGAAAAAAATAGCTTGCCAAGCAAAGAGTAACCCAAAAAACTTCTGGAAATATGTGCAAGAAAAATTGAAAATAAGCACTAGTATTAACGCTTTTAAAAGGGATTCAGGTGAAATGGCAGTCACTGACTCTGAGAAAGCGGAAACGCTCAATGATTTTTTCTCAGGTGTATTCACCCGAGAGAAAGTAGGCAATCTACCCAATATGACCAAGTCTCTAAATTTAGAAGGCATAACTCTTTCAGAAATAAGAGTCACCCCGGCAGTGGTGAAGGCTAATCTGAAAAAACTTGACCCCTCTAAGGCTCAGGGACCTGATAGAATTCCGGCCAAAGTCCTAAAAGAATTAAGTAAGGAACTCTCAATTCCCTTCAGCATACTGTTCAATAAATCCTTAGAGACGGGAAGTATCCCGGATGACTGGAAAACTGCTGATGTTGTTGCCATATTCAAAAAGGGCTCCAAACAGGACCCGGGTAACTATAGGCCAGTCAGCCTAACTTGTGTTACATGTAAAGTACTGGAGTCAATTGTGAGGGATGTTATTGCGACATATTTTAATGATTTCAAACTTTTTGCAGACTGTCAACATGGTTTTCGAAATAAAAGATTTTGCATGACCCAACTGATCCAAGTCATGGATGATTTAACTGTACTTACTGATGACAAAAAATCAATAGATATAGTGTATTTAGATTTCCGTAAAGCCTTTGACTCGGTACCGCACAAAAGACTACTGATCAAGTTGAAAAATTATGGAACTGACGGCTCCCTTCTAGACTGGATCGAGGACTTGTTGACTGACCGAAGACAGAGGGTGAGGGTAGGGTCGGCTTACTCTTCGAACAAACCAGTTTTAAGTGGCATCCCACAGGGAAGCATTTTGGGCCCAGTCCTTTTTACAATATTTATTAATGACTTACCGGACGTGATATCGAGTACGTGCAAAATTTTTGCCGACGATACGAAGATTTACGGTGACTCTGTTAATTAACCTGATATCCGAAAGGACTTTGACAACGTGCAGGAGTGGTCGCATAAGTGGAACTTGTATTTTAATGTCCAAAAGTGTAAGGTAATGCACATAGGTAAGAAAAATCCCAAAACTGACTACACAATGAAATTAGGTGATTCAAAGGAAACGATTCAAAAATGCTCAGAGGGAAAAGACCTTGGCATTACCTTTGACTGTGATCTTAGTTTTGACCCACACATACAAAAAGCGATTAGTAAAGCCAACCAAATGATTGGGTTGATTAGACGATCTTTCTCCTTTATTGATAAAGACATATTCCTGAAATTGTACAAAGCGCATATCAGACCACATGTGGAGTACAGAAATGTTATATGGTACCCACTGCTTAAGAGACAATCGGCGTCGGTAGAAAAGGTCCAGAGAAGAGCAACTAAGTTATTACCAGAATGCAGAGACATGACTTATACAGATAGGCTAAGATATCTTGAGTTACCATCTCTAAAAGCCAGAAGGGTAAGAGGGGACCTGATCCAAGTATATAAAATATTTCACCAAGTGGACGATATTGATTTTAACTCTTTATTCCAAGTGAGTAAGTCTGATATCACAAGAGGCAATGAAGGCAAATTGTTTGTTCGTTTTTCTAACACTAACCTAAGGAGAAATTCGTCTGCTATCAGAGTTGTTAACAGATGGAAGTTGGTGGAATGAAGAATGTGCAGAAGCCGTATCTAATAAAAAAGAAAATATACAAAACGTGGCTCAAAAATAGAACTGATGAAAACTTTATTGAAATGAAACGTGCAAAAAGTCACAGTAACATGGTTGTCGCAAAAGCAAATCGTCTCTATTTCAATCATTTTTGTCATTCAGAAATATCTTCATCTAAGGACATGCACAGAGTATGGAAAAAGGTAAAGGAATTAAAAAACAAGTATTATCTGCCTTCATATCCTATTAAATTAGAAACAATTACTATCCCAACATCATCAGAGAAAGCTGAAGCATTTGTACA
Source organism: Conus canariensis (assembly GCA_033310375.1). Classification (NCBI taxonomy): domain Eukaryota; kingdom Metazoa; phylum Mollusca; class Gastropoda; order Neogastropoda; family Conidae; genus Conus; species Conus canariensis. Next base: position 4,583,993 of record CM065716.1, read on the forward strand.
AGCTTTTTCAAAAAATAACTCATCAACTAGACTACATACAGATACCAAAAGTTACAGAGAACTAGAGGAGGAAAGGGATACTTATTGTGATCCCACACCAGATCCAAACCATTACTTAAATGCATCTATAACATTTGAAGAATTTAAAGAAGCACTAATGTCATTCTCCTCGAATAAGACAGCTGTTGGATTAGATGGAATTTCATATCAGTTGTTATGCCACTTACCTTTGTGCTGGAAGCAATTACTTCACTCGTTTTACCAAAAAAGTTGGTTAAATGGAACTCTTCCTACTTTCTGGAAGAGGATAGTTGTAATTCCAGTTCCAAAACAAGGTAAACCTAGGTCTTCAGTTGATAGTTACCGACCTATAGCATTAACATCTCAAGTTGGAAAAATATTAGAAAAGATAGTTGAAAAACGCGTTTTACATTATTGCGAAAAGAATAACATATATCCCAACAATCAAGCAGGTTTCAGAAAAGGTAGAAGTACAATTGATCACCTTGTAAAACTTGCAAGTCATCTTAAAAAACAATTTGCTCGTAGAAAAAGTACACTTGCTACTTTCTTTGACATCAGAAAAGCATATGACAGTGTGTGGCATTCTCGTTTACTTTATAAGTTGAAAAAAACAGGGATTAATGGTGCAATGTATCAGTTCATAAACATCTTTCTTATCTGAGAGATCAGTTTGTACTAGGGTTGGTGAATGTTACTCTTCATTTAAAGATATTGACATTGGCATCCCTCAGGGCTCCATTATTGCACCTATTCTATTTACAATTCTCGTTCACGATCTTCCTAAAATACTATCTAAAAAGACGCATGTAGTAAAAATATGCCGATGATATTGCAATGTGGATGAACACAAACATTAAAAAAAAATAGACAAATAAGAGAACCATATTATATATACAAAAACTATATCAAATTGAAATTAAACAGTAAACAAGTGGGGTATTTTTTGCTCCCATAAGAAAACCTAACACAGAGTAACTTTTATTCAAGACTGGCACAGCCTTTTAAACTTGAATAAAGTCAGACAAATACATAGATGAACAATCTAATAGTGAGGGAAAAACAAGCACAGGACAACAACTGAACTGTCTTCATAGTAATGACTTGGCAAAGATTTGGACTTAAGGAGGTGGGGGGGGGGGGTTAAAGATGGAGAAACTGGGAACATGAAATTAAGAAAATATGTTACAGATATGAAAACTCTTCACTAGCTGCATAAGGGAACCATCGCAATCCCTTTTGAAAGCAGATATATATTGTATTGCCTGCTCCGAGGCCTTTCGTCCGCTGGGTCGGAACTCATCAGGAGACACGGCTGGTTGTGTCTGCGCTCCTGGCGTCAAATAGAGACACGCTACAGTCCATAATACTGTGGTGTTCTCACCACCAAGGGTGCAAAAAGAAATCCAATAGCACCCCCAAAGCAGCCAGCGAAGAGTAGTAAATGAAACCAAACGAAAGTGTGGGGAGGAAAAAAGTTGCTGAAAAACTAAAGACATCATGCAATAGTATAAAATGTAGGGGACAATCTTTGGGCCTACGCTTGAGGATCCACCCAAAGATGCAAGGGAGATCAAAAGACAAACATACAGACGGACAGAAACCAATACAAAGAACCTCAATTTAATCAAAACAAAATCGGAAATGAAATGAGGCAGGGAACAGTAAACGATAAACAGTAAACAAGTGGGGTATTTTTTGCTCCCATAAGAAGAGTGGAACCCACAAGGAAAAAGGAAAGTGGGACGGCCAAAACAGTCGTGGAGAAGATCCGTCGAGAGCGAAGTGAAGGAAGCCGGAATGACATGGACTCGGCTGAAGAGAACAGCCCAAAACAGAGTCCGTTGGCGTGGTGTTGTTGCGGCCCTATGCTCCACTGGGAGACAACAGGACTAAGTCAAGTAAGTCAAGAAAACCTAACACAGATTAACTTTTATTCAAGACTGGCACAGCCTTTTAAACTTGAATAAAGTCAGACAAATACATAGACGAACAATCTAATAGTGGGGGAAAAAACAAGCGCAGGCCAACAACTGAACTGTCTTCATAGTAATGACTTGGCAAAGATTTGGACTTAAGGAGAAGGGGGGAGGGGGGGAGTTTGAAGATGGAGAAACTGGGAACATGAAATTAAGAAAATATGTTACAGATATGAAAACTCTTCACTAGCTGCATAAGGGAACCATCGCAATCCCTTTTGAAAGCAGATATATATTGTATTGCCTGCTCCGAGGCCTTTCGTCCGCTGGGTCGGAACTCATCAGGGAGACACGGCTGGTTACAATTTAATGTGGCCATTTCAAAACATGCGAGACAGACAGAGGCAGACAGACCAATAAAGTGATGATCACTCGGATGACAGATATTCCAATAATGTTAAATTTTTAGGTGTTCATTTCACTCCTAAAGTAAACTGGAGATTTCATATTGAATATCTTATAAACAATGCCAGACAAAGGCTATCTTTACTAAAAAAAAAAATAATCAGTGCACAATCGTGGGGTCAAGTTCAAAATTGATTTACGGACAGGAAGTATATTTTTCAGCTTCTCAAACACTACTTAAGCGGTTACAAAATATAGACAATAAAGCTATTAAAGTAGCCCTTGGTGTTCCAGCGCATTCTAATACTTTTAAAACATAAAAAGAAGCTAATCTCTTGTCACTTGATGATCAACGCACACTAGCAACAGCCAAATATGGAACCAGAAGTCTTTCTGTATCAAATTCAGTAACAAATGAAATATTTCTTGATGCCAAATCGGATTTTCCTAAAAGGGCACAGAATATTTCTTACCTGCAGCCCATTCGAAATTATACTGATGATTTATTTAGAAAATGTGACATCGATATTACATCCATTTCAGAACCTCCAACTATGCCCACAGTTCCTCAGTGGGAGCATATTTCTCCAAATTTTGATACAGATTACACTACTCTAAAAAAAAAAAAAAAAGACAATATTAATTTGATATTAGTAGAAGCAAAAGAACATCTTGAAAACTGTTACGGATGGTATGGGTGTGTCTGCAGGTGTCTGACTGTCTGACTCTCACTCAGAAATTATGGATGCATGCACGACTTTTCTAATTCACATACACACACCCACTCACCCGAACGTTGACAGTCAGGCAACAGAACAACACTTCGTTTTGCTTTATGCTGCCCGAGCCATCAGACAAACACATACAATATAAATACAAAATCATTAATGGGTTGGCACGCCAACCATTAGGCGTACACACAAAATATGTCTATATATAGCGGCTATCAACTAGTGCTGTTGGGTTCAACGACGACGACGACGACGATGACAACGATCACGTCGCGACAACGTAGAGGACGAAACGACGACGATGACGAAAACGGCGAGACGATGGAAGCGACGAGACGACAACGGGAACGAAGACGATGAGGATGACGCAGATGACGACCTCAGCGTCAAGTCAAGTCCGACACAGGACTCAAAAAAAACTTCAGAGCTGTGGCTAAAAAAAAAACAAAAAAAACACTAACACACTCGCGGCGTCTCTGCCGACGACGAGGTGACAGTCTCGCACAGGAGCTGTGGCTCACACACAACACAGCGACGGCCTCGCCAACAGGTCGCTGGTTCAAACACAGGAGCGGCGCTCTGGCTCGGCAGCAGCGGCGTCTCCAGCCCACTGGCTCAACCGGTAGTCGGTCCTGGGCGCAGTGGCAGGTAGGGCGATTGTCGGCACTCAGGCCGACCTCTCCACGCCGACACAGGGCGGAGAACAGGGGCGTAGTCTCAGCTACGGCCCTGACCCTCAACCAATGGCAGCCAGTCCCCCTCAGTCCAGGGAACGCTTCAACCTGGGGGAGACTGATTAACTACCTTGGTTATCATGGCTACTATTTATTACAATCACGACTACATTCATATTTATTAGCCACATCCTATTTCACTTGAACTTGAGCATATTCTTTCTTCAACATTACAACATTCCCTTTTCCGGAATCATAACACTACAACATTCCCTTTTTCCGGATTCACAACACTACAACATTCCCTTTTCCGGAATCACAACACTACACAGGAAAGGATTTCCATATAAACCTTTCGGAATTTAGTTTTCCAAATTGGGGAAAAGATTTTCCACCCAGACCCTCTTCAATAAACCATGAATACAATGCATTACACACAATTAATGATTACTTTCATTACACACAATTAATGATTACTTTTCATCAAACTATAAATGTCTTTCGTCAATTCACAAAATGTTCATTTCTTTTCTTGTAACACAAGAATGTTCATTTCATTTCATATAATCACCAGATTTTTAAAAGGTTTCTTTTCAAAAAGATTCATCTACTTCAATATATGTAAGGCAAAGATTTCCACAACATTCTTGTTTACCAACACATAATTATTCCATATTTATATCAAGAGTGAGTTAACTACTCATCCACATCAAAGATAAAAACCAGCCAAAAGTCTATGTCGCTCACTCTGGGAGCTTATTATCCCTAGCATCAAAAATCTCCCTCTTCTCGCAAAGTCTAGCTAATCCACATGGGAATAATTAACTTTTTTTTTCATCATAAATTCATAACTAGTTAGGTCACAGAATAAACAAAATCTTTTTTTTTTTTTTTTTTTTTTTTTGAAGACCACTTCCTTTAACACTCACTTCATCTATGTTTTCCGACAGCATTTCGTTTTGTTACCCTATCAAGTCATAGGATAACAGAACACAACAAAGACTTTTTTTTAAACAAAACCTTCACAAGTGCGCTGAGGAAGTTTCAGTCGCTCCTAACCGGGAATACGGTTTCGGTTTGCTAATAAATAAACATTGTTGTGATAAATACCTGACTGTCACCAAAAATCAGCTGAGCCCCTCTTCGGCCCGTCTGTGTTGTTGTGTTGCCGGAATCACTGCAGGGACTGCCTAA
>CM065716.1:4598936-4633936 GCA_033310375.1 Conus canariensis
AGTGAGGAAATACAGGTGCTGAAGTATATATTTTATTGTATAGTTAAGTTTGGCTAATGTATACATTGATGGAAGAGGGGTTGGAGTATAGGAAAAACAAAATTTTGTGTACATTATTTTGAGGCATTTTGTAAATTTATTTTGTTTGTGTGGGAGAGAATATTCCCTTTGTATTTGGTTTCTGTCCGAGCCACTGAATAGAGGCTCTGATGCGGTGGGGGGGGGGGGGGGGGGGGTTCTGTGACAAGAGAGATAAACCAGGATACTCTTGTCCAGATCCAGCGAGACTTGGAGCAACTGTTCCAGCGATACTTGGGGGGAGGACTGCGTCTGGTTGACTGGAAGCCTGCATGGCTGGCAGCTGACCAGACATCAGTTCGTCATCGGCAGTTGGCCACCTGGGTGTCTGGGGGCTGGACTGGGGCAGCTCTGGACACTGCATTCTACTTGATGGACATCATGCCGGCAGATGAGTACAACTGTTCAAACTTTCCCCCCACCCAATATTCCAGTGGCTGTGATGAGTGAGCCTGAAACGGGGGCTGTGATACTAGGTTGTCAGTTGGACTTGAAAATAAAGACACTGAGGTGATTTGTTAAAATTTAGATTAGGGTGTGTGTGAAGATAGTTGTAATTTTTAGAAGAAATTTTGAGAAAAGTCATTTGAAAATAATTAGAAGATTGTTGAATTATTAATCGGGCTGGTCTATTTTGTTCAGTTTGTTTTATTTGTTTTATTATTTGTTGGAAGATGAGCTGTGGTATTGGTTGATGTGGAAAAGAGTTGGATATTAGTACAATTGCGAGGCTGAGGCAAGCAAACTTAACTGAAGCTAGTGTTGCACCAGGTAGAACCCCTAGATAATCTGAGCCAGACTGGTGGCGTGACACATGCATGCACGCATGCTGCACGTGATGCACACACACACCACACACACACACACACACACACACATGCGTGCACACACACGCATGCGCGCACACACATATACAAATGCACACACATCGTACGCACGCACACACGCACATACACACACACAAACACACACTTGCTGACTGAAAACGCTGTATTTTCAAAAAAAAAGAAGTGTTTGGTATACTGACATCTAAGAAAATATTACAACAGGGCATCGATACTCTTTGTCTAAGAGAGATATCACTCGCGACACACACACACACACACACACACAACACACACACACCACAATCTAATACAACACACACACAACACACACCACATCCCAATACAACACACACACACACCACCACCACAAACAACAACAACAACAACACACACACACACACACACACACACATGTACAGAGAAAGAGATTGAGAGGGGGAGAGACGCAAAGAATAAATTATCGGCTAATTTTCAGAAACAGAACTCTTCGCTTTTTTTTATTTTTTTGTGGCACTCTGGTATCTTCCTCTCCCCTCGCCCAACTCTCTCTCTCTCTGTCTCTCTCTCTCTGTCTTTCTCTCTCTCTGTCTCTCTCTCTCTCTGTCTCTCTCTCTCTCTCTGTCTCTCTCTGTCTCTCTCTCTCTCTCTCTGTCTGTCTGTCTCTCTCCCTCTCTCTCTCTTTCTCTCTCTCTCTCTCTCTCTCTCTCTCTCTCTCAACACCTGAACGCTATCAAGTCGTGTTTTTTGTCGCTCTGTGTTCTTCCTGGAATTAATGAACATCAAAGTGGGTGATCGCTGTGATTTTTGAGTGACTGTTGTATGATATATCTGTGCACCGGAATGTGGACTCTGTTCATCATATAATCATTTAGTACGTCGGTAATCACCGGTTTTGTCATTGATATGAATAATGAAGGAGTTGCCATACTGTAAACAGTGATCACGCTATATTCGTAGGCCTGCTGTCGGGTCAACTGGAGTCAGCGGTTTGGGCACGTGCAGTACGTTGTTATACGTTAACTTTTTTTTCTTCTTTTCAACAGACAATTCAGGTAGGGTCGACCATAGGCGCCTAAAAAGAAGCTAAGTCTTTCGTATTATATTGTTTTCTACAGCGTATTGTATCTTACAGAATGTGAAGTGTAACTTAGTAGCCAGCAGTCCGGTGCCTATGCATACATGCGTGTGTTTGCTGTCAGCTGATATGGGCGGAAATGGGCGTGACAAAATGTAAACAATGGAACAGGCACCTGCTGGTCAAGACAAACTTCAACCAACTTTTGACCCACTACAGAAACGTTTCTCCTGTTCGGTTAGGGAATTGTCAGTGTGGAGAAACTCGTTGTTTTATCGGTATTCTGGAATTTCAGAAAATTCAATCAAAATAGAACTCTCAGACTTCGATTATGATGACGTAGCTCTGTCACTTCCTTTATGGATTAGTTATCCCATCCCTACCTGCCTTAGTAAATCGGTAGTTCGATTCTACGTGAATGGATCGAAGAGAATCACACTTTCCTTCTACTTCACCAGACAAGGCACAGGCACCTTACTGTGTCAGGGATCTGACTGTAGGCAGTGGGACCAGGAAGAGTGCCGGGTGCTCACAGACTTGGTGTCTGAGTACTGTCAGACTGAGGATGTACAGCATCTGCTGTCTGAACTGACTCGTCTTCCTATCTGCTTTGTTCAAGAGGAGTTTGCCATCATCCAGCCCTCAGCACCTGCACAAGACAACACACAGTTAGACAGTCCGTTTGTCCAGTCCCCAGGTCCTGTGATTGCTGCCAGTAGTGCAGTAAGTGATGATCAATCAAATACGGAAGATGTGTCTGGTTTCAGTACGCACATGTCTTCAGAAGAGACTGACACTGGAACTGTAGCTAGCTCCTGTGTTAACGCTCAGCCTGCACAGGTCACACCCACTGGGACTGAAGGGGAGTCTGTCCGTGTCAAAGGCACTCAACATGACACGCCAAGTGGTCAAAGCAGTGATATACGCAAGAAGCGTAGTAAACGTCAGAGACGACGCACACGTGTCCAAAAAGACTGTTTGACAGAGCCACCAGCGACAAACTTCAGGTATTGGAGGACAATCAGGACACACTGGCCGCTGAACTTTCTGAATATCAGAACAAACTTATTTCATATCTAGAAGATATGAAAATAGCGGTTAAAAATGAAATTAAGCATTACATCAGTCAAAAAATAGAAACTCTGATAGAATCAATGGGTCTTTTTCAGAAACGCTTCAACAGCTTAGAAAGCCAGTTAAACACTATCTGTAAGGAGAATCATTCATTGAAGACACAATTAGGAACCCTCCAATCTCAGATAAAATCTCCGATGGAAAAGGCTCGCACTACCACCACTTGCACTTTTTTTTTTTTTTTTTTTTTTCCCCTCCACCACCCCCGCCTTTACCAATTTTTTTTTTTCCTTTTATTTTTTTTCCTTTTCTGTCTTTTTTTTTATTTGCTTGATTTTTTTTAATGTTCTTTATTTTTGGCTTTTTTTTTTTTTTTTTTTAAGGCGGTCCTTTTTTTTCTTTCTTTTTTCTCTTTTTTTTTTTTTTTTTTTGGTACCCTTCAACTCTCACGCACCCTGCGAGTCTGTATGTTTTATTGCTATTAATGTACACCATTTTGCTGATTTTAATGTTTTGGCTTTTGTTACAGCGCGTCAGGGTTTGGTTTTGTGCTAGTGTTTAGTGTTATGACACTTTCACACTGCGTGTAACAGACAGATACAAAGGTTATAGGAAAAAAAGAAAAGATTTAAAAAAAAAAAAAAAAAAAAAAAAAAAAAGCCCGGATATCTTCCGGGAACCATCCTTGAAACGAAACACTAAAATAACTGTGCAAGGATGATACCAGATGTGCGGGAAGGAGAGAAGGGAGGAACAAAAAACAAAGAAGAGAGCGAGACAGAGAGCTAGAAAGAGAGAGCGAAGGGAACGAGAGAGAGAGAGAGAGAGAGAGAGAGAGAGACAGACAGACAGACAGACAGACAGACAGACAGACAGACAGAGACAAGAGAGAGAGAGAGATGTAGTACAGAAATCATACAACTCGTCTCGCAAACTGGCCTATTCCCCTGGAAGGATATCCTTATAGTGAAAAGAGAAAAAGGAAACAAAAGAGAGAGAGAGAGAGAGGGAGAGAGAGAGAGAGAGAGAGAGAGAGAGAGAGAGACAGACAGACAGACAGACAGACAGACAGAGACAGAGAGAGAGAGAGAGAGAGAGATGTAGTACAGAAATCATACAACTCGTCTCGCAAACTGGCCTATTCCCCTGGAAGGATATCCTTATAGTGAAAAGAGAAAAAGGAAACAAAAGAGAGAGAGAGAGAGAGGGCGGGGGGGAGAGAGAGAGAGAGAGAGAGAGAGAGAGAGAGACTACAAGGCACGAGGAAATCTCTGCAGCGAGACAATCAGTATCAATGAGAGAGAGAGAGAGAGAGAGAGAGAGAGAGAGAGCGAGAGAAAGATATACAGACAGATAGAGAGAGGGAGACATGGAGAGAGTTTCTATCCTCCTTTTTCTTCCTCCCCCCCCCCCCCCCCCCCCTCCCCCTCTCCTTTTTCTGCTCAGCCCCAAGTCTGTGTGTTTATTCTTAATCGATGGACATGCTTGTTTCTTCTTTGATGGCGATTTGTTACACAGTTATATGCCTGGTATTTTTTGACCTAGTCTATATAGTTCATGTTTTACTTGCTTGTGACACTCCCCTTGTACATTCATATCTTGTTTTTGCTCATGCTTGTCTGTTTATGCATGAATTTTGTTTATGTGAATACATATGTACAGATACGTGTCTATCAGCTTAGTCCAAATATTCAGGTCAAAATTGGGCACTCTGCCGCAAATAATACATCAACATAATTTCTATTAACTATGTACACGTCCTCACGGAGTATAAATCAATGTAATCAATGTTACACATAAAGTATTAACATAAATTTCATCCTCCTTTTAGTATGATGTCATTTTCTTCCAATTATTTTCTAACATATTCCATCATATTCTGTCAGACTGTTAAATTGTTCCAATATTGTATATGTGTGTGTGTGTGTGTGTGTGTGTGTCTGTGTGTGTGTGTGTGTGAGTGTGTGTGTTTTGTTTTCTTTAAACTGAAAGTTGTCTCATATTAATCTCTCTGTCAAAAATGAGCCGCAATGCTATAGCTGAATCAGTTTTTTTATAAATACTTATACACATTTTACCAATCAGTATAAGGTGATTTATATATTTGTATTTTTGCAATGAATATCTAGCTCTTGCTATCCCAAACAATACATCCGTAACTCTTAGTTTTATTTGTACATTTATTTTGTTATATATGGTTTCTTCAACATAATTCCATAGTGAACACACTGTAGGACATTCCCAATAGAAATGTTCCACAAAATCCACTGTATTCCTACAATAGGAACATTTGTTGTTTTCTTTTACTTTCATTTTATTTAAAAGAATGTTTGTTGGGTAAATATTATGTAATATTTTCCACTGAAGAACTCTTAGTCGGGTTTCCTTTGTTACTTCTTTAGCTCTGACCCAAATTTCTTTATCTATATTCATTCCAAATTTTCTTAACCAAAACTGAGATGCACAAGGTGTCACTAGCTCTCTGGATTGTGCTATTATTTTCTTTATAGCTTTTGGTTTAGTGTTGTATTGACTTGCTCTGCATGCACATGTGTTTCCCTCTCTTTCCCCTCTTTGGACCCACCGGAACCATGGTTTTGGAAAAGCATTGACTAACAGGTTGTATTCGATGATAGTGTTTGGTTTATTTGGACCCAGTATATTCTGGATTTCCTCTATGGTTAATAGTCGATTTTCATCTTGGTGAATAACATCTCTCACATGAGTAATTCTTTTCTCTTGCCATGCTTTAAAGAGCAGTGTTTTGCTTCTATGGGTGATCAATGCATTGTTAAAAAGTAGTTGACTGTGGAAATTGTCACTTGTTACTTCTGATAAAGAAGTAACGGATTTGCTTTCTAGATAACTACGAATAACTTCTTTCCAAAAGGCATTATCTATTTCGTCTAATCCTTTTACTTCACGTGCTTTACAATTGATGTAGAAAATACTGCCATACTTTGCCAGTTTTTCAATATGCCATTTTGGAATATACCCCCAGTTTTGATTATCAGTGACTTCAAATAGTTTTCCAGCCCATTGTAGATTCAAGTATTTTTGCTGGTCAATCATGTTAATCATTGTAATACCTCCTTCCTCTACTTCAGCTTCCATTATTTTTCTTTTTACTTTTTCAAATGCTTTTCTGTTGCTTTGTTTTTTCTGCCATAAGAATTTATATAAGATAGTATTAATTTTACTTAAAATGTTGCTTGGAATACTGATGGATTGCATTACATATGTAAACTGACTAATAAGAAAACTTTTAATCACTACCATCTTACCAAAAATACTTAGGTCTCGTTTGCTCCAATCCCTTATCATTCTATTTACGTGCTCTAACCTGTGTGTCCAGTTGTCTTCAATTCTTTTGCTAATCTATGTGCTTCAAAGTATATACCCAGTATTTTTATCTTAGTAACTAAAGTGAATGGGATGTTTTCATTACCATGTTGCCCTATTCTTAAAGCTTTTGTTTTTTGTGTATTCATTCTAAGCCCAGAAAATCTTTCAAACCTGGCAAGTATTTCAACCGATGTATGCATATCTTGCGCATGTTTCAAAAACAGAGTCGTGTCATCAGCAAACTGTTTTATTTTCAAGTACATTGGATCAGTCTGAGATGTCATAGGTAACTTTATTCCTTCTATACTGCTATTTCTTATTTTGATAGCGAGAAGTTCCACTGCTAATACAAAAGCCAGTGGGGAAAAGGGGCATCCTTGTCGAATGCCACATAACACATCAAATGGCTCAGAAATCCATCCTCCATTACTAATAGAGCTAACGGTCCCATTGTTTAAGACATACACCCATTTTCTAAAGTCTGCTCCGAATCCAAAGACTTCCAATGCCTGATACAAAAATGTTTTTGATATAGAGTCAAATGCTTTGGAATAGTCAATTGCTAGAAGATACCCTGCTTTTTTAGTTATGTTAAGGTAGTTAATCGCATCGTCAATAGATCTTATTATTGTTGAAATATTTCTCCCTCTAATGTATCCCGCCTGATCTTCACTAACTATCTTATGTATTACATTACAAAGTCTTTCTGCTAATACTTTTGCTAATATCTTATAATCACAATTAGTAAGTGTTATGGGTCGCCAGTTTGTTAATTTATCTCTTTCTAAATCCTTTCCTTTATGTAACAGCGTTATTATTCCTCTTTTTTGTGTATATGATAGCTCCCCTTTCTGAAAAGATTCTGCAAATGAATTAGTAATCATATTGCCTAGTTTCCCCCAAAAGAATTTTAAGAACTCTATTGTTATGCCGTCACATCCTGGAGCTGAACCATTTTTTAACTTCTTTAATGCATTAGTAGTTTCGTTTAAAGTGATTATGCCTTCACATTTGGTTGCGTCTTCTTCACTTAGTCGTGGAAACTGTTCATTTTCAATGAACATATTAACTTCTTCAACAACATTATCTGTTGCTGTTTTTTGACTGTAAAGCGATTTATAAAAAGATGTAAGCTCTTGCATAATGCTGCCCTGCTCAGTTATAACTTCTCCTGTTACTTTTTGAAGCCTAGTTATAGATTTTTTCTTTCCCCTATCCTTTTCTAAGCTACAGAAGTATTTAGTATTGCGCTCTCCTTCCTCTATCCATTTTATTCTGGACCTAATCTGCGCTCCTTTTGCTTCATGTATCTGCTCTATTTCAAGTTTTTGCTTTAAATGTAAGAGCTTGGACTGAACATCTTTCTTTCCTGGATTATCTATTATTTCCTTCTCTGTTTCTATGATTTTCATATATGTGTCTTGATACTCATTTTTCCTTTGAGTAGCTAATTTTTTTCCAAATTCTGTACACAAAGATCGAATCTCAACCTTACAGTTTTCCCATTTGTCTATGTTAGACATATCTTCATAAACTTCATTATTTAAGAAAGTATCGAGCAGCATGTTCATCTTTTGCACAAATACCTCGTTTGATAAATAACTATTGTTCATTTTCCAGTATCCGGGTCCTCGCACAAATTCTCTTTCATTCAGTTCAATAGATACTGCCTTATGGTCAGAGTTAGGTATAGTTATGTGTTCACATGTTTCACAATACTCTATCATGCTCTCCGACAAAAAACAATAGTCGAGGCGACGCGCTATAAATGGATTATTTCTACTCCATGTATAATCCTTCTCGTTGATATGGAGCCTTCTCCATATATCAGTTAATTCTAGCTTCCTTACTAGTTTGTTAAATTCTTTAACTTCGTTTTCACGGTGAGGATTTCCAGATATTACATCGTTTCCAATGTGGAGAACACAGTTAAAGTCTCCAAGCAGAATCAAATTATCAGAGAAATCGTTACATTTGTAGTATAGTTCATCAAAGAAAGCTATTTTTTCAACAAGGTTATTAGGAACATAAACATTTGCTAAGTTAAAACTGAATTTTTCATGTCTCACAGAGATGATAAGGATTCTATCTTCTGCTGTTTTTAACTTTATCTCCCCATTAAAGTATTTACTTATCAAGATCGCTGTTCCCTTGCTCCTGTTTGTTCCCTGGTAATGATATATTTGTCCTCCCCATTCCTTTTCCCATTGTGGTAAATCTTTGTCAGTGATGTGTGATTCTTGTAAGCACGTAATGTCTATCTTTTTGCTTTTTAAATACCGAAATATTGATAATCTTTTTACTTTATTTTTTAACCCCCTACAATTTAATGATGTTACTTTAATTTTGTCCATATACACAGCGTTTTTATGTTATAACATATATCACACAAAGGAAATAATTTGTCCATTAACCAAAAGGAAATCGTTATTCATAGCCAGGTTCGAAGTCGGAAAGGTCAGTCCTTGTCAATTCGGGTATTACTTGCGTCTACCCCTCCCCGAGTTCCCTGGGCTTCGGCGACAGTCAGTCTTACCCGCCTTCTTGACCCGGTTGCCTCCCTCCCCCTCCGGATTGTCTTCTGAAGATGGGGCTCTGGGCCGCTTACTGGGTGTCTCCGAGCGGTGACGAGTAGGACTCTTCTGTCCCACTCCGACTCCCAGCTCCACCTGTCGCATAGGAGATCGTCCTCTGTGGTCCTTCTCCTTCTCAGTCCCCTCCCCCTTCTGCACATTGTCGGCCTGCTCCTTTCGCTCCTCCCTCATTTCATCATTTTCGCCTGTCTCCTCCTCCCTCTCTCCAATTTCACCTTCACCCTCACTCTCAAACTCACTCCGCTCATTTTCTGTGCTGATCATCTGGCATTGTGGTTCTCCCTTTTTGTGCCCAGGCTTTCTGCATGCCCGACACACCACATCATTTGTGCACACTGAAACATGATGATTTTGTTCTAGGCACTTTGAACAGACAGCATTTTTGCGTTGCATTTTTTGTTCCTTATGGTACACTTTGGCAATGAAAACACTGACTTTTATGGCGGTGTCAAGCGGAACTTTTGGCACTGTTATGAATAGGAATCTTCGTCCTGTTAGAAAACGTGTCAGTTTACCATCTTTGTCTCTAGCTCTTTCGCTTTGGATGTTGGATCGGAGCTCACAACCTGCTTTCAGTAGCACATGTTTGATTTCACTGTCTGCCACCGATAGTGGTACCTGATCAGTATCATCCCTCAGGATAAACGGATTTGTGTTCAAAAGCTGTACCACAACACCTCTTACCCGCATTCCTTGGATCAGCAGCTGGGATCTTGCCTCTTTGGTGGCCAGGTATATGCGCCATAAACCACCGATCTGCTGGGCTCCCACTACTGATCCTTGGCCAGCAATCCTCTCAGCTGCTAGACATACCTCTAATACAGAGAGGGGCTCCTTGCTGTCTGTTACTGGCATGTCTTTAGCCTTCACAAACACCGGCGTCACTCTCACTGCCATTACCTTTTTTTTCTTCTTCTTTTTTTTTTTTTTTTTTCTCCAACTTTCTATCACCTCCTGTATAAAACTAGTTGTATGCAGCAAGTCGGGCCAAAAGAGACTAAAACAGAAACAACTACAGAATAAAAAAAAACACAGTCCGAAAGAAAGATCCAAACAGATGCTACAGAGAAAAAGAACACTAAGTCCCAAAGAACGCGCGATAACAACTCACCGTCGGTTAACACGAGCAAACAACAACACGTCCTCTCGACACGGCTGTCGCTCACCAACCCACCACTTGCACTCGGTATGACACAGATGACATCCAGCTAGCGGAAGAAAACCTCTTTCCTGACATCCGCGTTCCTTCAACTCTTAAGTGATGAGGAACACCCACGTGACATTGCACATAGTCCTGAAATGTGTACAAACAATACATCCTCATCCAGGACATCCTTGAAGCAAAATAGCCCTGTTACACATCAAACACCATCAACACCTGTTTCTACTCACAATTCCTTTCAGGTCTTAGGCGAGGACAGTGCTGACACTATTGAACAGAAATGTGACCAAAACGATTCTAGTATACATGAGGGTAAAACAGATACTGATCAAAACCTTCATCTTCAATCAGCCACTCAGGAGAAGTCCCCAGCGCAAATTTTACGTGAAATAAAGATTCCTGGGTATTTTTCTTCGGTCCTCATAGGTGACTCTGTCCTGAGGTATATCGATCCAAGACGTCTTGGCAGTGAGAATGACAGGGTATTCAAACTGTGTGTTCCCGAGATGACAATGAAGGATTTGATGCTGTGGCTAGGTGCAATACCAGACAAACTCGCCCACATCCGGCATGTGATTGTCCATGTAGGCGTTAACGATTGCCCCGCTGGCTCTGTGCCCATGACACAGTGGACAGAACTTATCAATCTCTGCAAGATCTCCTTCCCTTCAGCTGTCATCACCTTCAGCTCCATCGTCCCAGCACGAGGACGTCACCCTTTTAACAACTCGATCTTTCCCTCCAACAGAACCCTGCGCACAGCCTGCATTGCTGCTGAAATCAACCTGATCGACAATCATGATACTTTTATTACTAAGAATGGTGCCCCAAGACTCGCATATTACAAAGATCCTGTTCACCCCAGTCTTAAAGGTACTGCAAAACTAGCCATCAATTTTATGCAGTTTTTGCCACGTTTCTCCCGTCAGGCCAACAGCCGACATGGTGAAAAGTGGCCTTTCGTCACAGCAACAGCCCGAAAGTGATGGGCAAATGGAGCAGTGGCCAGATGCTTTTGATAGCGCCCAGCACGGTGGCAGGGTAAACTCACGCCCTGAGTTTGGTCAGTGCTCAGGACGTGGTGGCTATGCGGCTGGCGCCCCCTCCATCTCTTCCATGATCCACTATCCCATGCTGCCGTCCCAGAGACAGGGAGGATGGACCGACCCCAGGCTACACCAGGCTCAACCCGAGGACGCCGTTCCCGTTCGACGTGTTCCGCAGCAGCAGCGCTACGACGCCGTCGAGGCCTTTCAGCCTCCCATCAACACAGAGCCTGGTCCCTCACAGCAGCATTACAACACCACTGAGGCCTATCAGCCTCCCATCAACACAGAGCCTGGTCCCTCACAGCAGCATTACAACACCACTGAGGCCTATCAGCCCTCCCTTCAACAGGGGGCCTGCTCTTTCACAGCAGCTGTATACCAACGTGGGTGAGGCCTTCCAGCGTTTGATCTCCAGACAGCCTCAGGACAACAGGACTGTCCCAGTACATGAAGCCAGCCGTGCTCCCTACCCCCTATTCCCCAACCAGTCCCAGGCCTCGCTCCAAGGACCCTGGTGTCCCTCCGTTTCATACCCACCTCCCACTTCTCAGAATCCTGTTCTAGCCACAGAGGGCCACTAGAAGACTGTCCCACCAAGCTGCCAGCGAAGCTTCCAGAACCCAGTGGCACCTGTGCCTCCCCTTACCGCCTGGTGTGTTGAAGATACGTCCCAGCAGACTGGAGAGTACGCCCTCCAACTGCTGAACATGGCGTCACAGCTCCTGAACCAGTCCAGACTTCAGTAGTTTCAATATACACCACCCTGATTATATGACTGTCTAAATTAAAATGGGTGGAAATTGTGTTGTTTGTGGTGTGTGTGTGTGTGTGTGTGTGTGTGTGCATGCGTGGGTGTGCACTCGCGCATGCACACATGCGTGCACGTGTTTTTGTATGTAGTGAGAAAAAGTAAGGGGTGGGGGTTGAACGAGCGGGGGCGGGGTGGAACGGGAAGGAGGAGGGCGAGAGAATGAAGTAGTAAGAATGGTGTACTATCAAATACTAAATGTAAAGAGAATGAAGCAGTAAGAATGGTGCACTGTCAAATATTAAATGTAAAGAGAATGAAGCTGTAAGAATGGTGTACTGTCAAATATTAAATGTAAAGAGAATGAAGCTGTAAGAATGGTGCACTGTCAAATATTAAATGTAAAAAGAATGAAGCAGTAAGAATGGTATACTGTCAAATATTAAATGTAAAGAGAATGAAGCTGTAAGAATGGTGTACTATCAAATATTATATGTAAAGAGAATGAAGCTGTAAGAATGGTATACTGTCAAATATTAAATGTAAAGAGAATGAAGCAGTAAGAATGGTGTACTGTCAAATATTAAATGTAAAGAGTAACCACGTGAAATTTATCAACGAATCAGATAGTTCCTTGTTTCCTTTGCTTGATTTGGTATTAACAAAAATAATTCAAATGTCACTGGTGTAAAAACATGTTCATCGATATGATAATAGTTAAGGATTCCCATGTATGTTACGAGAGAAAGAGAGTAAGAGAGAGAGAGAGAGAGGGAGAGAGCATGTGTGAGGGTATGTGAGTGCGTATGTGTATGCGCGGATGTGCACGTAAGTGTTGGCGCTCGCGGTGACGCGCGCAGCCACGTGCGCGAGGATATTGATACCGGACCCTGGTAATCGGAATGACAAGTGAACTCTATTCTGTTTTTGGTTCACGGCGTTTGTGTTTCGTCCCCGGATTGCTGATATTGCTATTTCTTGCGGAGTTTTGTCGCATATTGTTGTAGCTATAAAATTATCCTTACTGACTTCTTTAAGGCAGCTGATTTTTTTTTCTGCCTTTTTTTTTTTAATTGTTCTTTTGTTTTGTTGTTGTTGTCGTTGCTAAAATTCATCTACAACAGGTGTTCCTGCTATTTGACTATTATTCTACTCGTTTATCTGTAGTGTTGTGTAATCCGTAAAGTGTATTTGTAAATCAATTTCATGTATAATGAGTGAATGGTTGTCTAAATTCGGCTTGAAAATAGGCTATTTACACGTGTGTCATCTTATAAACAAAATTTCTGATGTTCCCAACATTTTGTCCAATTCCGATAACTGTTTCCATTGTTTTTGTTTTTCAGAATCTCGACTTTCCAATATAGTGCCTGATAATTTAGTTTCAATCCAAGGTTATAATACTATAAGAAGAGATCCAAAGACAAAGCTTGAAACAGGTTTAGTGTTTTATAAACAGATCAACAGTTTGGATAAATATAACACAGAATGCATATGGATAGAAATCTATGTGAAGGGTACTAAACCGATTTTGTTAGGCTGCTTATATAGAAATCCAAACGAACGTATTGAATGGTTCGATCGTTTCGAACATATGATGGAAGATGTCTCAATGCGTTCGTCTGAGATTATAGTTTTAGGAGATTTTAACATTGATCTACTTAAACCACATGATAAATGGAAACGGGTTTATGAATTACAGAATTTGACACAGCTAATTAACACACCGACAAGAAAAAATCTATCCTCCGAAACACTAATTGACCATATATACGCAACAAACCCATTTAATATTATAGAAACATCTGTGCCTGTATACGGTCTCAGTGATCACTTTCCAATTTGTCTAACATGGTCCAAAAAGGGGGTTCAAATTCCAAGAAATGTTCACAAATGTATATCTTTTCGAAGCTATAGAAAATTCGATACTAACAATTTCTTGTCCGATTTGTGAAACGCAAATTTTTCTGAGGTGTATCAGTACAATGATCCTGATGGAGCACTGGCTGCATGGTATGACATATTTATCTCTGTCTTTAACAAACACGTGCCATCGGTAACTAAACGTGTCAAACCAAGGGGTAAGCCACCGTGGTATAATGAAAAAATCGATAAGGCCATTATTTTCCGAGATATTCTATTGCAAACAAATGGTAAAGATGATAATTTTAAAAAGCAAAGAAATAAGGTAACCGATATGAAAAGAGCCGCCAAAAAGAAATATTTCAGTGACCTTATTTCCCGTAAAGAAGATTCAAAATCGATCTGGAAAGCTATTAATGAGCTCTCCGGTAAAACCTTGTCATCTAGTGCTCCTTCTGAGAGAACATTGTCTGCTGAACTCCTAAATGATCACTTCACAACTGTTGCAGAAAAGACGATCAAAGCTGACTGTTCAAAAGACAATGACCTACTTGAGCTAAAAACGTACTGTGTATCAAAAAACATAAAATCTAATCTTCAAATCGAGTTTATTGGTGTACATGATGTTTATAAGGAATTGTGTTCATTAAATCAGTCCAGTTCTCGAGGTTTAGATGATATAGATGGTAAAATTTTGAAAATTGCTGCTCCGATTATATCAGAGCATCTTACATATATTTACAATCTTTCCATTGATAAAGGTTGTTATCCACAATCCTTCAAAGATGCTAAAGTTTTACCTTTTTTTAAATCTGGTGATCCCATTGATCCTTCTAACGATGACCTATCTCTATCCTATCTATTCTATCTAGACCCCTTGAAAAACACATCAAATGCAACATCCACAAACATTTCATGAAATACAATTTATTACATTCTAATCAAAGCGGATTTAGAGAAAATCATTCTTGTCACACCTTGCTCACTAATATAATTGAGCAATGGCATTTAAACATAAACAATGATTTCTTCACAGGAACAATTTTTGTCGACTTCGCTAAAGCATTTGACACTATAGATCACAATCTACTGTTAAGAAAATTAACATTGTATGGTTTATCCGCTGAAGCTCTAAAACTCATTTCCTCATTTCTCAACTGTAGGCGACAAGTAGTCTTTAAAAATTCCGTTACTTCCCCACTTATGCCAGTAAATTATGGCGTTCCCCAAGGGTCAGTCCTGGGGCCTATCTTATTCTCAGTTTATATAAATGATCTTCCTTTACATATATCTTCTCCCTGTGAGCTTTTTGCTGATGACACTACTCTCCATAATAAAGACAAAGATGCTGACTCAGTATGTATCAAATTACAGAATGATCTTAATAAACTTGCAAAGTGGACTAATCTGAATCATATGGCCCTCCATCCTCAAAAGTCTAAATTTATGATTACTACAACCAGACAAAAACGTCAAAATATGAAAGCTGATTTGTTTATAATACGTATTCAGGATAAAGTCTTAGAAGAAGTTAAATTACACAAATTATTAGGCCTTACAGTTGATAATAATCTTTCATGGTCTAATCACATTTCTGATTTGTCTAAAAGGTTATCTAAAAAATTATTCTTGCTGAACCGAATCAAGAATTTCCTCGATCAACATACTAGAAAGTTATATTTCTATGCATATGTACAACCAGACATTAACTACGCCTCTACATGCTGGGATTTAGCCAGCAAAAATTGCTTAAAACCACTAGAAAGCATGTACAGACGCGCTATTAAGCTGGTACTCTTGAAATCTTCTCTACAAGCTAGTGATTATAAAGATCTTAACATTCTACCATTCGATCAAAAATGCTGCTTTAATAAAGCTGTCTTTATGTATAAAATTATTAATAATCTTGCGCCACCTTATCTTCATGACAAATTCCCATTAATTAAAATTCGAGGCAAAAATATCCTATATACCCCTCGACCACGAACTGATCTTTTCAAGTCATCCCTTATTTACTCTGGTAGTAAATTATGGAATGAAATACCTACACATTTAAAGCAGAAAAATAGTTTAGCATCGTTTAAAAAAGCGTATTTCAAATACCTCATAGACCAGTTGTAAATTATGTTTCACTTAACTGTATATTCTCCCAAGTTTGACGTTCCTTTTGACACAAACAAGTTGTAGCAGCCTCAGTTGGCCTCCGTGGTCGGCTGGGCTATAAGCCATATGACATGATTGTCTTATGAAATGTTTATGTATGCCTATGTGATGTTTACGTATGTCCAGTTGTGTGTGTGTGTGTGTGTGTGTGTGTGTGTTGTGTGTGTGTGTGTGTGCAATACGTTATAATAAGATTGCTTACTATTTTCTATTAAAAAAAAAAAAAAATTGTTGTTTTTCTTATTGCTGTGTTTAATTTTGTCAAATCGACGTAATTGTTCCTTTTGGTTACTGTCATTTTGAGGGCATAGTGTAAAAAAGCTTCCAGCTTATCTATTCACCCTCATTAAAGATTTCGAGTTTCGAGTTTCTCTCGCCGTTTTGGGTCTTAAACTGTGTTCAGTGGAGAAGACGCACTTAATTTGCTCCATAATTAAAGGATGATTACTGCTGTTTACGACATTACTTCGCCCCCTGTCTTGGTGTGCGAGCTGCTGAGGTGCTATGCTGTGTGGATACCAGGATTTCTGCATGCGATGTGGATGCTTTGTGCCCATTTTTGTGGCATTCATGTGGAAAAGAGCAAGAAACGGAGCCGCCATGCAACAGAAGACATCGAAAGTTAAGTGTGTAGCGGACGGTGCACTCGTTGGTTGCCTCCTCACTTAATTGTTTTTGGGGGGAGGTTTATTGCAGTGTGGTGATGTCGAGCAAAACCCTGGGCCAATCAAGAACACTCTGCGACAGTCCAGTCTGCACAGTGGACTGAGACGAAGAACTAGCAAAGGACAAATCTGAAAGCGCCTCATCCAGCACGCCAACTGTTACGTCATCTCCGGTGGAACCTACCATAATGGATGTCATGTCCATGCTTCAAACACTCAACACGAAGTTTGATAGATGAAAACAGATGAAAGAATTCCATGATGGTTTTGCTGCCCTACATGGTGACGTTAAATCCTGAAGGAAGAGGTAAAGGACCTTCAACACGAGAATGCAGACCTACGCCACACCAACGACAACTTGATGAAGAGGATCCACAACTTGGAGAGGAAGACATGACCTGGATGGACAATCGAAACGGAACAACGTCCTCTTCTATGCACTTTGCCGCAAAAACAACAAGACACTGCAAGACTGTGAAGGTGTTGTGAACGACCTGCTTAAAGAAAAACATGGGATGAGTGGTGACGTAGAATTCGACCGCATTCATCGCCTAAACTCTAAGCAGAATTCACCAGTTATTGGACGATGCACCTTTTTCAAGGACAAGGAAAAAATGTTACAGGCAAAAATAGAAACTAAAGGACACCACTATGGTGTTTGACCATCTCCTTATTGAGGGTAAAAAGTACGGACTACCCAATGGACACATCTCCGTGAAAGTCAATAGGGGGGTGGCCTGCCCACATTGACGCTAGTGACACCGGCAACTGAACTGTGCATGTTAACAGCCTGTGCAAAGTGGGAACGGAGATGCACAGACAGGGAGTTGTGTGAAATATAAACATGACAGAGTTAGCACCGAGTTGTCCAGGGTGAAAGGGCGAGGGTCAAAAAACTTGTAAATAATCCTTATGACAGTTTTGATGGGGGTTTTTTTCTGGTTTTTGTACAACAAAGGCCTGATACATTAAACAAATGCACTGATGTCATAAGCGAGGGGAAGGATGAACATATTAACAATGGATTAAACATTAATTTGTTTAATGAAGTTAACAAAAAAAACAAAACAGAAGGTAGTGTGAATTTGTATCAAAAGAAAAGAAGTGATATTAGTGTGGAAAGTGACGTTTGCGAGAGTCTACATGAACGAATGGATGACCACAGAACAAATAATGTTAACATGAATGAAAATGTATCATCAGTATGTTCTAATTCACACTATCTTCATGGAAATCGTACCAGTTGTTCATTTTTACACTGGAATGTAAATGGACTTCTTTCTAAAATTAATCAAAATGAATTTTTATCTTATCTGTTCAATTTCGACGTTATATATATGTCTTGTTGAAACGTTTGTAGATGTGATGGTGTGGAGGGGTAAGGGGTGTGCAGGTGAAGCAGGTGGTGGAAAGTGCAGGAACCAAGGGACAGCAGCCAGTCAAGAAGACACAGAGGACGACATGGAGTTTTTCTCCTTTTCATAACAAAAAACTCAAACCAGGAACACTGCCTGGGAACTCTCTCTCTCTCTCTCTCTCTCTCTCTCTCTCTCTCTCTCTCTCTCTCTCTCTCTCTCTCAGCACTCGGCGCACTGAGCACTCTCTCTGCATACTCGGGACATTCTCTCGGGACACTCTGGGGAACACTCTAGGCAACACCTGGGCACAGCGCCTCATATATACAGGCAACCAGGACCGCAAAGCAGACAACACAGCGCTACACTCAAAATGAGCCTTGTGAGACAGTAAATGACAAGATTTGTGCTATCTGATCGATAAAATGTTATTCTGTTGAAATGGTCCATCAGATGATAAATTTTATATATTTTTGGTTGCTTCTATCATAGAAATGGAGTCGCTAAAAAGATTTCGATTGGAAAGTCCGAATTTCATAAAACAACAATTTAGATCAAAACTCCGACAAGAAGGCAACTCGCTCAAGGGACCGGCGCCGTCGGTCATTTCGTATAGTCGCAAGCTTGTACAGAAAAGATCATGGGCATGCGATACACGAAATGAGAGCTTATGGACTTTACTTCCAGTGCACGTTCTTGGATTCTTTGGGTTCTCTCATACTTTTTGTGAAATCAAGAATTATTTACAGTTTGTTCGTCGGACAATTCAAAATGGCGCCAAGATTAATTTGGTCGAAATACCAGTTTTAGAGAAAATATGGGCTTCTCAGTCCAACACGATTGTAATGAATAGAATACATTAATTTTTGTGACTTCAGCGACGTATACACAACTATGTAGGTTCTGAGGTATTCATGATTTAAAGAATTTACACAATAAAAAATGATATTCAACCAAGGGAGGCAAGGGGGAAGATAACTCATGAACAAAATATCTCGTCTACGATGGGTGACCAAGAAATATACTTTTAGCACCCGGCTACATAGAGAATCTGACTCTTAATATTTTCACAGACTATACAAGCTTTACAAAAATCCAGGCATAAAACTTTCAAATCAAGGGAGACGATCTGGGGGTATAATGTCTTGTTAGAAATGAGAGTGCCTTTCATTCACGAGATCAAGGTAGATGATCCCACTGTACTTTTTTCTGATTTAAAAAAATTGATCAGAAAATGTTTTGTATGTGTTCGCATGTGCCCCCTGAAGGCTCACCTTTTTATACCCACTTAGATATTGATAACGGCATTAATTCACTTGGAGTGTATTGTTGACTGTATTGTTGAGTATGACGATGTGCATGTGATCCTCTCTGGTGATTTAAACAGCAGAAACGCAAATTGTTTTCCTGATATTTTACATGATGATGAATTTGGTACTAATATTGACAGTTGCTCAGCATATTCCAATAGAAAATCAGCTGACCAGGTACTGAATAACTACGGAAAAAAAATTGTTGAATATGTACACTGCTCTTGCTTTTTATGTTCTTAATGGTGTATGTAATGGAGACCTTGAATGGAAATTATACGTTTGTGTCTGGAAACAGTGTTAATGATTATTTCTTGCTTTCTAAAGAATTGTTCTTCGTTGTCTTCTTGTCTTGTAATTAGTAGTTTCAGAGAGAGTAGAATCTGATCACTTACCACTTGAATTTTATTTAAATGTGGTTGTGATGGTGTGGAGGGGTAAGGGGTGTGCAGGTGAAGACAGGCAGATGGTGATAAGTCCAGGAACCAAGGGACAGCAGCCAGTCAAGAAGACACAGAGGACGACGTGGAGTTTTTCTCCTTTTATTTGCCTTCCATAACAAAGAGCTCAAACCAGGAACACTGCCTGGGAACTCTCTCTCTCTCTCTCTCTCTCTCTCTCTCTCTCTCTCTCTCTCTCTCTCTCTCTCTCAGCACTCGGCGCACTGAGCACGCTCTCTGCCTCTCTCTCACTGAACACTCTGAACACTCGGGAGAACACTCTAGGGGACACTCTAGGCAACACTGATCGCACTCAAGAAAGAAAATAGTTGAGTTTTACGTCCTCATAGCGAAAGCTTTTAGGGACATGTTTTTCATTCACGGTAGTCTTTGAAATTCACGCCGTGCCCCAAATATATACAGCTTGCCCGGACCGCAAAGAAGACAACGCAGCACCGCACGCAAAATGAGCCTCGCAAGACAGTAAATGACAGAATGTGTGCTATCTGTCGCAGCTTCTGTGTTGTCTAGCTCGCCGTCCGTTCAAAGTATGCAAACATATTTGATATCGATGAAAACCTCGGAACCCAAGGAATAAAATGCAGTAAGTCATATTTGACAATTCTGTAGCTGTGTAAAGTTATTAGTGATTAAAGTCCGAGATTGAACCCACTTTTAACGAGTTTACATCATATTTTCCTCTATTTCGATGAAAAATGCCGAACATCATGAAATAATTTTGTAATGAATGAATAGCTGGCATTTCACTCTTTTTATACATATAAATTTCATCATCCAAGATGCCGTCTGAGCGGTGAACTTTGTGCTTAAAATTTGATCGGAGAAACGACTTGCTTTCATCGCCACATGGCCATCGCCATGTGCTTCTGAGACGATCTTCGATAAAATGTTATTCTGTTGAAATGGTCCGTCGGATGATAAATTTTATATATTTTC
Source organism: Conus canariensis (assembly GCA_033310375.1). Classification (NCBI taxonomy): domain Eukaryota; kingdom Metazoa; phylum Mollusca; class Gastropoda; order Neogastropoda; family Conidae; genus Conus; species Conus canariensis. Next base: position 4,619,642 of record CM065716.1, read on the forward strand.
GGTTGCTTCTATCATAGAAATGGAGTCACTAAAAAGATTTCAATTGGGAAGTCCGAATTTCATAAAACAACAATTTAGATCAAAACTCCGACAATCAACAAAGAAGTGGACTCGCTCAAGGGACCGGCGCCGTCAGTCATTTCGTATAGTCGCAAGCTTGTAAAGAAAAGATCATAGGCATGCGATATACGAAATGAGAGCTTGTGGACTTTACTTTCAATGCGTGTTCATGGATTCTTTGGATTCTCTCATACTTTTTGTGAAATCAAGAATTATTTACAGTTTGTTCATCGGACAATTCAAAATGGCGCCAAGATTAATTGTGCGAAATACCAATTTTAGAGAAAATATGGGCTTCTCAGCCCAACACAGTTATGATGAATAGAATATAATAATTTTCGTGACTTCAGCGGTGTATATACACAACTATGTAGGTTCTGAGGTATTCATGATTTAAAGAATTTACACAATAAAAATAAGATCAATCGATCAGGGGAGATAAGGGGGAAGATAACTCATGAACAAAATCTCGTCTACGACGGGTGACCAAGAAATATATACTGTTAGCACCTGGCTGCATGGTTAACAATGCTACCATTTCTTCTGGAGTTGAAAATGTGAACAAGTGTATTGAAAAGGTTTGTGTGGAATAGTGATGTAAGACAATCTTACTTGGAGGCAATGCATTCTTCTAAAGTGTTAAGCTTGCTTAATTATGCGTTTAATTTGATCGAACATGACTACAATGAAGCTCTGAATGTTTTTGTTGACTGTTTAAATTTATGGAACTTGTTTGAAGAAACGAACTTATATTGACAATTTAAGTGAAAGTAGTGACTGGTATGATAAAGAATGTAAATCAAGTAAGGGAAAAGCAAAACGTTTATTGCGAGTTTTTCAGCAAATGAAAGATCCCGCCAACAGTGATGCTTACTGTATAGCAAGAAGAGAATATAAGAATCGTCTGAGGCGAAAAGAAAAAGAGCATAATGATTTACTACTGGGTAAGTTAGCTGGGTCAATAAATAATCAAAAAGAATTCCCGGAAAACATGCATAAAATTTCTGTTAAAAGAAAGCAAGCTAATAATTTAACAACAGATGACTGGTTTGAACACTTTAAAAGTCTGCCTGAAAGAGATGAGGTAACAGAAGAAAATTATGCGGGTATCAATAGAATCGACGACGAACAAGGGGAAAATGCTTACATGAATCGCCCTATATCTAAGGAAGAAGTAGTGTTCGCCATATGGAAATCAAGGAATGGCAAAGCTGCCAGTCCCAACGAGACTATTGGAGAAATGTTTAAAAATGTGGGAGAGCCAGTAGTTGATTTTTTCGTCAAGCTATGTAATACATTATTTGACAAGGGTGTGTTTCCAGACAACTGGACAAAAACCATTGCAGTCCCTTTATTTAAAAAAGGAAATCCAAACGATCCAAACGACTATAGAGGATATCTTTGTGTGATACAAACAGCAAAATTTATAGCACTATTATAAACAACCATCTACAGGATTGAATACAAGAGCAAAACCTTAGAGATGAACATCAAGCAGGATTTTTAAAAAAAGTTACTCCACTATCGATCATACGTTCATGCTGATAGCCTTAATACAAAAACAATTTTGTATGAATCGTAAACTGTATGTAACTTTCATTGACTTAAAGAGAGCTTTTGACTCTATGGACAGAAATGTACTGTAGCCTATTCTTTTAAAAAATGGAATAAAAGGGAAGCTGTTTCGGTGTATTAGATGCATGTACATAAACGTCAAAAGTAGAATTCGACCTGGAGATAAGTTAACAGTTTACATCAAGTGTACACGGGGAGTGAAACAAGGTGATGCTACTACTCTGGTCTCATTTTCACTATTCATCAATGAACTAACTGGCATTAGAAGTAGTCAGGTGTGGGAGACATAGTGCAAGGTTCACATATGCTTTTTTCTGAATTATTCATTTTGTTATTGGCAGATGATGTAGTTCTTTTGTCTGAAACCATTGATGGATTATGGACGCAGTTAAATAGTCTACATCGCGCAGCATCAGAACTTCATTTGAATGTAAACATGTTCAAAAGCAATATAGTTGTGTTTAGAAAAGGTGGATATTTGGCCAACAGAGAAAGGTGGACTTTATAATGGGATCCTAATACCTGTGGTAAAATATATACAATCACTTGGGAAGCATACGTCAATTTTTGTATCATTTTAAAGACAGATTGATATTGTGTAGGCGGCAAGAATGGGATTTTCATGTGAATAACAGCGGACGGTTTCAAATATATAGAACATTTTGTTCTGTAAACAATGATAAAATCTCATTGAAGTTGAATTTAGACAGACATTTAAAATTTGTGTTGACAAAGTCTAGACTTGGTGTGTCTGAAATTGCGTGTCACTACTATCGTTATAGATCACATACAGAAAAAGATTTTATTTGTCCATTGTGTATAATTGCCAGTGAAGATGAAGTTCACTTTCTTTTATGCTGTCCTACAGGAACTGATTTACGAAAACAGTACATACCTTTGAAATTTTATAAGTATCCAAGCCAGTTTCGATTGAGTTTACTGTTGGCATCTAAGAATGAAAACATTGTCAGAAAATTATCAGTATTCCTATACAAAGCGTTTAAATTACTATCTGCAGCTATATCTTAAGATCTTGAAATACATATGCATTTATTATTGTGTGTGTATAGATACTAAGGAAATGTTGCAATGTTCGAGAACTGAAAAGTGTACCCCTTCAAGAGGGGCAATGGCCTATGCTTGAATAAATTATCCGAATTTTCTCTCTCTCTCTCTCTCTCTCTCTCTCTCTCTCTCTCTCTCTCTCTCTCTCTCTCTCTTAACTCACTCATTCCTTTTTACTCTCCCTTCCCCAGAGTGCGATCCTCCCTTTCACCCTCCATTTTAAAGAGCAAGTCTTCAATGTATCAAAGCATTTAATATATGAAAATAGACATACACACACAGAATGTTTGTACACACGTGCTAACATACACAAACACACACACGATCGCATGCACGCACCCACACACCCCCACATGCAAGTATGCGCACACGCACGTGCTTGCGCACACGCACGTGCTTACACACACACACACACACACACACACGTACACACACACACACACACACACACACACAAACGCGCGCACACACACACACACACACGTTTCAGTTTCATCAAGGAGGCGTCACTGCGTGCGGACTAGTCCATATACGCTACACCACATCCGCTAAGATTTGAGACCACACTACGCATGATTTGAAGCTGATGGATAAATGAATTAACAACTAAGATGAGACAACTGAAGAAGAGGGTCTCGTGGCTACGACTCGGCGGATGTCTGACCTACGCATTAGCCCAACGCGCTGGTCAGACCTTGAGTGCCTACCTACCATGGTTTTTTTTTTTTTTTTTTTTTTTTTTTTTTTTTGTGGATGTACACGTGTGTGTATGTGTGGTCATGGGCCCATGTGCTGTGCGTGGGCGCATGTGTGTGTGGTGTGTGAGTGTGTGCGCGCACGTAGGCATGTGTGCACATTTGTGTGTGTGTGTGCGCGCGCGCGTGTGCGGAAGTGCTTGTGTGTGTGTGTGTGTGTGTATAATTTGTGGTTTTGTGTGAGCACACGTATCTGCATATACGCTATATGTGTACATATCTGTGTGTATGTGTCTTTGTATGTGGGCGTGTGCGCATGTGCATGTGTGTGTGCACTTGTGTGTGTGCGCGCGCGTGTGTTAGTGTGGCCGTGCACATGCACACACGTGTATATGTGTGTGGGTAAGAGCGAGCGAATGTACGCACACACGTTCGTATGTGTGCATGTGTTGGTGTGTGTGTGTGTGTGTGTGTTGTGACTGCGTGCGTGAATGTTCAGAAGATGACTTGGGAACAAGAACAAGACCATCAATTACAGCATGTAAGTGCGCGCGCGCACACACACATACACATAACAATAACAACAACTCCTCCCCCTCAAACACATCCCACGCACACACACACGCGCACGCACACACACAAACGCACACACGCACACACACACACACACGACACACACACACACACACTCTCTCTCTCTCTCTCTCTCTCTCTCTCTCTCACACACACACACACACACACACACACACACGCTCACACACACGTCTGTGGACTCTCTAATTAACACGCTGGCATTACCCCACTGATGAACACACACACACACACACACACACACACCATCTCTCTCTCTCTCTCTCTCTCCCTCTCTCTCTCTCTCTCTCTCTCTCTCTCTCTATCGCCACACACACTCACACACCAACGCTTGCACACTTATGATGTCCATGGACACTCTAATTAACATGCTGGCATCACCCCACTGATGAACACACACCATCGCACACACGTCTGCAGTATAAGCTGGGGACCCTGAGAGATTCAAAGTCTTATCTCGGTTGACATGTGTTTCATCTTTTGTGTCTGTTATTGGAAAGGCCCAGTATGAGTTTGCCCCAATCTCTAGGAGTCTTCGCAATGTTGGCCTTGAAATTACTCCAACGGTTGTTTGGCTGATGATGTTTCTTGCTCTTCCCTTAAGTCTGGATGTGCGGCCACTTCCTCTCTTGATGTTCAGATCTGAAAGATGGTCTATGGTATAGTGACTTTGCTGTTGTTTGCTTAATTGATTCTTCAGATTTCTTATCACATCAGATCGGCCAAGCAGTAATCCAGTTCTTATTGTTGCCTTGCCAGCCAGTGTGTCTCTCTCTCGTTTCCTTAACTCCAGCATGTCCAGGGCAGTACATCCATATGAGTCTCTCCAATGGAAGGCTGTGCATCAGTTCATTCCAAGCAGGGCTTCCCATTTCACTTTTCACTTTCTGAAGTAGGTTCATGGAGTCAGTCAGTATCATGGCTTGTTGAGTTTGAAACTGGCTTGTGGATGAAAGCCAGTGGAGTGCTTGTGTCACTGCTTCTACCTCCACTGTTAGACTTGAAGTTGTTAAACTGTGCGCACCATTGTCTTCCTGAATAGTTCGGCCATTTTGCTTCACTGTGTATCCCCAGTCTGACTTACCTTTGGTGACAGAACCGTCAGTGTATATCAAAATATCCTCTTTTGTGCAAAGGTCTTCTACCAGCATCTGAATTTCTGTGTTGGTTTTGCGTTCTGGCCATTCTTGACAATGTCTTCCAAGTTCTGGAGTGATGGCAATTGGTAGAGGTGCTTCAAGTGGTCTGGATATTTCTCCCATTCCTTGGTTTCTTTGACTTCTGCTAACTGGCACACAAGCTGTATACTGTCATCTGCCTGTCCCATCCATGATTTTCCACGTTCTAGCCGAGTGCCTTTTGTTTCCTTGACCGCCGCCTGAAGTGGGTTCTGGGGATTTTCAAGGGCTCTGATATATGCCTTCACCTGCTCCAACTTGTGTCTTGTCTGCATTGAAGGAAGATCGAGCAGGTATCGCACAGTTTGAACTGGTGTGTCCTTTGTGGTTCCCAGGATCAATCTCATTGCTTCATTTTGAATTCTTTCTAATTTGAGAAGGTTGCTGTTGAACAGTGTTGTAAGCCCTAATCCATAATCTATCACACTGAGTACAAGTGCGTGATACAGTCGGTAGAGATGGCGCTGTTCAGTGCCTTTAGCTGCCATTGCTTTCATAGCGGATAAGCCTTTTTTGCATTTAAGAACAATATTCTCAACATGCTTTCTAAAGGTTAGCATTCTGTCAAAGCCTACACCCAGATTGCGTAACAAACACACACACACACACACACACACACACACACACACACACACACACACAGAGAGGGAGAGAGAGAGAGAGCGCGCACACACACACACACACACACACACACACACACACACACACACACACACAGAACGAACGAACGAACGAACTGATTTAATGAATAGGCCATTTGCCCATGTCATAACAGGGACAGGTGGGTAAGGGAAGTCATCCAAAGTCATAGATATTTCAATACAGTCAAAGAAGCGCAAGCAAAAGACAAAAGTTACACGCATGTTATACACATACACTCCCATGCGCATGCACGCACACGCACGCACGCGCACACACACACACACACACACACACATACACACACACGCACGCACGCACACACACACACACACACACACACACACACACTCTCTCTCTCTCTCTCTCTCTCTCTCTCACACACACACACACACACTTGAATCATAAACAGTAATCACGATACAGGTTAGGCATGACGCATTAAGTCGTTTCTGAGTTTGAACGCTTTTGACAAATACAAGGCAAGAGGTATACATATTCTTGAGTTGGATAGTAACAGAGTTAGTTTAAAAGCATTTGGCTTTAAATAATATCGGAAATGAAATGAGGCAGGGAACAGTAAACGATAAACAGTAAACAAGTGGGGTAGTTTTTGCTCCCATAAGAAAACCTAACACAGAGTAACTTTAATTCAAGACTGACACAGCCTTTTAACTTGAATAAAGTCAGACAAATACATAGACGAACAATCTAATAGTGGGGGAAAAAACAAGTGCAGGCTAACAACTGAACTGTCTTCATAGTAATGACTGGCAAGATTTAGACTTAAGGGGGGGGGGGGGGGGGGGGTGCCGCGCATGAAGTGGGTTGGGGATTCAGGGCTGAAATATGCTTCACCTGCTCAGTTGATGTCTTGTCTGCATGAAGGAATCACAGTACGCATAGTTTGAATGGGATTCTTTGTGTTCCCAGGATCAATCTCTTGCTTCATTTTGAATTCTTCATTTGAGCAAGGTGCTGTTGGACAGTGCATAAGCCCTAATCCATAATATCACACTGTATGTTACCAAGGCGTGTACAGTCGTAGGTGCGCTGTCAATGCTTTACGCTGCCATTGTTCTTTCAAGCAGATACCCACACTTTTTTGCATTTAATACATATTCTCAACAGCTTTCTAAAGGTTGCATTCTGTCAAGCTACACCCATTGCGTAAGAACAAACAAGTATACACACACTATTCACACACGCACATCGCAGACACACACACAGCGGCAGCTGAGGATGGATTTGACCCAGAGGAGAACTAGAGAGAGAGGACTGGAGGAGGCACACACAACAACACCCAACCAACACAGACGCGATTAGATGGTCCTTATGCATGTCTAACAGGGACAGAGTGGGTAGGCATATCAAATCATATATTTCAATAAATCAAGAGCCAAGCAAGAAAGTTTCTCCATCTTACACACTACATCCCTCGCATCACGCACGCCCCCACCACACACACACACTCCCCCCCCCCCCCCCCCCCCTCTCCTTAATCTACATCTTTTGCCATGATCATTAACTATGAAACAGATCAGTTGTTAGCCTGCACTTGTTTTCCCCATATTAATGTTCGTTTATGATTTGTACTGACTTTATGCAATTTAAAGGCTGTAGGTTGATAATATTACTCTGTGTTGGTTTTCTATGGAGAAAACTACCCACTTAGTTTACTTGTTTAAATAATATTTTTTCTGGTATGTATAACTGACGCAGCGCCTTGTATTAGTTCACATATGATAATGAAATGGAATTCCGTTTCTTCAACATTTGGACAAAATGGACAATTCCCATTTCGTACGGAGTGATAACGGGAAAGGTACGTCTTTAACGGGGACACACCAAGCCTTATTCTTGTTAAATATTTTCTTAAATTAGAATTTTTTATCTTATACATATATTGCGGAATATCATACAATTGTCTAAATGATGAGTAGAAAGTGTACTTTTCTTTACCCCTTAAGTTAGAGTCTAGTTCTTGCAAATGGCAATCAAGCAGTCTTTGTTTAAAAGCAGAAAGAAAAGATTTGTATCGCCTACTCCGTGATTGTCGAAAACGAAGCGGAAACCATATTTAGATAAAGTATCGCTAACCTTAGTGACCCAGTTCTGTTTCCCATTGGAATGAAGTGTATACAACATATTATAAGCTTTCTTTGGTATACGGTGTTCATCCATCATGGTAAGTTTTAACCAGTACTTTATACATTTAGTGTAGGTTTGTATATACAATGGATGTCTGTTGCTTTCGCAATATATAAGAGTATTGGATGTCTGTATACTAACATTAAAAAGACGTTTAATAGCAAATAGATGTACTCTTTCAATTGCTGTATGGTCTGCAGAAAGCCCCCAAATTTCTGCTCCATAAGTTTGAATGGGTTGAACTTGACAGTCAAACATTTTGAAGAAGAGCTTAGAGTTACTTTCTCTAGAGACCATAAGAATCTTAGAATTCCAAAGATGCTTTTCTTAGCTTTCATTGCCATATCTTTTAATGAGTATGAGAAGGTTAAACCTGTTGAAAAAATTACTCCTAAATACTTGTATTCATTTACACCTCAACGTATTTACCGTCATAAGACCACTTTTCCTTTGATGCAATATAGCCCCCATTTCTAAATACAATTATTTTAGATTTCTCAAAATTTACATTTAGTTTAAGTCTATTGGCTGAGTAGTTCAGAATATCTAGCTGACGTTGAAGACCTACTACCGTGTGAGAGAGAAAACAACATCATCGGCGAAAAGCAGGATTAAAATTTGAATAAGGTCAGGTGTTAGAGGTATACCATGCTTTGCCATGTTGCATAATGTCGTTTGCAAGCTCATTTATGAATAAAGAAAATAAAAGAGGGCTACAGTTATCTCCCTGCTTTAACCCACGGGGACATGAGAATGCTTCTGTATTACCCTGCCTAGTACGGACTCTAGCTGTCACAACGCTGTACATGCTTCTAATCGCTTTATTCATTTTTCCATGAATACCATTTTTGCGCAATATTAGCCACAGTTGTTTCCTATCTATAAGGTCAAAAACCTTTTTAAAATCAATGAATGCAGCATACAATTTTTTACCACTAGTATAACTGTTTTGTACTAATGACAATAAAGTAAAAATTTGGTCTACCGTACTATAATTTTTTTTCTGAATCCTGCTTGTGATTCATTTAGGAGATTATTTTCTTCTACCCAACTTGTTAATCGTTTGTTAAGAATATAAGTGTATAGTTTACTGCTAATATTCAGGAGCGAAATGCCTCTATAGTTATCTGGCGAATTAATATCCCCTCTTTTATGTAAAGGTTGGATAAGCGATTCAGACCAGCTTCGTGGAAACGTACCAGCATCATATAAGTTATTAAATAGCTTTGTCATAAACAAAACAAATTTCGGTGAACCATATTTATAGAACTCAGCACTGAACTCATCAGGTCCAGCAGCTTTCCCTATTTTTAATGCTTTGAATGCATCTGCTACTTCTGTACCAGTAATTTCTACATCTAGTATGGAAGTATCTAAATTTGGAATATCAAACCACTCTTCCCAACGTCAACATCCAAATCAACATTATCACGATCTATCCCGTAATCCATACCATTGTCAGAATTAAACACTTGTTGGAAATGGTCGTACCAGTCATTTTTTGAAATGGTATTGTCTACCAACGTTTTGCTGATTCTAGATTTAATTGTTCCCCCAAACTTTTTTGGGTCACTTTTGTTTGCTTCAAGGACCTCTAGCGTACGTTTTTTGTCTTCTAATCTCTTAAATTCTAAGAATTTTTTTATATGTCGCCTATCTTCATTTAAGTGTTTCTGAGTTCTTTTTCTATTTCACTGTCGTTACACCTATAAAAAGTCCTAAGGGAGAGACGCACCTTAGACTTCATAGTTCTACATTCAGCATCAAACCATGGTTTATTAGAAGGCATGCCTATTGCAATTCTTTTTTTCATACATTGGCTAGCAAAAGTTAGACCTTCATTGAATTTATTAATGGCAAGATCTACATCGTAATTTATTAATACAATGGCTAAATCAAGGATGGATGTTACTTCTTCTGATACAAATGCCTCCTTATATTCATTCACTTTGTCTTGGTCCCAGATAACTTTCTCAATAATAGTCTTTCTAGGCAAGTCATAAATCACTGTCACAGGCATGTGTTTGGCTTCAATTCTAGGTAAAACACGCAGTTCATTAACACATTCAAAAACAGACTCTGACACCAAGATATAATCAATGACGCTTGAACCATTATGTGAAATATATGTATACTCACCTTTCATATCTCCATAAACTGACCCGTTTAGTATTAATAAGGAACATTGTTCGCACAAGTTTATCAAATAACGACCAAAATAATTTATTATACAATCTTTAGAGTTTCTTGGATATTGGACCTCTGGTACATTGTTATCGTCAATGTGAGAAAAATCAGAAAAGGAGAAGTCAGTTGCGTTGGAATTACCAGTCCTGGCATTGAAATCTCCCATAATTATCAAAGGTTGATCTCCGAACTCTTCATAAATATCGAGAATAACTTGTTCAAAAATACTTATACCATTGTCAATCTCGGTTTCCGCATAATAAGGCTTTGTGATGGAGGAATGTATATGCCTATGATTATTACATCCACATTTAAACCTGTACATAGTTTAGATAATCTCAACACAACACAATAATAATGGCTGTGACTTCCACAAGTTCGCAGATGACACTGAACTCTCTAAGAGCGCAACCACCAGCGAGTTTCAAGTGCTCAATCAGATATTACCGCATGTTTTAGGGACGTAAAAGTCTGGATGACCAGCAACAAACTCAAGCTGAATAGTGACAAAACCGAGATCATGGCTGTTGGTACCTCCTCTCGTGTCAAGATGGTTAAAACTGAGTCGGCAGAAATTGATGGTGTTGTTTTACCTTTCAAAGAGTCAGTGAAATATTTAGGTGTTAGCATTGATCAAACGCTCTCTATGCAGAACCAAATATCTAATGTTTGTCGTGCATGCTTCCTGGAATTGCGACGTATTGCTTCTATCCGGTCTTACCTCTCCACACAGGCAACAATCAGACTCATCACCGCCATGGTAATGTCCCGACTAGACTACTGTAACTCTGTGTTAGCAGGACTTCCTTCAGAACAGCTTGCACGATTACAAAGGGTGCAAAACAGTGCAGCTCGGCTTGTTCTCAAAAAGCGTAAAAATGAGCATATTACACCTTTGTTACGTGAACTCCACTGGCTTCCCATCAAATATCGATGGCAGTTCAAAATCGCAGTTTTTGCCTATCGTTTCTTTGATGGGACACTCCCACAGTATCTTTCTGCTTCTCTGTCCACCTATCAAACTTCTCGGTCTCTTCGCTCATCTTCTCAAAAACTTCTGAAAATTCCTAGGCGCTCGTTAAAGACAGTCGGTGAGAGAGCATTTAGCTTTAGTGCGCCCACTCTTTGGAATTCTCTTCCTGACAGCTTACGTGACCTGCCTACAGTATCTAAATTCAAGTCAGAGTTAAAAACATACTTCTTTAGGAAAGCCTTCTTCAACTATAATATCTGAATGCTGTGTCTATTAATATGACCTGACTTTTTATGTACTGCATGCATAACTGTATTGTTTACGCTTGAACCGATGAACTTGATAAGTGCGCCTGTGTAGGTAGGTGTGTGTGTGTGTGTGTGTGTGTGTGTGTGTTGTGTGTGTGTGTGTGTGTGTGTGTGTGAACACATGCTAGTGCGAGTGTTTGAGTGTGTGCTGAGCGCAATGAGTTGATCCCAAGAATTGCGCTATATAAAATCCATACATTATTGTTATTTATTATTAATTATCGCATTCTATGGGAACACGTTTAACGTATCTTGTAAATACTTTCCTTATCAACAAAGCCACGCCACCTGATAGTCGTGATGAAACGTTATCTGATAACTTTAACCCAGGTGAAATAAAAACATCAAATGATGGAAAGAGGTGAACAGGGAAATCAACTGTAAATGTTTCTGTAAGGAAAACTGCATCATAATTGGAAAGAAAAGATCTGATCGCTGGATCATAAATTGTTCGTAAACCTTCAATATTATAGGTAGCAAATGAACTAAGCGTCTTGTCTGCAATCCTAAGACAAACGGAGGACGATGATTCTATGACATGGGCAGGGCCGAATCCCTAGGTGATTTCTGGTTTTTGTTTAGAGTCAGTGCGTGTGGAGCCAGTCCCGACACGGGGGAAGCATTCAGTAACATGCTGTTGCCTGGTTTTGATGTCCACCGACTGGTTCTGTTGTCTTTGTTGTTGCTGTCTACTTTTGACTCTACTTCGTGTCAGTCTACCATGAAGTATAGGAGTCTCCGAGCTAGTGAAAAATCATCTTTGATTGCCTTTTTTCCCCGGTCAAGGACAACGTGTTGGTTTTGGCCTTCAGGAGTTATCTGGTCCATCTCATCTGTCTGATTTACAGAGGACTGGTTCTCAATCCCATCAGGACTGGACCAAGGATCAGTCAGTTGTTTAACAAATGTTTGACTGGAGTTTATTTCTGACTCATCGATAGGAGGGCACGAGGGGAATGGGGAGTAGCTGGATCAGCTACTGACGATGAAGCTGTATCAGACACATCACAAGGTAAGTGCTGTGAAAACGCACTGAATTCCTCATAATCATTCGATCTCTTAGAGTCATTATGAATATCAGCTACATCAGGAGTGTTCAAAGCGTCAAACAGATCACAAACACCAGGGTCAGTGTGGACACCAGGAGCCCCTTGGACGATAGCGGCCCACTGTGGACATAAGGGACACCTCCGTAAACTCCACAGGCACCAGCGTGGACACCAGGAGTAGACTGAACGTCGTGTGCACCAGTGTGAACACCAGGAGAAGACTGAGCATCATGGGCACCAGTGTGAACATCTGAAGCACCAGTGTGGACACCAGCGTGGACACCAGGAGTAGACTGAGCATCATGGACATCAGCGTGGATGTCAGAAGCACTAGTGTGGACACCAGCGTGAACAACGGTGTGGACTCCAGGAACATCAGGGATACTACTTTGGACATTAGCGTGGACATCAGCGACACTACCATGGGCACCAACGTGAACGCCAGGGGCATCAGCATAGACACCAGTATGGGAACCAGTGTGAACATCAGGGACACCAGTGCGAACACCAGTATGAACACCGGTGTGGGAACCAGCGTGGACATCGAGGACACCTGCGTGGACTTCGGGGACACCAGTGTGAACACCAGTATAGGAACCAGCCTGGGCATCAAAGACACAAGTGTGAGCACCAGTATGAACAACAGTATGAACATCGGTGCGAACACCAGAGTGAACACCAGTATGAGGACCAGTGTGGACATCAGGGACACTAGTGTGAACACCAGTGTGAGCATCAGTATGGAAACCAGTGTGGACATCAGGAGCACCAGCGTGGACACCAGGGACACCAGCGTGGACATCAGGGACACCAGTGTGAACACCAGTGTGGACACCATTATAAACACCAGTAAAGAAACCAGTGTAGACATCAGGGACACCAACGTGGACACCAGGGACAGCAGTGTGGACATCAGGGACACCCGCATTGTCACCAGGGACACCAGCGTGGACATCAGGGACACCAGCGTGGACACCAGCGTGGACATCAGGGACACCAGCGTGGACATCAGGGACACCAGCGTGGACACCAGGGACAAAAGCGTGGACACCAGCGTGGACATCAGGGACAAAGCGTGGACACCAGCGTGGACATCATGAACACCAGTGTGGACATCAGGGACACCAGCGTGGACATCAGGAACACCAGTGTGGACATCAGGGACACCAGCGTGGATATCTGGGACACTATTATGGACACCAGCATGGACACCAGGAGCAGCGTGGTCTCCAAAGACACCAGCCTGGGCACCAGCATGGACACCAGGAACACCAACGTGAACACCAGCGTGAACAACAGGAGCAGAGTGGACTACAGGGACAGCAGCGTAGATACTCTGGGTAGAATGGACATCAGGGACAGCAGTGTTGACACCAGGGACAGCATGGACATCGGGACACTGCCGTTGACATCAGGGACAGTGTGGCTACCAGGGGCACTGGGCTGATTGTCTTCACAGTCACAAGGACCCTTAAAATGTTTCTGTACATCCTCATTTGCTGTGGATAACAATGTAGCACCCCACTTGTTGGTGATCATTTTCTTTTTCGCCTGGGGGGGCCTCTGAGGCTGGGGAGGAGGAAATGGTTGTGAAGCAGCTTGTTTTCTTGAAGCTGAGGCAGCGCCATTCTCTGCATGGCGAACATCACGATCGTACTCTGCACTAGGTGTGTCACTGTGTTTGAGTAATGGAAAATGGTTCATGTCAGTAGTCCAAGGTAAGACCGTTTCTGAATAAGCAGAGTTTGGAGAGGGTTGAAAGGTAAGTGTGTCTGGGGGATTCATCATGTCATGCTCTCTGCTCCTCTCTGCCTCATACTGTAC
>CM065716.1:4638936-4686436 GCA_033310375.1 Conus canariensis
GAACGCTACACCAAACTGTCTGCATCTCTGTCAGCTCTGGGCAAGTGCTTGAGCTGTGGTAAAGAACTTCCCACCCACTCAGCAATGTTGTCTGTCTACCGATGTGTCTGCCTGTCCTGTCTCCTCTTCCTTTACACTGTCACTGGGAGGATGGTCTGCCTGTCCTGTCTCCTCTTCCTTTACACTGTCACTGGGAGGATGGTCTGCCTGTCCTGTCTCCTCTTCCTTTACACTGTCACTGGGAGGATGGTCTGCCTGTCCTGTCTCCTCTTCCTTTACACTGTCACTGGGAGGATGGTCTGCCTGTCCTGTCTCCTCCTCCTTTACACTGTCACTGGGAGGATGGTCTGCCTGTCCTGTCTCCTCTTCCTTTACACTGTCACTGGGAGGATGGTCTGCCTGTCCTGTCTCCTCTTCCTTTACACTGTCACTGGGAGGACGGTCTGCCTGTCCTGTCTCCTCTTCCTTTACACTGTCACTGGGAGGACGGTCTGCCTGTCCTGTCTCCTCTTCCTTTACACTGTCACTGGGAGGATGGTCTGCCTGTCCTGTCTCCTCTTCCTTTACACTGTCACTGGGAGGACGGTCTGCCTGTCCTGTCTCCTCTTCCTTTACACTGTCACTGGGAGGACGGTCTGCCTGTCCTGTCTCCTCTTCCTTTACACTGTCACTGGGAGGACGGTCTGCCTGTCCTGTCTCCTCTTCCTTTACACTGTCACTGGGAGGACGGTCTGGAACATTCAGCTCAGTCTTCTCACATTCCAGCTTCAACGGAATCTTAAAGAAAAATGGAAAAAGTAGAGAGTGACCAAGAAGCTTCAGCAAATCCCTGCCTGAACAAAAAAGTATGTAGCTCAACATGGTGTATCTAGCCAACACAGGAGGAGTGAAACAGGTGATGACGTAAAAGCAAACACTAAGCGTTGTGGGGGAAAAATCGATGTTGCATTCAAACATACAATCACGCGCTCGCCTGTGCATA
The DNA here is from genome assembly GCA_033310375.1 of Conus canariensis. Classification (NCBI taxonomy): domain Eukaryota; kingdom Metazoa; phylum Mollusca; class Gastropoda; order Neogastropoda; family Conidae; genus Conus; species Conus canariensis. The sequence goes on from CM065716.1 coordinate 4,639,919, forward strand.
CACAGAATACAGCCCAGGGCAGTCTACATTGGTGTAGCAGAGAAGAAAACTTGAAGTGAGCACACTACACATTGGTCAGAGTAATCATCTCTTCCGGCACAATGCACACTGTGACATACACCTTGCCTTGTACAGTACAGATACTTTGTTGACACATTGATCTCTCCAGGCACAATGCACATTGTGTGATGGACCTTGTCCTGTACAGTACAGGTACTTTGTTGACACATTGATCTCTCCAGGCACAATGCACATTGTGTGATGGACCTTGTCCTGTACAGTACAGGTACTTTGTTGACTCATTGATCTCTCCAGGCACAATGCACACTGTGTGCTGCACCTTGTCCTGTACAGTACAGGTACTTTGTTGACACATTGATCTCTCCAGGCACAATGCACATTGTGTGATGGACCTTGTCCTGTACAGTACAGGTACTTTGTTGACACATTAATCTCTCCAGGCACAATGCACACTGTGACATGCACCTTGTCCTGTACAGTACAGGTACTTTGTTAAAACATTGATCTCTCCAGGCACAATGCACATTGTGTGGTGGAACTTGTCCTGTACAGGTACATCTTAGCCATACAGTAACAGTACATTACACAATGCACACTATGTGATTTACATCTTAGCCATACAGTAACAGTACATCACACAATGTACACTATGTGATTTACATCTTAACCATACTGTAACAGTACATCACACAATGCACACTATGGGGATTTACATCTTCTCCATACAGTAACAGTACATCACACAATGCACACTATGTGATTAACACCTTATCCATGCAGTAAGAGTACATCACACAATGCACACTATGTGATTTACATCTTATCCATACAGTAGCGGTACATCACACAGTGCACACTATGTGATTCACATCTTATCCATACAGTAGCAGTACATCACACAATGCACAATATGTGATTTACACCTTATCCATACAGTAGCAGCACATCACACAATGCCCGCTATGTGATTTGCACTTTAACCATACAGTAGCAGTACATCACACGACGCACGCTTTGTGATTTACACCTTATCGATACAGTAGCAGTACATCACACAACGTACGCTGTGCGATTTACATCTTATCCATATGGTAACAGTACATGACACAATGCACACTATGTGATTTCACAATTTATCCATACAGTAACAGTACATCACAAATGCATACAATCTGATTTGCACCATTTCCATACAGGAACAGTACATCACACAAGCACGCTATGTGATTTGTATATCACACAATGCACACTATGTGATTTACACCTTATCCATACATTAGCAGTGCATCACGCAATGCACACTATGTGAGTTACACCTTATCCCATACAGTACAGTAACTCACGCAATGCACACTATGTGATTTACATATTATCCATACAGTAGCAGTACATCACACAATGTAAACTATGTGATTTACATCTTAGCCAACAGTACAGTACATCACACAATGCACACTATGTGATTTACACTTACCGTACAGTAGCAGTACATCCACAATGCACCTATTGATTTACATCCTTTCCATACAGTACAGTACATCACACAATGCACACTATGTGATTTACACCTTATCCATACAGGAACAGTACATCACACAATGCACACTATGTGATTACATCTTATCCATACAGGTAACAGTACATCCACAACGCACATATGTGATTTACATCTTATCCATACAGTAGCAGTACATCATCCTATAATGCACAGTATGTGATTTACATCTTATCCATACAGTAGCAGTACATCACACAATGCACACTATTGATTACACCTTATCCATACAGTAACAGTACATCACACAATGCACACTATGTGATTTACACTTATCCATACAGAACAGTACATCACACAATGCACACTATGTGATTACACTTATCCATACAGGAAAGTATATCACACAATGCACACTATGTGATTTACATCTTAGCCATACAGTAAATCAAGTACATTCACACAATGCACGACTAATTGTGATTTAACATCCTTATCCATACAGTAACATGTTACATTCACACGAATGCACACAAGTATGTATTTACACCTTATCCATACAGTAACAGTACATCACACAATGCACACTATGTGATTTACATCTTATCCATACAGTACAGTACATCACACAACGCACACTATGTGATTACATCTTATCCATACAGTAGCAGTACATCACACATGCACATATGTGATTTACATCTTATCCATACAGTAGCAGTACATCACACAATGCCCCTATGTGATTTCACCTATCCATACAGTAGCGTACATCACACAAGCCGCTTTGTGATTTTACACCTTTCATACAGTAGCAGTACATCACACAAACGCACCTGTGATTTACACTTCTTATCCATACTTGGATACAGTTATCCATGACACAATGACACACTATGTGATTCACAATTTATCCATACAGTAACAGTACATCACATAATGCATACAATCTGATTTGCACCTATCCATACAGGAACAGTACATCACACAACGCACGCTATGTGATTTGTATATCACACAATGCACACTATGTGATTTACACCTTATCCATACATTAGCAGTGCATCACGCAATGCACACTATGTGAGTTACACCTTATCCATACAGTAACAGTACATCACGCAATGCACACTTGTGATTTACATATTATCTATACAGTAGCAGTACCATCACACAATGTAAACTATGTGATTTACATCTTAGCCAGACAGTAACAGTACATCACACAATGCACACTATGTGATTTACACTTTACCGTACAGTAGCAGTACATCACACAATGCACACTATGTGATTTACACCTCATTCATACAGTAACAGTACATCACACAATGCACACTATGTGATTTACACCTTATCAATACAGGAACAGTACATCACACAATGCACACTATGTGACTTACATCTTATCCATACGGTAACAGTACATCGCACAACGCAAGCTATGTGATTTACATCTTATCCATACAGTAGCAGTACATCCTATAATGCACAGTATGTGATTTACATCTTATCCATACAGTAGCAGTACATCACACAACGCACGCTATCTGACTTACACCATATCCATACAGTAACCGTACATCACACAATGCACTCTATGTGATATACACCTTATCCATACAAGAACAGTACATCGCACAATGCACACTATGTGATTAACACCTTATCCATACAGGAATAGTATATCACACAATGCACACTATGTGATTTACATCTTAGCCATTCAGTAAAAGTACATCACACAATGCACGCTATGTGATTTACATCTTATCCATACAGTAACAGTACATCACAGAACGCAAGCTATGTGATTTATGTCATTTACACCTTATCCATACATTAACAGTACATCACACAAGGCACACTATGTGATTTACACCTTATCCATACAGTAGCAGTACATCACACAACGCACATTATGTGATTTACATCTTATCCATACAGTAGCAGTACATCACACAATGTACACTATGTGAATTGTACATCCACAATGCACACTATGTGATTAACACCTTATCCAGAGAGTAGCAGTACACCACACAAAGCACACTATGTGATTTACATCTTATCCATACAGTAGCAGTCCATCCCGCAATGCAAACTATGATTTACACCTTATCCATACAGTAGCAGTACATCACACGAGCACATTATGTGCTTTACATCTTATCCTACAGTAGCAGTACATCACACAATGCACACTATGTGATACATCTTATCGATACATTACAGTATATCACACAATGTACGCTCTGTGATTTACATCTTATCCATACAGTAGCAGTACATCACACAATGCACACTATGTGAGTTACATCTTATCCATCCATGACAGCACATCACACAACGCAAGCTATGTGATTTACACCTTATCATACAGTAGCAGTACATCACACAATGCACACTATGTGTATTTCATCTTATCACTACTAAGTAGCAGTACATCACACAATGCACACTATGTGATTTTTACTCTAATCCATACAGTAACAGCACATCACACAATGCACACTATGTGATTTACACCTTATCCATACAGCAACAATACAATACACAATGCACACTATGTGATTTACATCTTATCCATACAGTAGCAGTACATCACACAATGCACACTATGTGATTTGTACATCACGCAATGCACACTACGTGATTTACATCTAAACCATGTAGTAGTAGTGCATCACGCAATGCACACAATGTGATTTACTCCTTATCCATACAGTAGCAGTACATCACACAATGCACACTATGTAATTTACATCTTATCCCTACAGTAGCAGTACATCACACAATGCACGCTATGCGATTTACATCTTATCCATACAGTAGCAGTACATCACGCAATGGACACTATGTGATTTACATCTTATCCCTACATTAGCAGTACATCACACATTGCTCACTATGTGAGTTACACCTTATCCATACAGTAGCAGTACTTCACACAATGCACACTATGCGATTTACACCTATCCCTACAGTAGCAGTACATCACACAATTTACACTATGTGATTTACACCTTATCCATACAGTAGCAGTACATCACACAATGCACACTATGTGATTTACACCTTATCCATACAGGAACAGTACATCACACAATTCACACTATGTGATTTACACCTTATCCATACAGTATCAGTACATTAGACAATGCACTCTATGTGATTTACATCTTATCCCTACAGTAGCAGTACATCACACAATGCACACTATGTGATTTACATCTTATCAATACAGGAACAGTACATCACACAATGCACATTATGTGATTTCCATCTTATCCATACGGTAGCAGTACATCACACAATGCACATTACGTGATTGACATCTTATCCATACAGTAGCAGTACATCACACAATGCACCCTATGTGATTGACATCTTTTCCATACAGTAGCAGTACATCACACAATGCACACTATGTGATTTACATCTTATCCGTACAGTAACATTACATAACACAATGCACACTATGTGATTTACATCTTATCACACAATGCACACTATGTGATTTACATCTTTTCCATACAGTAACAGTACATCACACAATGCACACTATGTGATTTACATCTTTTCAATACAGTAACAGTACATCACACAATGCACACTTTGTGATTTACATCTTTTCCATACAGTAACAGTATATCACACAATGCACACTATGTGATTTACATCTTTTCCATACAGTAACAGTACATCACACAATGCACACTATGTGATTTACATCTTTTCCATACAGTAACAGTACATCACACAATGCACACTACGTGATTTACATCTTTTCCATACAGTAACAGTACATCACACAATGCACACTATGTGATTTACATCTTTTCAATACAGTAACAGTACATCACACAATGCACACTTTGTGATTTACATCTTTTCCATACAGTAACAGTATATCACACAATGCACACTATGTGATTTACATCTTTTCCATACAGTAACAGTACATCACACAATGCACACTATGTGATTTACATCTTTTCCATACAGTAACAGTACATCACACAATGCACACTACGTGATTTACATCTTTTCCATACAGTAACAGTACATCACACAATGCACACTATGTGATTTACATCTTTTCCATACAGTAACAGTATATCACACAATGCACACTATGTGATTTACATCTTTTCCATACAGTAACAGTACATAACACAATGCACACTATGTTATTTACATCTTTTCCATACAGTAACAGTACATAACACAATGCACACTATGTGATTTACATCTTTTCCATACAGTAACAGTACACAATGCACACTATGTGATTTACATCTTTTCCATACAGTAACAGTACACAATGCACACTATGTGATTTACATCTTTTCCATACAGTAACAATGCACACTATGTGATTTACATCTTTTCCATACAGTAACAGTACACAATGCACACTATGTGATTTACATCTTTTCCATACAGTAACAGTACATCACACAATGCACACTTTGTGATTTACATCTTTTCCATACAGTAACAGTACATCACACAATGCACACTATGTGATTTACATCTTTTCCATACAGTAACAGTACATCACACAATGCACACTATGTGATTTACATCTTTTCCATACAGTAACAGTACATCACACAATGCACACTATGTGATTTACATCTTTTCCATACAGTAACAGTACATCACACAATGCACACTATGTGATTTACATCTTTTCCATACAGTAACAGTACATCACACAATGCACACTATGTGACTTTACATCTTGTCCATACAGTAACAGTACATCACACAATGCACACTATGTGATTTACATCTTTTCCATACAGTAACAGTACATCACACAATGCACACTATGTGATTTACATCTTTTCCATACAGTAACAGTACATCACTGACCCATTCATCTGGCCAGTCACAGTGAGAGTGCACGACATACGCCTTGCCCAGTACAGCGCAGGCTGTCACTATCCATTAACCTGTACGGATCACACAAGTGTACCACACGTTGTCCTTTGCTGTACAGACTGTCACTGACATGATTATTTACCTGAACAATTTAGTGGCGAGGGCTGCATCTTTCTGTTCTTCGTCGTCGTCATTTCATTTAAGAAACGTTGAACTTCTGCATTGTCTGCCCTCATCCCCCCCGCCCCCCACCTCTCCCACCTCTCCCCCAAGTCATACCTCATCACTTTCTCTAGCTTTCCTCCACCCCTCTTCCCTCCCCCCCCCCCCCCACCCTGCCCCTTCCCAGTTCACCCTTTCCTGTCTTTTAAATTCGCCCCCTAGGATACATACACCCCCTAAGTACATCCAGGCAGCATCAGGATGCTGTTAATTGCTGACCACACAGTTCAGAAGAAGAAAACCTGATCCTGCTCAGCATCCTACATACACGACGTGATACTCAGATCCGAACCTGGGACCCTCGATGAATCCTGTGTTTTACCCGCGGGGCTATGGTGGTGACAGCATATCCGTGTGGATACTCCAGCCAGCTGCTGGAATATTTTCGAAGAAGAGGAAACGGGGGGACAGACGCAGATAAAGAAGGGAGGGATGAAGTACGGGGTGGGGGGGGTAGGGTGAGCATGGGGTAATAAGACCTCGGTTATGAACAAAGTGAAACCTCCATTTCAGTCTGTGTCCAAAATCAGCTTCCAGTATCCCCCGTCTATCCACAGTCATGTCTGTGTCCAAATACAGCTTCCAGTATCCCCCGTCTACTCCACAGTCAGTGTCTGTGTCCAAAATACAGCTTCCAGTATCCCCCGTCTACTCCACAGTCAGTGTCTGTGTCCAAAATACAGCTTCCAGTATCCCCCGTCTACTCCACAGTCAGTGTCTGTGTCCAAAATACAGCTTCCAGTATCCCCCGTCTACTCCACAGTCAGTGTCTGTGTCCAAAATACAGCTTCCAGTATCCCCCGTCTATCCACAGTCAGTGTCTGTGTCCAAAATACAGCTTCCAGTATCCCCCGTCTATCCACAGTCAGTGTCTGTGTCCAAACAGCTTGACGAAGTCGTGTCTGTGTCCAAAATACAGCTTCCGTATCCCCGTCTACTCCACAGTCAGTGTCTGTGTCCAAATACAGCTTCCAGTATCCCCGTCTAGTCCACAGTCAGTGTCGTCCAAAGTTTGGAAACGGACGTAGGCGCTGCGTGACATGTGTACACAACACACACACACACACACACACACACACACACACACACACACATGTGCGCGTGCACACACACACACACATGCACACACGCACACACATGGACCCGTGCCCACACATCCATACACACACATGTTTACATTCACTACACACACATACCGAAAAAAAAAACAACAACAATGTTAGGTAGGCACACAATGTCTGACCAGCGCATTGGACTAATGCGTCGGTCAGACATCTAAGTCGTAGCTACGAGACCCTCTTCTTCAATATCTCATCTTAGTTGTTAATTCATTTATCCATCAGTTTAAAATCATGCATAGTGTGGTCTCAAAACTTAGCGGATGTGGTGTAGCGTATATGGACCAATCCGCACGCAGAGACGCCTCCTTGATGAAACTGAAACTGAAACTCATAAGCCAACAAAGAGATGGCTGTCTAGTCCTGTCTCCTACAGGCGTCACCTTGGTCTGTATTACTGTGTTTCCATTGGCAGATCAGGACTACGATGCACAGTACACATCCCCACGCCCACAGCGGGTATTCACAAGCTTACACAGGCCACACGCCGCAGTTAGGATTTTCCACTAAAACTCTATATAATTCCTGTGACCGTTTCGAGTCCTACCAAACATATGAGCCAGCATTTGATTTTAAACTGATCATTGATCAAAAGAACAACTCCTCACCAATTAGGCCTATTTCCTTTGTTTTGGGGGGCATTTCCACTGCTGAAATCACAAATAATCCTCAAATACATCACCTTCCCCTTATTTGACGCCATACATATTTCAGGCCTCTTTCCACTCATATGTGACCCTATCTATGCGCCTGCAGGAACCCCCGAATAGTCCCATTCCTTTGATTTTAATCTGTTTGGAACCACCTGGCTTGGTGGTGAAATGAAATGAGGAGAATCAACTTTCAGACACCATAAAGATTCTCAGAACAATCTGATAGCGGGGGCAGTGCCAAATGCTCCTGCAATCAATGCATGAAGAATGCGCCCCTTGGACCCCCCCCCCCCCCTTTTTTTTTTTTTTCTTTTGACCTTAACTACATTTCTGATGAAACAGATTGCTTTGTAAGCCTGGCAATATGAACCCATCACAGTTTGTACCCTGAAACGAGGACAAAGAGACAGACAGACAGACAGAGATGGAGAGAGATGTTTGCAGCCACGTTATATCTATCTATCTACATACATATATAATTACACACACACACACACACACACACACACACACAAATATATATATATATATATATAGCATATATATGCTTTTAGTTTTTCAGCAACTTTTTCCTCTTCACACTTTCGTTTTATTCCATTTACTATCCTTTGCTGGCTGCTTTGGGGGTGCTGTTGGATTCTTTTTTTAACCCTTGGTGGTGAGAACACCACAGAATTATGGACTGTGGTGTGTCTCTATTTGACAGCAGGAGCACAGACACAATCAGCCGTGTCTCCCTGATGAGTCCGATCCAGCGGACGAAAGGCCTAGGAGCAGGCAATACAAATAGATCTGCCTTCAACAGGGATCACGATGGTTCCCTCAAGCAGCTAGTGAAGGGTTTCTCATATTTATAATTATTTCCCCCATTTTCTTCATCTTCATTTTTTTTTTCTCTAGAAGTTCAAATCTTTGCGAAGTCATTATTATAATGACCGAAGAATTGTTAGCCTGCACTTTTTTCCCCCACTACTTAATTGTTCAGCATTAATATATATATATATATATATATACCGAGAGGCATAAATTCCGCACATCATGCACACAAGTTCCACGGGAAAAGTTTGATTTGTTGCTCCTTTTATGACCCATTCCTCAGTTGGTGGGAGTGTGACCCACCTTTCCACAGCGACGTTTCTCGTGCAGCACGTGCCAGTGGACAGACAATAGCGCCAGAAGCAAAAAGCCAAACTGGGCGACAACTCAGTTCAGAGTGAATATTGCGTCGCTTTCTTTTCACGTGATAAACACACAGTTTAACCGCATAAAATGCCGCAACCAGAATGATTTTATCACACTGCAAGAAAATGCCACGGCTAGACAACAACCAGCGAAACCGTCGCTGTTGGGATGCTGAGGGCCGGTTCATCTGTCCGACAGGTGGCAAGAGCCATGAACGCCCACCACACCACTATCTACCACCTACAACAGCGCTTGGCAGCCACACGGTCAGTTTCTCATCGTCCTCGACCAAGCGTCCTCGAGTGACGATTCAAGAGACAAGATCGAACCATTCGCCTTTCCCACCTCAGGAACCGATTCCTGACTGCTGCTGCCACTGCTAGAGCAACTTTGGGGGAGCGTGGGGGACCCATCAGCAGCCGCACCATCAGACGACGCCTGTCACACGCAGAAATCAGGTGTCACAGGCCCTACGTTGGCCCTGTATTGACTGACAGACACAGGCAGGCCCGGCGCCACTGGGCAGCAAATGGTGCTTTCCTGGGAAGACGCACATGGAGGAATGTCATCTTCTCTGACGAGTCACGTTTTTGCATGAGCCACGCTGATGGGAGAATCAGAATTTACAGGAGACGAGGAGAACGGTATCATGACCGTTGTGTTAGGCAGCTCGACCGGTTTGGAGGCCCTTCAGTGATGGTGTGGGGTGCCATCAACGCCAACTTTAGATCCCAGCTCGTGGTGATCGATGGCAACATCACGGCACAGCGTTACGTGAACCACATTGTCCAGCCTGTTCTGCTTCCACTCCTGGATCACCATGGTGAACGACGCAGATTTGTGTTCCAGCATGGTAATGCTACACCTCACAGTGCCCGGATGACCCGTCAGTTTCTGCAGCAGAATGGAGTGGAGGTGATGCCCTGGCTATCCCCGTCACCTGACATGAACTGCACTGAGCACCTTTGGGACGCGCTCGGCAGGAGAGTGGAGCAGCATCAGCCAAGGCCCCAGATGAGAGGTGAACTGATCGCCGTTCTTCAGCATCACTGGGTCAACATCCAGCAGGTGCAGGTCCAACGTCTTGTGCAGTCCATGCCTCGGCGTCTTCGAGCGTGTGTAGCTGCCAATGGTGGATACACCAGATATTGACAGAATCATCTCTTTTGAAAGATGGTTTATGCTGTGCAATAACCATGTTCGACAGTTGTTTATGAATTTGATTCAGGTCGTTTTTTTTCTGTTCACACATGCCCTTTTCAATCAAATTTTCTAACACATATTTGGTTTGTTTTAGTTGTTACCAAGTTTCCAGTTAAATAACTGACAAATGATATTTTTGTGCATCATTTTTTATGTTTGTGCGGAATTTCTGCCTCTCAGTATATATATATATATATATATATATATATATATATATATATATATATCCGTTAAAAAATATTTTAAAAATGAAGTGGTAAAATCTACAAGCTTGTTTCTAGCTTTGCTATCTTCAGGATGTCTTTTGGAGCACGCCAACGGTCTTTTATGGCGTGCGGGACTTGATTTCAACTCTGTGTGTGCAGGCGGATCTCATTTGCTGCACGTGCGGCCTGTGGTTCTTATTGGGGCCTGTTCAGGTGGAATGTGCTAGCAAAGATTTCCACTTGTGCCTGCAATTGTTTACAATTTCTACTTTTGTGTTCAGAGTTGCTAAGTGTGGTTTGCATAATATTAACCATTTTTCTGTGGAGCATAGATTGCATCTTTTTGAAATATTGTTGTATGGTACTGCTCTTTTATGATTTTCCATGATATGTTGTAGTCTATTTTTTTATCTTTGAGTCTCCAGATGTATTTGCTCAGCTCTGTTTGATTTTTGTATTTTTCATTTTTGAATGACTGTTTGTGGTGTGCGTATCTGGTTTTGAAAGTGTTTTCAGTAATCCCTACATATGTTTCTTCTTCATTTTCTGATGTTACCGTAGCTAAGTGATAGGGTAGAGGCAACAGCAACAAAGGAGGCCTTCATAACACTTAAAGACCACAAGCCTAACTTCCAAAACAACCCAACATGTAGACTAATAAACCCATCTAAATCCGAACTGGGCAAAATAAGCAAGAGAATTTTGGAAAAGGCTATAGAAGATATAAAATCAAACACCGAATACAACCTTTGGAAAAACAGCTATGAAGTCATACAATGGTTTAAGAAACTCAACAAACAGAGAAATACAATGTTCATTACATTTGACATAGTAGACTTCTATCCATCCATAGATGAAGAACTACTCAACAAAGCTTTGAAATTTGCCAACAAATACACAAATATAACAGAGTCAGAAATGGAGATTATTTTCCACACCAAAAAAACCTTACTCCATAGCAGAAATGAAACTTGGATTAAAAAAACGAGCAAAAACTCCACATTTGATGTAACCATGGGATCGTATGATGGTGCCGAAACATGTGAACTAGTCGGACTATTCATGCTATCCAACATCCAAAAACAACTTGGAAAACAGGCCGGTTTATACAGAGATGACGGCCTCGCTGCATTAAACAATAATCCAAGAACCATTGAAAACAAGAAAAAAGAATTATGTAAAATCTTTAAAAACCACAACTTAAAAATCACAATAGAAGCAAACAAAAAAGTAGTGAATTACCTAGACATAACATTAGACCTCAAATGACCATGTGTACAAACCATACAAAAAACCCAATGACATACCAGTCTACGTAAACATCAAAAGCAACCACCCACCATCTATACTAAAAACAATACCCAATGGTATAAACAAGAGACTATCCAACCTGTCATGCAATGAAAACGCATTCAATGATGCAGCAACAGAATATCAAGAAGCATTACAAAAAAGTGGTTACAATTACAAACTACAATACAGTCCAGACAACAACACGAACAGAATTAAGAAAAATAGGAAAAGAAAGATCATATGGTACAACCCACCATACGATGGACAAGTAAAAACAAATGTAGGAAAAGAATTCTTTAAAATCTTGGCAACATCATTCCCAAAAGAACACAAACTGTCCAAAATATTCAACAAAAACACCATTAAACTGTCATACTCATGTATGCCCAACCTCAAAAACATGATTGATTCATCTAACAAAATGAAAAGCAACATAAAAGAGAAGGGTGCCGAAAGGACATCTTGCAACTGCACTAAAAAAGAACAGTGCCCCCTGAGCAATAAATGTCTTCACAGCAACATTGTATACCAAGCTACGGTAACATCAGAAAATGAAGAAGAAACATATGTAGGGATTACTGAAAACACTTTCAAAACCAGATACGCAAACCACAAACAGTCATTCAAAAATGAAAAATACAAAAATCAAACAGAGCTGAGCAAATACATCTGGAGACTCAAAGATAAAAAAATAGACTACAACATATCATGGAAAATCATAAAAAGAGCAGTACCATACAACAATATTTCAAAAAGATGCAATCTATGCTCCACAGAAAAATGGTTAATATTATGCAAACCACACTTAGCAACTCTGAACACAAAAGTAGAAATTGTAAACAATTGCAGGCACAAGTGGAAATCTTTGCTAGCACATTCCACCTGAACAGGCCCCAATAAGAACCACAGGCCGCACGTGCAGCAAATGAGATCCGCCTGCAACACACAGAGTTGAAATCAAGTCCCGCACGCCATAAAAGACCGTTGGCGTGCTCCAAAAGACATCCTGAAGATAGCAAAGCTAGAAACAAGCTTGTAGATTTTACCACTTCATTTTTAAAATATTTTTTAACGGATGTTGCTCCCCAAGGGGTTGAGCACCTTCAGATTTTTAAGGACTTTTTTATATTGTTCATAATATATATTATTTCCACTTGTGCCTGCAATTGTTTACAATTTCTACTTTTGTGGTAGAAAGTAGAAAGTAGAAATTGTAAACAATTGCAGGCACAAGTGGAAATCTTTGCTAGCACATTCCGTCTGAGCAGGCCCCAATAAGAACACAGGCCGCACGTGCAGCAAATGAGATCCGCCTGCACACACAGAGTTGAAATCAAGTCCCGCACGCCATAAAAGATCGTTGGCGTGCTCCAGAAAAAGATATCCTGATGATAGCAAGGCTTGAAACAAGCTTGTAGATTTTTATACTTCATTTTAAAAAAATATTTTAACAGATGTTGCTCCCCAAGGGGTTGAGCATTTTCAGATTTTTTAAGGACATTTTTATATTGTTCATGATATATATATATATATATATATATATATATATATATATATATACAGGGAAAGGAAGGCGTGGTCACTCCACAACATCCTCATGCCATCCAGTCTGCCCCCATCTCCAGTCCAGAAGGAAGAAGCGGGTGTCTTTGCATGCGGCAGATGCATCACCTGCCGTGAGCACCTCGTGGAGGGCACCACGCTCTCAAGCGCTCGTACAGGGGAGACCTTCACAGTGCGCCAGAGACTGACGTGTGACACCTAAAACGTCATATACCTGCTATTCTGCTCTAAATGCCAGTATAGCCAATATGTGGGAGAAACCAAAAACAACATCAAGATGAGGTTCTACCTTCACCGCAGTCACATCATGAACAATGCAGGGTCCCACGTGACGAGACATTTCAATCAGGCAGGCCACTCGGTGTCCTACATGCGATGCCAGATCATTGAAATTGTCCAAGGAAAGAGCCATGATGCCAGAAACGCAGGGAAGAGTTTTGGACTGAGAAACTGGACACCATCCATCCCCACGGCCTGCACTCAGTATTGAACTTCTAACCAAAGTCGTGCTGGGCTGGGTAGCAGGGTAGCAGAGTAAGATCTTGATAATACTGTTCAGCAGTAGTACTCATGTGTACCCTGGGCTGGGTAGCAGAGCAAGATCTTGATAATACTGTTCAGCAGTAGTACTCATGTGTACCCTGGGACCGGGTGAGGGTGGTGTGCGTTGGGGGGGGGGGGGATATAGAGGGACAAAGTGTGAGAGGGAGAGAGAGGGAGGGAGAGAGAGAGAGGTACAGAGAGAGGGGAGACGGAACTGGTGGCAGGGGTTCCAGTGGCGTGACTCTGGGTCTCGTGGCAGGGGACTAGTATATATATATATATATATATATATATATATATGTGTGTGTGTGTGTGTGTGTGTGTGTGTGTGTGTGTGTGCGTGTGGTGTGTGGAGAGAGAGAGAGATGTGTGTGTGTGTGTGTTATATATATAATATATATAGGTGGAGATAAGCATACATATCTGCATAGGTAGATAATTCTGCCTAACTAACAGTATGTGCTTGAATGGGGAAATAATAAATGGTTCTCAAAATGAACCTTCAGGAAGCTTATAGTCTCTAAGGGGGAGAACATCTCCAAACGGGAGGAAACTCACTAACATACCATTCCTCCTGGTCAGATACGGGTATTTCGAAAACTGTTTGTTTCTCCTCAGTGACCTCGGAAAGTCCTAACTTGACTTCCGTGCCTTTTAGGTTTGTTTCATTTGTTTCAAACAGAATGCTATCCCAGAAAAAGGCTGGTGTGCAATACTATAGTATGTTTGTTGAGTTTTCAAAAAACCAACCAAAGGTCCCAGCTAAGAAGCAAAAGAAAATTATGAAACAACAAATTTTCTAGTGAAAAGTAGAAAATATAAAAGATAACATTTAAAGACACAAGTGCTGAGGAGCAGTTCTTGAAATGAAGGGACTGAACTATAATAAACTAAAAAATTCCATGGGTAAGTAACTGAGCACCATCCCAGCCATTTTCAGAGCAGCTTGGTGTTGCAATGACTGCGAGAAATATTGTATTGAATTATAAACAAGCAGTGGTAGATAATTCTCTAACTAACAGTATGTGCTTGAATGGGTGAATGGGGAATGATAAATGCTTATAATTCAATACAATATTTCTTGCATATATTTTATATATATATATATATATGTGTGTGTGTGTGTGTGTGTGTGTGTGTGTGTGTGTGTGTGTGTCCAAAGAAACAGTCGTGCTGAAGAAGGTCCACTGAAGTGAGATGTTAACTACACGCACAGCGCATGCACGTTGTTCAGTCTTGCTTTTATGACTTGTTTATACACTCACACACATACACACACACACAGAGGCACACTGGCATATGCACGCGCGCGCGCACACACACACACACACACACACACACACACACACACGCGCGCGCGCGCGCGCGCGGCACACGCACGCACAGACACAGACACACACACACAGACAGACGGACACACACACACACACACACACACACACACACACACACACACACACATTTCGAATTTGATGCTTTGTATATATTTCTCCATTAAATCATTTTGAATACGAAAATGATCAAAATTTTCAGAAAGACTGTACGGTTTTGAAAAGTAATTTGAAATGTGTTGCTTGTTAAAACAAAAAGGAAAGGGGCAGAGGAGGGGAGGGGGGAGGGGAGCACGAACTATAGATTAAATTTCCTGTAATCCACACCCCCCCACCCCCACCCCACCCCCTAAGTCCTCACCTTTCATCCTCCCCTTTCCTCTCCTTCTTCTCTCCCCTTTGTTTCAGTGACTAGGCTTCATTTCATTCCCCATCGATGATTGAAGTTTGAGATAATCCAAGGCGAAAATGAACACAACATTCTACTCTCCTCTCTCTCTCTCTCTCTCTCTCTCTCTCTCTCTCTCTCTCTCTCTCTCAGAGCCTTTTCACCAAATCTTCTACCATCATTCTTTAACTATTTTTCCACGTTCTAGCCTTACCGACATCTCTCCTAGACTCCCCCACCCCCCAAAAACCCCCTCGTTCACCCTCTCTGCCACCTCCTCTCTCTCTCTCTCTCTTCTGGCCTCCCGCCCCACCCCACCAGAACCCCCTCGTTCATCCTCTCTGCCACCTCCTCTCTCTCTCTCTCTCTCTCTCTCTCTCTCTCTTTCTCCCCCCTCCCCACCCCATCACACAAGAACCCCCTCGTTCATCTTCTCTGCCACCTCCTCTCTCTCTCCCTCTCTCTCTTTCTCCCCCCCACCCCCTCCCCCCCCTTTCTCCTTCTCTCTCCTCATTCTCACTCCCCCTCTCTCTCCATCTCTTTCTCTCTCCTCCCGGCCCCCGTCCCCCCCTCTCTCTCTCTCTCTCTCTCTCTCCCCTGTCTGTCTCCCTCTCCCCCCTCTTTTTCTCTCTCTGCCTCCTTCCCTCTTTCCCTCCCCCCTCTCTCTCTCCCCTCTGTCTCTCTCTCCCTCCCTCGCTCCTCTCTCTGCCTCCCTCCCTCTCTCCCTCCCTCCCTCCCCGTTTCTCTCTGTCTCCTCCCCCCTCTCTCTCTCTCTCTCTCTCTCTCTCTCTCTCGCCCTCTTCATTAAAACCTGGCTACTCAAGACGACAAGAGGAGGAGGAAGTCTTCAACGACAAGGTGTGGAAGTTGACGGTTAAGTTCTGCAAAGAACTGGTGACTCCAGGGGATCCTTGCGCTAGCGGAGGAGGAGGAGGAGGAGGGGTCCCAGGAAGCCCGGAGGTCCCTAGCAACACGGGGACATCGGGAGCACCCTGAGCCGAAGGGAGGACAGGCAGGGGATGGGTGGATGGTAGGAAGGAGAAGACGGGATGCCGCGTGGTTTCTGCTGCCTTGCTTCCGCTGGTCCGGACACAGTTGCCATGGCTCGTGTTGTCGTGCCTCTCTGCCTGCAGGCTTCTAGAGCTCTGCTGCAGCCACCTGCCAAGTGGGTTCTTTGGTTAGGTTGTGTCATGAGCTTTTTCTTCCTGCCAAGTGGGTTCTGTGGTTAGGTTGGGTCATGTGCTTTTTCTTCCTCTGTGTGTGTGTTTGTGTGTGTGTGTGTGTGTGTGTGTGTGTGTGTGTGTTGTGTGTGTGTGTGTGTGTGTGTGTAAAACATTGAAAAGCCACTACACCATTGACCATCTGTCAGAGCACAACATCCAGAGAGGAAGTGGCTGCACATCCAGCCTTAAAGGAGGAGCAAGAAATATCACCAACCAACCAAATATAATTGAAAACAAAATCCTTCTACCGCCGAACGCAAGACACAAACAAATTACAAGACAAACTTTCTTTCGTTCGTTGGGCGGCAAAGTTTGTTGTCTTTTTAAAGTTCGTTTTCATTTTTCCCTGCAAACACATCACTTTAAAACAAACAAGTACCGAAGGAGTTCAAGGCCAGCATCGCGAGCACTCTAAGAGAATGGGGCAGATTCATGCTGGGCCTTTCCAAAGGCAGACACAAATGAGCAAACAGACTTCCCCGAAGTTGGAGTATGGCTGCCTTAATGGCGGATAAAAAAAAAAAAGAACAGACACACAAAACTCCACTCTCTTTGTTGGGTAGATGGGATTAATCCTTGCCTGTCTTTACAGGGTGTGCCTGCAGAAGTATCAACCTGCGTACGCGGAAGAAGAAGACTTAACAGACGTCAACTGAGATGAAACTTTGAATCTCTCAGGATTGACATGGTGGTTTAACTACTGACATCATCGGAGGAGATGAACTGGACTGTGCCCACAACACCAAGCACTCTCCTTGATTTTTCTCTCCCAGACTTCACAAAAATTACAAAATGTAATGGAAAAAAAATCATTTAAAAGTCCCAAAATTAATTTCACAATATGCGCAGAATAGACAGATGGTGCTCTGTGTGGACAGTGTGTAGAATGTTCACAGGGAGTTCACTCTGTTGAAAGAGCCCCTGTCATCTCTACGTAGAAGCAAAATTGAGTAAAAGTAAATAAAATAGTAAAGGGCCAAAGAAAATGAAAATGACGTCAATAACTGTTGTACATGGCTGATTCCTGATGTGTGTTTGCCAGGTCATGGTACAGATATTTGCTGATATGCTGACTAAAATGACATCAATAACTGTTGTACATGGCTGATTCCTGATTTGTGTTTGCCAGGTTATGGTACAGATATTTGCTGATATGCTGACTAAAATGACATCAATAACTGTTGTACATGGCTGATTCCTGATGTGTGTTTGCCAGGTCATGGTACAGATATTTGCTGATAATGCTGACTTTTTTTACGCGTTCATCTTCACCGTTCACTATCATCATCATCATATTATCATTATCATCATTCATTATCATCATCATCATCATTGTTGTCATCGTCATCATCAACCACAACGACAATAAAATCACTTACAACATATCTTAAAAAGTGTATGTACTATGTCCGCCAAACTTGAACAAACGAATCACAAGACAAAACACGACGAGTTTCGATCTCTTGGGTCTTCATCAGGCAAGATTTCAGGTTTTGTGCTTTTTTTTTTTTAATAAGATTTCCACATGCAGAAGCCTCACTTTGCAACGAACTGCAAGCACAGGATCATTGTTGTCAGTATTGACGTTGTTGGGCCCACGAAAGTGTATAGCATCCCCCCCCCCCCCACCCCACCCCCCACCCCCGTGCGTTGATTAATCTGAACGTTTGTCCGATCATCTTTCCCCAAGGACTGGTCCGTGTAAACATGTGCTGCATACTCAGTTTAAATGGCAATGTCCCGGAGCTTCAGCACTGGCAAAATGCTTACACGCTGCAGCTTATATTCAAGGGCAAGTATTCTAGCAATTGGCTTGACCAGTCACTTATACGCAGTTTCCTCCTTTGCACCGTAGTTTTCTATTGGATTTTTTTTTAAACAGGTAAACGGGTCAAACGCCACAATTAGGATTTTGCACTGAAATACAATATCATTCATGTAAGCGTCTTGAGGCCTATCATGTATTTTAGCCATCATTTATTGTTGAACTGATAATTAATCAACTCCCCACCAATTATTTCCCTTGTTTGGGGGGATTTTCGCCAATGAAATCGCAGTCTTCAAATATGTGACTTTCCCCTTAGTTGACACAAATTTCAGGCCTTTGCACTCACCCGTCACCCTATCTTTGCGCTAACTCAAGGGGCCCAAGTAGTGCAATTTCTTTGATGTTAATCTGTCTGCTTGGAACTACCTGGCTTGAACCTTGATGGCCATATAAAAGAAAACGAGAAGAATCATCTTTCAAACACAATGAAAATTATCAAAACAACCTAATTGCGCCAGTCTATCAATACTCGACTCGAAATTAGTTATATGACTCACGGTAAAGCTCACAGACTGCACAGATATGAATTTTGCTGAAAGTTGTCAGAAATGAAACAATTATACAGAGTTTGGGTTAAAAGAATTCTAACGCCATTAGGAAGAATACCAATGTTGAAATCTTTAATAATGTCTAACATCGTGTATTTATGTACACTTCTACCGAAACATCCAGGCAGATTATTGGAGACATCGCGTCTTCTACGTTTGGAGTTCGCATGTAATGATAAACAAGACAGAATTAGTGGATAGATTGCACGGAAAAGAATAGGTAAGGGAGGCATTGGATTTCCAGATTTAAACCGTTTCTTGCAAGCTTTGAAATTAGGATGGATAAGGAAACAAACGACAGCAAATCATAAATGGAAAAGGATTGTAACTTTTTATATACCCAAACGAACAAAAACTAGATAAACTCGGACCGAATTGTCTGTTCACTCGGGACGAAAAAAAACTGTTTTGGAAAGACACGTTTCACGCCTACATGTAAAAAAAAAAAAATCATGAAGTTAAACCCACTAACCTATCTAAAACTGTTGCACAGCCATTATTTCTCAATGACAGAACAAATATGAATAGCATTTCATTAAATGTGAATGACAGGTTAATGAAAATGCATGTAATATTGGAGATCTGTGTAAAGAAGATGGCAGTCACTTGATCTATGCTGAATTGATCGACGAGTACAACAGACGGACTAACTTTCTAAGTTATGCAGCACTTATAAAAAGAATGAGAATCTTTGTCAAGACACTGAACATTTGTGTGGAAAATAACGAAAAATCTAAAAAAAATCCAAAACTGTACTTAAATTCGGTGAAAATGGGCGCACGATTATATAATGATATCCTTGTAGTGGACGGCTCAAAACCAAAATGCTGCCATAAATGGAATTATAAATTGAATTCAGAAATCAACTGACAAAAAAAAAGAAAAAGCACTTTTAAACTAATACAAGAGATTCACGAAACAAAGCTGAAGTGGTTTCAGATGAGATTAACACACAGAAAATGCAGTGTTGATGTGCATGAGTGTCAAATCGCACATTTTGCCAGCAAGAAAAGGATAGCACAAAACATACGTTCTGGCGATATATACACATGAATGCTTTTGGGGAATAATTTAAACAAGTAGTTAAAGGAAGATGTATACATATATCCTCTTTCTTTTTAAACGAAAACATAATACTGTTCGGACACAACACAGATTTTAAATCTGGCAAAGTGTTAAACTTTATCCTGCTGTTTGCTAAGTTCCATATTTACAAATGTAAATTAAGAAATGAATTTCCTCATGTAAATATGTTCTTTAAATATTTAAAAGACAGGTTTGAAATAGAAAAGTACATCGCTTATGTTACCTTTAACATGGTAAAGTTAACACTGCATGGTGTAAGTATAAAGAATTAATTGAAATTGAAGAAATGTAAACAGGAAAATATATGCCTCAAACAAAACCAAAACAAAACAAAAAAACTCGAAGCCAGTTAAGAGTATGTAATCATAATATCTGGTTATTCATTACAGATCAATTCTTGATACTGTAGGATACCATCAATATATATTGATATGTCATTTTTTATGGGAATGGCTGTCAGTTATTCATGCTTTTCTATTTGTCTGTTGCTGTTTTTATAATATTTTCCTTTGTTCTGTCCAGAGTTTAGTGTTATTTTCGCTTATCTTCTCAATTGTGAAATTTTGAAATTATTTGAACAGAGGCTTGAATTGAAAAGAAAAGTGTAAGTTAAAAAAAAGTCCACCAATAGAAAAACAAAATCTCCACTCCTTATGCAAGGCCTAGGGGGAGAGCCACATTCGCACTTTGCGTTCTCTATTTATTTTTCTTCAACTTGGAAATGAACAAGCAGCATCTGTGAAAATCTGTTTGAATATTTTGAAAGTAAGCATAACAAACGTTTCGATAAGATATGGTGTGTGTGTGTGTGTGTGTGTGTGTGTGTGTGTGTGTGTGTGTGTGTGTGTGTGTGTGTCATTTTGCGTAGGATCGTTCGATTTTGTTGAAAAAAAAAAAAGATAGCTGATACATCGCGTTGTGGCATAACAGTGGAGGGGTGGGGATCTTGACTGTGTGTCACAAATAAGTTAAACGGGCGAACACAGGTCAGAGGAAAGCGACACGGGAGAAGGTTTCTCCTTTGGGTATGCATTATAAAACGATTTTCGTAGATTACCTTTTCTTTTTATCGATGTACAATTTTACACCAGTTCGGCACTTCAGGAACAACTCACAGTATCTGGTTTACGCTATCAATGAAGGAAAAGCAAAGTCAAACGTCCGTGTGGAGACTACCGTCACACACACACACACACACACACACACACACACACACACACACACACACACACACACGCACACACACACACACACACACACACACAATTAGCAGAACGAACAAAAAGAAGAGATGGAAGACAGACAGATAGGTAGACAGACAGACCGACAGGCAGGCAGAAAGGCAGGCAAGCAGGCAGGCAGGCAGACAGACAGACAGACCAACAGAGAGACAAACAGACTTGCATATTCTGGTAACCGACGCGCACAAAACACCGATGACTGGAACATCAAGATTCTCTCTCTCTCTCTCTCTCTCTCTCTCTCTCTCTCTCTCTCTCTCTCTCTCTCTGTCCTTATTACCTGGTGACAAAGAAAGATTTTTCGATCGATTCCAATTCGGGTACTGTTTCCGGCATTCCGTAGCTTCTGAAATCTGCGTCTGTTTGTGGGAAAGAAAGCTTATGTATTTACTAACAGATGTATTTATTTCCTTCACATTTGTGTGTATTTGTTTCCCATATCCTTTTTTTTAGGCATTTCCATAATTAGATAATAGCACCTATACATACACACACTCACTATTATTTTCTTCTTCTTCTTCTTCTTCTTCTTCCTTTTCTTCTTATTCTCCTCATACTGTTCCTTCTCCTCCCCCCACTCCCCTCCTCCCTTTCACTCCATGGGGAGTCATTCAGGTACCACACCGAAGACCAGCTCATCAGGTTCCTCCAGTGCCTTCGGTGGTGTGCCAAGGTCTGGGTCTTTGCCATTTTCCCCCTCTGTCCATCCTGCAATGTTGTCAGTTCATCGGTCTCTTTTCTTCTGCCGTCCCCTTTGTTTCCTTCCTTCAACAGTTTCCTTCCTTCAACAGTTTGTTGCGTGCTCATATCAATGTAGTTTCCTGCGTGCTCATACCAGTGTAGTTTCCTGCGTGCTCATACCAATGTAGTTTGCTGCGTGCTCATACCAATGTAGTTTGCTGCGTGCTCATACCAATGTGGTTTGTTGCGTGCTCATACCAATGTAGTTTGCTGCGTGCTCATACCAATGTAGTTTTCTATTCCTGATGATGTCAGTAGATCTTCGTACAGTCCTGCGAGCTGTCTGATGGTTTGTTGCTCTTGCTGATTGGTGATGAGATCAGTGAATTGGATGTGACGTCTCACTTCTATGGACTGGATTCGTCTTCCCAGATCCGCTGTGAGAGTCTACATCTCGCAGGCTTACAAGAAGATGGCATGAGACCAGCGCAGGCAGGAGCAGATCCGCTGTGAGAGTCTACATCTGCAGGCTTACAAGAAGATGGCATGAGACCAACGCAGGCAGGAGCAGATCCGCTGTGAGAGCCTACATCTTGCAGGCTTACAAGAAGATGGCATGAGACCAGCGCAGGCAGGAGCAGATCCGCTGTGAGAGTCTACATCTTGCAGACTTACAAGAAGATGGCATGAGACCAACGCAGGCAGGAGCAGATCCGCTGTGAGAGTCTACATCTTGCAGGCTTACAAGAAGATGGCATGAGACCAACGCAGGCAGGAGCAGATCCGCTGTGAGAGCCTACATCTTGCAGGCTTACAAGAAGATGGCATGAAACCAACGCAGGCAGGAGCAGATCCGCTGTGAGAGCCTACATCTTGCAGGCTTACAAGAAGATGGCATGAGACCAACGCAGGCAGGAGCAGATCCGCTGTGAGAGTCTACATCTTGCAGGCTTACAAGAAGATGGCATGAGACCAACGCAGGCAGGAGCAGATCCGCTGTGAGAGTCTACATCTTGCAGGCTTACAAGAAGATGGCATGAGACCAGCGCAGGCAGGAGCCTAATCTTGTGTGTCCTGGAGATGTCCCTGTCCTTCCCTGCAGGTTTCATTCTGGACAGTACTGTCATTGTCTTTGCTGCCCTTGAGAGCATTTCTGGTTGGATTCTTCACTTCTGTCGGATAGATCCCGGTGAAGTGGATGGTGACATCGCTGTTTGTGGTGAAGTTGTGGCTGAGAGATCCCGGTGAAGTGGATGGTGACATCGCTGTTTGTGGTGAAGTTGTGGCTAAGAGATCCCGGTGAAGTGGATGGTGACATCGCTGTTTGTGGTGAAGTTGTGGCTAAGAGATCCCGGTGAAGTGGATGGTGACATCGCTGTTTGTGGTGAAGTTGTGGCTAAGAGATCCCGGTGAAGTGGATGGTGACAGCGCTGTTTGTGGTGAAGTTGTGGCTGAGAGATCCCGGTGAAGTGGATGGTAACAGCGCTGTTTGTGGTGAAGTTGTGGCTGAGAGATCCCGGTGAAGTGGATGGTGACATCGCTGTTTGTGGTGAAGTTGTGGCTGAGAGATCCCGGTGAAGTGGATGGTGACATCGCTGTTTGTGGTGAAGTTGTGGCTAAGAGATCCGGTGAAGTGGATGGTGACATCGCTGTTTGTGGTGAAGTTCTGGCTAAGAGATCCCGGTGAAGTGGATGGTGACATCGCTGTTTGTGGTAAGGTGTGGCTAAGAGATCCTGGTGAAGTGGATGGTGACATCGCTGTTTGTGGTGAAGTTGTGGCTAAGAGATCCCGGTGAAGTGGATGGTGACATCGCTGTTTGTGGTGAAGTTGTGGCTAAGAGATCCAGGTGAAGTGGATGGTGACATCGCTGTTTGTGGTGAAGTTGTGGCTAAGAGATCCAGGTGAAGTGGATGGTGACATCGCTGTTTGTGGTGAAGTTGTGGCTGATTGATCCCGGTGAAGTGGATGGTGACATCGCTGTTTGTAGTGAAGCTGTGGCTGGCCATCAACTCGATCTTCTCGCGGCTGATTTCCATGCCGTGTCATGTTGATGTTTCATCCAGTGTAGTTCTTGTTTCCTGCCCGCCACACCATCGATTCTATCTGTAAATCGAAAATTTGTAATGGATCTCTGTCCTGAGCCGAGTGAGTTGACATGATCTTCAGGTGCATCAGCCATGATGCGTTTCAGGAATATGTTGAAAAGTGAGGGAGAGAGATGACAGCCCTGACGAAACCCAAGTGATGTATGGGTATCTCCAACAGCACCCTGTATGGGCAGCGCACCGGTCGCTTTGGAGCACAGTTGCTTGATGGTGTTGAGAAGCTTCTGACCGATGTTAAGTATCTTCATTGTGACCCAAAGTGCCCCCTGCCTGCCTCTCTTGAACGCCTTGTTGAAGTCTATAAAGAAGTGTTGCAGTATCTGCTTGCGCTGGAGATGTTTTTTGGTTTTGTTTTGTCTCGTTTAAAACACCATCACCACAGCAATCTCTTATCTGTGTTTGTTTGTGGTGCAGTTGTTATGTTGTTCAGCTGCTTTCTTTGCTGACCTTGCTGAAAATAGGCAACCCGTTGTGTAAACCAGAGCTGGGACTGTATAGCGCTACAGCTTAATCTCTAACGTTGTCAAAAACCCTTTAATGATAATATTTTGGAAATGATGATAATAATGATAACAATTATAGGATACAATGGATTTCAGCGAGACAGCTGTTCGACTTTTGCAAAGGTCAGTATTCTCAAGACAGCCCTTTTAATTAAAATATGGGTCCAACAGAATATACCATAGTGTGCATTCATGCGTGCGCATCTGTGCACACGCGCTTCAGATGTGTGTGTGTGTGTGTGTGTGTGTGTGTGTGTGTGTGTGTGTGTGTGTGTGTCTGTCTGTCTGTGTGTGTGTGTGTGTGTGTGTGTGTGTGTGTGTGTGTGTGTGTGCGTGCGTGCGCGCGTGCGCGTGTGTGTGTGCAATCGCGCGCCTGCATGTGTGTGCGTGTGTGTGTGTGTGTGTGTGTGTGTGTGTGTGTGCATGCTGTGTTTTGTTAGGTCGCTTTGCTTGCACTGACTGCACTGGATTCTCTCATACAGCCTCATGACAGTCATTGCATTGACTGCACTGGATTCTCTCCTACAGCCTGATGATAGTCTTGTTTTGCGTTGTATCGCAGTGTACTGTCAACAGCCGGCACCAACCTTTCTTGTCAAAGTCGGGGTGTTTGAGGGAGGCTCCATCGTCCATCTCAGGTCTGGCAGCCTTGCCATGGCAAAGGTCCTCGTTGCTATGGCAACTCTTCAGCCGCTTGGTGTGCCGGGTCTTCTGCTTGTTAAGGTTGCGCAGCACCGCGTGAGGAAGATTGTCCCATCTGCCCACATCCAGTCAGTGTCTTTGAGGGGACAGAGTGGAAACGTGAGGAAGATTGTCACATCTGCCCACATCCAGTCAGTGTCTTTGAGGGGACAGAGTGGAAACGTGAGGAAGATTGTCCCATCTGCCCACATCCAGTCAGTGTCTTTCAGGGGACAGAGTGGAAACGTGAGGAAGATTGTCCCGTCTGTCCACACCCTGTCTTTGAGGGGACAGAGTAGAAACGTGAGGAAGACTGTCCCATCTGTCCACACCCTGTCTTTGAGGGGACAGTGTGGAAACGTGAGGAAGATTGTCCCATCTGTCCACACCCTGTCTTTGAGGGGACAGAGTGGAAACGTGAGGAAGATTGTCCCATCTGTCCACATCCAGTCAGTGTCTTTGAGGGGACAGAGTGGAAACGTGAGGAAGATTGTCCCATCTGCCCACACACCTGCCTTTGAGGGGACAGAGCAGAAACGTGAGGAAGATTGTCCCATCTGCCCACATCCAGTCAGTGTCTTTGAGGGGACAGAGTGGAAACGTGAGGAAGATTGTCCCATCTGCCCACACACCTGCCTTTGAGGGGACAGAGCAGAAACGTGAGGAAGATTGTCCCATCTGTCCACATCCAGTCAGTGTCTTTGAGGGGACAAAGTGGAAACGTGAGGAAGATTTCCCATCTGCCCACACCCTGTCTTTGAGGGGACAGAGTGGAAACGTGAGGAAGATTGTGCCATCTGCCCACATCCAGTCAGTGTCTTTGCTGGGACAGAGTGGAAACGTGAGGAAGATTGTGCCATCTGCCCACATCCAGTCAGTGTCTTTATTTCGAAGAGACAGAACGGAAAGAAGCTGGCAGTCTCACCGAGCTGTATCCAGTCTGCGCGTTAGACAGAAGATAGGGAAGAAAGTTTGTGTCGTATCCACCCGTACCTAGTGAGAGGGGAAAGGGTGGAAGGATGACAGTCTCACCTGTTTGTATGTCAGAAGGGATCGGGTTGCGGAGAGATTGGTTGGTGCTGATTTCAAACGTACCCGTACAAAGTGAGAGTGTTAGTGGTTTCAGTTTCATTAAGGAGGTCTCACTGCGTGCGGACTAGTCCATATACGCTACACCACATCCGCTAACTTTCGAAACCACACTACATGATTTCACGCTGACGGATAAATGAATCAATGGCTAAGATGAGAGAATTTAAGAAGAGGGCATCGTAGCTACGACTTAGCAGATGTCTGACCTACACAATAGCCCAACGCGCTGGTCAGACCCTGGGTACCTACCAAACATTGGCTGTGATAGTGGGAAAAGATGGATCTCAGTTACCTGTGCCTACTAGTACTTGAGAGGGGAAAAGGAGGAAGGATGTTTGTTTGTTTTTCATCCGCACATGCCCATTTACTAAACTGAGGGATGGGGGGCGTGTGGATGCACAGGGAAAAGAGGATTGTTCAACTTACCCACGTCCAGTTAGTAATTCAAAGGGGTAGAGAGGCAGACAGCGAAGAGCGCCAAACCTGCCTATATGCAGTCAGTAGATCAGACGGGGGAAGAGCAGAAGGAAGATGCAGAGGAATGAGAGGGGAAAGAATATTGTTGCATCTGCCGTGCTCAGTCAGTATGTTAGAGGTGTGTGTGTGTGAGAGAGGAGAGAGAGAGAGAGAGAGAGAGAGAGAGAGAGAGAGAGAGAGAGAGAGAGAGAGAGAGAGAGAGTGATGAAAATGGTTCATCTTCCCTGTAAAAAAAAAAAAGTGAAGTTCGCATAGCCTATCGATATTAGGGGCATTAAAATATCAGAGATTCGCCGTGTCTTGGGCACAGCAAAATGATGAGACTGATACCTATCCCTCTCCTTCCGCTGCTTTTAACCTTCTCTGAACTGAATCAGGCACCCAGTTACTACTGGGTGGACAGAGAGGGTTTGAACATCGAAACATTCCGACCCAAATGTGGTCCGACTTTACGACCGTCAGCTCCGCAGACAAACGCTCTGACCATAGACTACAGAAGGGGGAAGGAACTCTGACCATAGACTACAGAAGGGGGAAGGAACTCTGATCATGGACTACAGAAGGGGGAAGGAACTCTGAACATAGACTACAGAAGGGGGAAGGAACTCTGAACATAGACTACAGAAGGGGGAAGGAACTCTGACCATAGACTACAGAAGGGGGAAGGAACTCTGACCATAGACTACAGAAGGGGGAAGGAACTCTTATCACAGCTACTTGTACCCAGTCAGCACATGAGCAGGGAGAGAGGGGTAGAGAGATCGTCATGGGTATTTTGTCACCGAACAGTATATTAACCAGGAGAGTCGTCAAGCCACGTTCATATGTCCATAACAGTCAATGCACTGTCGTCAAGCAGCTTCGTATGTCCAGTAACAGTATCAATGCACCTGTCGTCAAGCCAGCGTTTCCAGTATGTCCAGTAACAGTATCAATGCACCTGTCGTCAAGCCAGCGTTTCCAGTATGTCCAGTAACACTATCAATGCACCTGTCGTCAAGCCAGCGTTTCCAGTATGTCCAGTGACAGTATCAATGCACCTGTCGTCAAGCCAGCGTTTCCAGTATGTCCAGTAACAGTATCAATGCACCTGTCGTCAAGCCAGCGTTTCCAGTATGTCCAGTAACACTATCAATGCACCTGTCGTCAAGCCAGCGTTTCCAGTATGTCCAGTAACAGTATCAATGCACCTGTCGTCAAGCCAGCGTTTCCAGTATGTCCAGTGACAGTATCAATGCACCTGTCGTCAAGCCAGCGTTTCCAGTATGTCCAGTAACACTATCAATGCACCTGTCGTCAAGCCAGCGTTTCCAGTATGTCCAGTGACAGTATCAATGCACCTGTCGTCAAGCCAGCGTTTCCAGTATGTCCAGTGACAGTATCAATGCACCTGTCGTCAAGCCAGCGTTTCCAGTATGTCCAGTGACAGTATCAATGCACCTGTCGTCAAGCCAACGTTTCCAGTATGTCCAGTGACACTATCAATGCACTTGTCATTACTGACCACCTCACACCAACCCATCAAGGGCACAGACGAGGACAGGAAATCGAAACTGACGTCACCACGAGAACAAGCTATGAAGGTCTACAAATTCCAGACTTACTTTACGGTTTTGTTTTTTTTTTTTTTCGGTTTTTTTTTTTTTTGTGGCATCAGTTCTCGGATCAATGGAGCACCTAACGTGGTGATTTTTTTTTTTTTTTTTTTTTTTTTTTTCTTCCCTAAGGCCAAAATCCACCTCTTCATTTTTTGGTGCATCACACTGTCCTCTTCATCTGCCAAAAAAACAAAAAGCGGAAAAAAAAAAAAAAAAAAACAATTTCCACTACTAGGTTTTTTTTTTCTTTTTCTTTTTTTTTCTTCTTTTCTTTCCCAGCCAATCTCTTACACACCATGCATAGTCTGTATGTTCTCTCACAAATGGACATATTTTTGCTGATTTTAGTGTTTTGGCAATTGATACAAAGTGTCTGGGTTTGTTAATGTACTAATGTGTGGTGTACTGGCACACTCACTCTGATAAAGTGTTGCATTATACGGAAACGGAACCAACATAGATGAAACAAAGGACTTAATTATTTTTTGTTTTTCATTTTGTTTTACACATACACCCGCACACATACTCTCGCTCCCCCCCCCCCCCCCTCCCCCCTCTCTCTCAAATATGCTAACAATGGTAGACAGACTTACTTTACGTGTTGACCAATGAGGAGAATGATCTTGAATATAATAATGTGGAGTTCAACGCGTATCAGAGACTACATGACAGAGCTGTGCGCTACGCTTATTTCCATATATATTCCTGGCGTCAACCAGGTCCGAGATGTACAGACACCTGCAGTGCTGGTCAGGAAATCTGAGCAACAGTCTCAGATACGTCTCCATTAGGTGGACGAAAATCCACTTAGTGGTTCTAGTCTTTTCATTGAGCCCAAAGCATACTCAACACTAGGTTGAAGCCGGTCGGGGACAAAAATAGCCCACATCTAAATGGCTGTGATGGGAATCGAATCTGCTGCCTCCAAGCTTGCAATCCACGACAACGGAGCCACCGCGGATTGTACAGCCATATTTTAATTCATTTTACTATAGGCTGTTTTCTATGATGTCAAGGGATTAAGTTTAGTTTCAGTTGACACTTCGTCCTCTGGGCTAATGGTATTAAAGCCTTTCACGTTCTAATTTGACATCAGGATCTCTTTGCACTCCACAGTGACAAATGTTAGTCTCATCCATGTTCCTCGCTCATCCTACCTGTCCCTCTCCCTCCCGGTACTCTCCCGTCCTACACACACGCGCGCGCGCGAAACACACACACACATACACACCACACACACACACGCGCGCCACACACACACACACACACGCACACGTACGCACGCACGCACGCAAGCGCGCACGCAAGCGCGGGCAGACAGACAGGCAGGCATGCGCACGCAGGCAGGCAGGTACGCACACACACACACACACCTCTCTCTCTCTCTCTCTCTCTCTCTCTCTCTCATGATTCGAGAAATCGAATGATTTCCAGATGCACCCCTTCACGAGGGGCAATGGCCTATTTGTGAATAAAATATCCGTATCCGTATCTCTCTCTCTCTCTCTCTCTCTCTCTCTCTCTCTCTCTCTCCTCTCTCTCCCCCCCCCCCCCCCCCCCCTACTTAAGAGACACAAGATGTTGTTCGTTTGTCTTCAAAAGGCAGTTTCTCAAAAATCTGTGACTCGATTCTCTTAAAATACGCCAACTTGCATACGTCTGTTTGGCATTTCATACTTAGCAAGCCTTCAAACGTGTTCTCTTCCCATTTTGTTAACGATCGAAACGACTTTTACTGAAATAAAGAAACACGCTCGCATATTCCAGCCAAATCGGACCTACAATTTGGTAGAAAACATGCTGTCTTCAACAACAAAAAAGTTATCTTGCAGGGCCAGATGAGTATTACGGGGCACTTATACTCTAGGACTGCCAGAATTTCAGAAATACTGTGGAATCTTTTCTTACTAAATTCACAACCATCTCTGACGGAAAGAAGATATTTGCAATGGAAAGAAGACTATGTGGTGTCCTATGTATGCTGCATCAAAACAGGCACGACTGAACGCCACTAAAGTGACTCGGCTGTAGTGCAGCTCTCTGGTTGGTTAACTCACGACTTAACATTGACTGCTCCATGTGGACTGCCTTTGCAGGCGGCGATGTCTGTGCCTGTGAGTGGCGAGGGGGTGGGGGGGGGGGGGGGGAGGCGTAGGAGTGCGGAATGAGCGGCGTGGGTGCACTGCCACTGATGTGGCACGGAAGATGGGACTGAAAAACAAACAGAAGAAACATTCGAAAGCGAGCGTCGTAGAAGAGAAAGAAAGCGGAGGAAAAGAGGGCGGCGACAGTTCAGCTGTACTCAGCAGGCAAGATGTGGTCTTTGACCAACCTGTCCAAATCCAGAGCCAGGTAACGTAGCCTCAGGTCACTCCACCTGTGCGAGTCCTCCCGCTTCTCCTCCAAGGAGAATTTCACCGCCCTCTTCCTTCTGGATTTGTGACTGAGAGCAGAACACCCCGAAGCCAGGTCCGACCTTTGCCGCAAGATGCTTTTCAAAGCAGTGCAGGAAGAGGATTCAGATCTGCTCTTTTCTTTGGGCGGTGGTCTTGGATGAGGTGGTGGTCGGCAAACCGCTTCGGGAAGTGGAGCGGATGGTATGTGGTGCTCCGTGGTGTCAGTGGACGCAACGTCTATTTCCATCTCCAATGAGAAACGAAACAAAACGAAGCGGACCACTGGACAGAAGATGTTCTGTTTGCCGGAGAAAGGTTTTTTCTTCTCCCCTGACTGGATTTGGAAATATGTCATAAATGACGTATGAAATTAGGCTTACGTCATTTTTACTCCCTCTTTCTTTTCCCCACGGCTAACAACACCACAATCTAACACAATACCTAAGAAAAAAAAATACTTTTCCGCTGAACGAAAGAAAGAAACGATTAACAAGACAAACGTGACGCATTT
This sequence comes from Conus canariensis, assembly GCA_033310375.1. Taxonomy (NCBI): domain Eukaryota; kingdom Metazoa; phylum Mollusca; class Gastropoda; order Neogastropoda; family Conidae; genus Conus; species Conus canariensis. The sequence goes on from CM065716.1 coordinate 4,672,001, forward strand.
TGACATCTTTGGTCTAAAACCGATGACGTGAAGCGAAATACAAAACAATGAAGTCAGGACGAATCAACGTTAGTTTCAAAGTGAGATGACTGCAGTAAGAAATGTAAACCAACTTAGAATGAAATTACCATTCCGCCGGACGAAACAAACAAATTACAAGACAAACACGACACGTTTCGAGCTCTTTGGTTTAAACCGATAACATGAAGCGATATACACCAGAATGAAAGGTTGCAAACAAAAAACCCTCTTGCGACCTTTTTTATTTTCCTTGGTTTTGTTTGTTTGTTTGTTGTTGTTATTGTTGTTGTTTGGGGGGGGGGGGGGGGGGGGGCATGTGACCCCGGAGTGTGCTCAGCTGTCTCGTTTCGCAGTCACACATCTCAAGTGAATTTCAACTGATAAAAAAAAGGATCAAAATTAAATCACTTAAAAAAAAAAAAAATCATGAGTTTCGTTTCAGATGACCGATTAAGATAGTCTTTACACCTGGTAGTTGCAAATTTTGGCTCTTTCTGACGCTGGTGTTCATTTTTTTTCACAGCGTAGTTGTAATTTTTGGCTCTGTCTGACGCTGGTGTTCATTTTATTTCACCGCGTAGTTGCAGTTTTTGGCTCTGTCTGACGCTGGTATTCATTTTTTAGATCCAGTGATATCTTTTGTACACGTATGTCCCTGTGTAGGCAACAAAATGGAGATCCCAACTCTTTTTCCACTCAATTACCCAGCAAGTGCATCATCGATACCTTGCAGAACAACACCTGCATGTACACTGACGACAAGATAGCCACGGTTGTCGTTGCTGAGCGCATCAAACACCTGCACAGCCGTGGGACCATTCCCGCCCTGTAATTATGGCGACACTGTGCACATCAAACACCGGCACTGCCTTGGGACCATGTGATTATGGCGACACTGTGCACATTAAACACCTGCATGCCGTGGGACCATGTGATTATGGCGACACTGAGCACATCAAACACCTGCATGCCGTGGGACCATGTGATTATGGCGACACTGAGCACATCAAACACCTGCATGCCGTGGGACCATGTGATTATGGCGACACTGAGCACATCAAACACCTGCATGCCGTGGGACCATGTGATTATGGCGACACTGTGCACATCATTAAACACCTGCATGCCGTGGGACCATGTGATTATGGCGACACTGTGCACATCATCAAATACCTGCATGTCGTCGGACCATGTGATTATGGCGACACTGAGCACATCAAACACCTGCATGCCGTGGGACCATGTGATTATGGCCACACTGTGCACATCATCAAACACCTGCATGCCGTGGGACCATGTGATTATGGCCACACTGTGCACATCATCAAACACCTGCATGCCGTGGGACCATGTGATTATGGCGACACTGTGCAGTTCATTAAACACCTGCATGCCGTGGGACCATGTGATTATGGCGACACTGAGCACATCATCAAACACCTGCATGCCGTGGGACCATGTGATTATGGTGACACTGTGCACATCATCAAACACCTGCATGCCGTGGGACCATGTTATTATGGCGACACGGTGCACATCATCAAATACCTGCATGCCGTGGGACCATGTGATTATGGCGACACTGAGCATATCATCAAACACCTGCATGCCGTGGGACCATGTGATTATGGCGACACTGTGCACATCATTAAACACCTGCATGCCGTGGGACCATGTGATTATGGCGACGCTGTGCACATCATCAAACACCTGCACTGCCGTGGGACCATGTGATTATGGCGACACTGTGCACATCATCAAACACCTGCATGCCGTGGGACCATGTGATTATGGTGACACTGTGCACATCAAACACCTGCATGCCGTGGGACCATGTGATTATGGCGACGCTGTGCACATCATTAAACACCTGCATGCCGTGGGACCATGTGATTATGGCGACACTGTGCACATCATCAAAAACCTGCATGCCGTGGGACCATGTTATTATGGCCACACTGTGCACATCATCAAACACCTGCATGTCGTGGGACCATGTGATTATGGCGAGACTGTGCACATCAAACACCTGCATGCCGTGGGACCATGTGATTATGGCCACACTGTGCACATCATCAAACACCTGCATGCCGTGGGACCATGTGATTATGGCGACACTGTGCACATCATCAAACACCTGCACTGCCGTGGGACCATGTGATTATGGCGACACTGTGCACATCATCAAACACCTGCATGCCGTGGGACCATGTGATTATGGCGACACTGTGCACATCATCAAACACCTGCACTGCCGTGGGACCATGTGATTATGGCGACACTGTGCACATCATCAAACACCTGCATGCTGTGGGACCATGTGATTATGGTGACACTGTGCACATCATCAAACACCTGCATGTCGTGGGACCATGTGATTATGGCCACACTGTGCACATCATCAAACACCTGCATGTCGTGGGACCATGTGATTATGGCGACACTGTGCACATCATTAAACACCTGCATGCCGTGGGACCATGTGATTATGGCGACACTGTGCACATCATCAAACACCTGCATGCCGTGGGACCATGTGATTATGGCGACACTGTGCACATCATCAAACACCTGCATGTCATGGGACCATGTGATTATGGCGAGACTGTGCACATCAAACACCTGCATGCCGTGGACCATGTGATTATGGCGACACTGAGCACATCATGAAACACCTGCATGCCGTGGGACCATGTGATTATGGCGACACTGTGCACATCATCAAACACCTGCACTGCCGTGGGACCATGTGATTATGGCGACACTGTGCACATCATCAAACACCTGCATGCCGTGGGACCATGTGATTATAGCGACACTGTGCACATCATCAAACACCTGCACTGCCGTGGGACCATGTGATTATGGCGACACTGTGCACATCATCAAACACCTGCATGCCGTGGGACCATGTGATTATGGCAACACTGTGCACATCATCAAACACCTGCATGTCGTGGGACCATGTGATTATGGCCACACTGTGCACATCATCAAACACCTGCATGCTGTGGGACCATGTGATTATGGCGACACTGTGCACATCATCAAACACCTGCATGTCGTGGGACCATGTGATTATGGCGACACTGTGCACATCATCAAACACCTGCATGCCGTGGGACCATGTGATTATGGCGACACTGAGCACATCAAACACCTGCATGCCGTGGGACCATGTGATTATGATGACACTGTGCACATCATCAAACACCTGCATGCCGTGGGACCATGTGATTATGGCGACACTGAGCACATCATGAAACACCTGCATGCCGTGGGACCATGTGATTATGGCGACACTGAGCACATCAAACACCTGCATGCCGTGGGACCATGTGATTATGGCGACACTGTGCACATCATCAAACACCTGCATGGCGTGGGACCATGTGATTATGGCCACACTGTGCACATCATCAAACACCTGCATGCCGTGGGACCATGTGATTATGGCGACACTGAGCACATCAAACACCTGCATGCCGTGGGACCATGTGATTATGACGACTCGTTCATGGCAGAGCTTGATAACAACGTTGTGAGTCCTCCCCCCTCCCCCCCCCCCCCCCCCATTCTGCCCCCCTCCCCCGCCTCCCCCATCCCCACCTCCCCGGACAAAAAGAAAAGAAAATGTTGATTGTGTAGAGAAATAGAGGAACGTTAGCTGAGACCATACGAACTCTCTCTCTCTCTCTCTCTCTCTCTCTCTCTCTCTCTCTCTCTCTCTCTCTCTCTCTCTGTTAGTCGGTCGACCGGTCCTTTTCTCCGTCTCTCTGTCTGTCTGTAAGTCCCCGTCCCTCCCTCCCTCCCCCCCTCTCTCTCTCTCTCTCTCTCTCTCTCTCTCTCTCACACACACACACACACACACACACACACACACACCGCACACAAGCGCGCGCACACACACACACACACACACACACACACACACACACACACTCTCTCTCTCTCTCTCTCTCTCTCTCTCTCTCTCTCTCTCTCTCTCTCTCTCTCTCTCTCTCTGATGAGAATTTACGAATGTTAAACGTTACGAATTTTTGTTGTTGTTGTTAAGCTTTGATTTGATACACACTAGGAATGAATGTGTACTATTTGTTTGCAGGAAAGGAGGAGGGAAATGTTATTGTTCTGTTATCTCTCCCCCCTTGTCAAAAGACCTCTTTGGTAATGACAACAAAATATCAAAGTGTCAAACCGTCAAAAGTCTCTCTCTCTCTCTCTCTCTCTCTCTCTCTCTCTCTCTCTCTCTCTCTCTCTCGCACGCACGCACACACTCACGCACGCGCGCGCGCGCACACCACACACACACACACACACACACACACACACACACACAGTAGATCATATTCATCAGAGAGGAGATGAGATGCCAATGAATTCTGGATTAATGCATTTACTTCTGTATATGACAAACATGCTCCTTTCATAAACAAAATGAACAGATAGAAAAATAAAAACAACTATGGATGGCAAATCAAAATTTAAAACAGAAATAATCTTAGAAGGTTTGGAGCATACTGGCAACTTAGGGAACCACGAAATGACGTAACACCCCCATCAAAGACTCCCATCCAGTCGGAAAAGCTCTAAACATGTTGAATCATTAGCGGTGTCAAGAAGTCATCAAGATTTTAACGAAATAGCAGCATTTTAATCAAATAGCCACTTTGCAATCTCACCGATAAAATGATATCAAATTACAGATCAAGTGAAAATTATTGTTGTCGTTTTAAAGATACGTTAATTAAGATGTTTAAAGTTTTTCGGTGATTCTACAACCAGTGACAGATCTGAACAGTAGTAGTAGATCTCTTTTACCTTTAAAACAATCAGGCACCCGGGACTTATTCATGAAATTTGTGTATAGAAAAATACATTTTTTACTCGAAAGTTAAGGAAGCCAAAGTTATTCCTCTCTAAAAATCAGAAGATGTATCAAATCCGTCTAATTACAAACCTATTTCAACTTTATCATCTCTATCAGAGTCTATAGAAATACACTTAAAGAAAATATCTGTTTTCTTATCTTTTCAAAAATAATCTAATGCTGAACAATTAAGTAGTGGGGGAAAACAAGTGCAGGCTAACAATTCTTCGGTCATTATAATAATGACTTCGCAAAGATTTGAACTTTTTGAGAAAGAAAAAAAAAATGAAGGAAATGGGGGAAATATATTATAAATATGAGAAACCCTTCACTAGCTGCCTGAGGGAACCATTGTGATTCCTTCTGAAGGCAGATCTATTTATATTGCCTGCTCCTAGGCCTTTCGTCCGCTGGATCGGACTCATCAGGGAGACACGGCTGATTGTGTCTGCACTCCTGGTGTCAAATAGAGACACACCACAGTCCATAATTCTGTGGTGTTCTCACCACCAAGGGTTAAAAAAAGAATCCAACAGCACCCCAAAGCAGCCAACGAAGGATAGTAAAATGGAATAAAACGAAAGTGTGGAGAGGAAAAAAGTTACTGAAAAACTAAAAGCATTATGCAAACAGTATAAAATGTAGGGGACAATCTTTGAGCCTATGCCTGAGGATCCATTCAAGGATACAAGGGAGATCAAAAGATATGGAACAGTCTGAGTGGTCAGCTCTGCTGTTCAATAACTCAAGCAATGTCAGTGGCTAAGAATTGTGCAGGACAACCTTTACTTGGATCTCCTAAGAGATGCAATCTCCCACTGATTGACCAAACAATATAATGCTGAACAATTAAGTAGTGGGGGAAAACAAGTGCAGGCTAACAATTCTTCGGTCATTATAATAATGACTTCGCAAAGATTTGAACTTTTTGAGAAAGAAAAAAAAAATGAAGGAAATGGGGGAAATATATTATAAATATGAGAAACCCTTCACTAGCTGCCTGAGGGAACCATTGTGATCCCTTCTGAAGGCAGATCTATTTATATTGCCTGCTCCTAGGCCTTTCGTCCGCTGGATCGGACTCATCAGGGAGACACGGCTGATTGTGTCTGCACTCCTGGTGTCAAATAGAGACACACCACAGTCCATAATTCTGTGGTGTTCTCACCACCAAGGGTTAAAAAAAGAATCCAACAGCACCCCAAAGCAGCCAGCGAAGGATAGTAAAATGGAATAAAACGAAAGTGTGGAGAGGAAAAAAGTTGCTGAAAAACTAAAAGCATTATGCAAACAGTATAAAATGTAGGGGACAATCTTTGAGCCTATGCCTGAGGATCCATTCAAGGATACAAGGGAGATCAAAAGATATGGAACAGTCTGAGTGGTCAGCTCTGCTGTTCAATAACTCAAGCAATGTCAGTGGCTAAGAATTGTGCAGGACAACCTTTACTTGGATCTCCTAAGAGATGCAATCTCCCACTGATTGACCAAACAATATAATGCTGAACAATTAAGTAGTGGGGGAAAACAAGTGCAGGCTAACAATTCTTCGGTCATTATAATAATGACTTCGCAAAGATTTGAACTTTTTGAGAAAGAAAAAAAAATGAAAATAATCTAATTCACGAAGATCACTCTGGCCTTCAGGCAAATCATTCTAGTCATACAGTCCTCATATAGCTTGTCGTCACTTTGCTATACAAAACAAATGAAAATAAATGTACTGGCGATATTTTCATGAATTTTGAAAAGGCCTTTGACGTAAAGAACCACTCTTTGCCATTGGGTAAACTGCAGATCTATAAATTAACATCAGAATTCATTCATCTCATACCATCTTTTCACCTGACAGAAAACAGTCGGTTATGGTCAATAATCAAACATCTAAACTCATGTCTATTAGATACGGCTGCGTTTGTTTTCCATCTATATCAGCGACTTGCCTTGCTTTCGTAAATGTAATCGTGAAATGCTTGCTAATGATATACCTATCGTCAAACGATTTAGATGCAAGTAAAATTACTAATAAACTTAGGGATGACATTCAAAGACTTGTTGACTGGACCAAGGTAAACCACACGTCCATAAATGTTAAAAACAAATAAACAAACGAAGTACATGTTTACATGTACGCCCGTCACTGAATAAAATCTCTATTATCTTTTCTTTTTTTTTTTTAAAATAAGCCACATAATTATATTCCAATGAAGATATGATACATTATTTACAGTTAGGGAAAAGAATTATCTCGCAGTTAAAGGGATATTTATTTGTGACAAATTTGTCTAACATTCTAAAGGTAGAAATGGATGTTTGTTTACGACAAAATTTGTCTAACATTCTAAAGGTAAAGCTGTAAAGGATGCAGCCCATGGGGTCCAGTAACTAGAGATAAAAATCCACAAGGATTACTAATTACTCTGTAAAAATAAATAAATAAATAAAATGCTGATTTCCGCTTCACTGAGTGCTCTGTTGTTGGTGGTGGTGGTGGATGTGGTGGTGGTGGTGGTGGTGGTGGTGGTGGTGGTGGTGGTGGTGCTGCTGCTGCTGCTGCTGCTGCTGCTGCTGTTGCTGCTGCTGTTGCTGTTGTTGTTTTGAGGCACTGTACATGTAATTATGCTGGAGGATCTACTCAGTTTTCGAGAGTTTCCTTTTTGACTTATGTGACAGTAATCAGGATCCAGAATCAAGCCTGATGGGCTACAAGAGCGAAACAGCTCTCTCTCTCTCTCTCTCTCTCTCTTCTCTCTCTCTCTCTCTCTCTCTCTCTCTCTCTCTCTCTCTCTCTCTCTCTTGCTGGTCTTGATGATCTCCCTTTTAGAGCAACACTCTCTACAAGAGCGAAACAGCTCTCTCTCTCTCTCTCTCTCTCTCTCTCTCTCTCTCTCTCTCTCTCTCTCTTGCTGGTCTTGATGATCTCCCCTTTAGAGCAACACTCTCTACAAGAGCGAAACAGCTCTCTCTCTCTCTCTCTCTCTCTCTCTCTCTCTCTCTCTCTCTCTCTTGCTGGTCTTGATGATCTCCCTTTTAGAGCAACACTCTCTACAAGAGCGGAACAGCTCTCTCTCTCTCTCTCTCTCTCTCTCTCTCTCTCTCTCTCTCTCTTGCTGGTCTTGATGATCTCCCTTTTAGAGCAACACTCTCTACAAGAGCGAAACAGCTCTCTCTCTCTCTCTCTCTCTCTCTCTCTCTCTCTCTCTCTCTCTCTCTCTCTCTCTCTCTCTTGCTGGTCTTGATGATCTCCCCTTTAGAGCAACACTCTCTACAAGAGCGAAACAGCTCTCACTTGCTGGTCTTGATGACCTCCCCTTTGGAGCAACACTAAAACTAACGAGAGTACTCACGAGAGAATTTCTGCTCATACTCCTTCCCCTTCAACGCAGTTCTGACTTTCAGAGTTACATACTTTAACTGGAACAGATTTAGATGCTATCTGGAAAGTAAAGATATTTGAGCGAAGGTCTTATCATCAATCTATTTTTGTATGACCTGCATCCATTTGTGAACTCTTCAACCTTGTGGAGCAGTATCCAGTATTTTAAGCATGCCTTTCTTTTTAGGAGTAATTGTTAACCCACTTGGATTTTATCTTTAGTTACTAACCCTTATGAGCGGCGACTTTTACATTTTCGTCTTTTGAATTTCATAGACAATTTTTCTAGTCACCATGTTATTTCAAAGTGTTGATTTTCCCCTTCACTGAGTGCTCTTGTTTGTTTGTTTGTTTGGTTGGTTATCTATTTGTTTGTTTGTGTGTTTAATGTTTACAGACACAGTTCGTGTGTTCAGAAGGATTTTCAAGAGTTTTCTTTTCGCCTTTATTGCAGTGTTGGTCAGCCAGCAGATAACCGGCTTCCAGAAGCTTTCCAAGAGCGAAACGGCTCTTACTGGCTGGGCCTCCTGGCCTCGCCTGTGGAAGAAGAGCGAAACGGCTCTTACTGGCTGGGCCTCCTGGCCTCGCCTGTGGAAGAACAGCGAAACGGCTCTTACTGGCTGGGCCTCCTGGCCTCGCCTGTGGAGGAACAATAAAAGTAACGTGAGCATTCACCAAAGAAGGATTTCTTCTTCTGCCCTCCTCCTTGATTCGAAGTTTGTCTTTTTAAAATGTGTATTTGAAGTTTGCTCCACTCCCTTTTTTTTTCTTAAATAAATGCCTTTGGGCCAAAGTCTTATCTTCTCTCTCTCTCTCTCTCTCTCTCTCTCTCTCTCTCTCTCTCTCATGAACAAACTTGTAAATAGTGTATCATATCTTCATTGGAATATATGTGGCTCATTTTTTTTTTTTTAATAGATAATAGAGATTTTATTCAGTGAATTTCTCCCTCTCATTTTCTTTGTTTGGTGGAAGTGTTTGCAGAGTCGTTTCAGTCAAACATTTTCAAGACTATGAAATACTTGTAAAACCGGCCGTAAGATTTACAAGACAGGGACGGTGCTCAGGAGGATTGGTTTGTATGGTACATAAACGTCTTGTCTCACATGTGCACCAAGTGGATTGTGACAGTCTGTATACAATCTTACTTAGATTTGATAGAGACTTGTTTTGTTCTGATGAGTCTGTCTTACTTAAAGGCATATATGTACCTCCAGAAAATGCACCCTTCTATACATTGAATAGCTTTGACGGTGGTATTTCAATGTTGGAAGATTGCATTGCTAATAAACTGCTGTCCTTTGATAGCACTGAATCACTGGTTTGTGGTAATATGAATGCAAGAACTTCAAATACATCGCCAGAAATTATATACGATTGTGATATACAGACTAACTTCAATGAGACAGACAGTAAATATGAAAGATGTTCTTTACACAAGGTAAAAAAGTTGTATGGGAAAAAACTATTTAGCATGTGCGCTGAAACAGGATTTACAGTTTTAAATGGAGAATGTAATGGCGACCTTGAAGGTCGTTTTACATACATTTCATATTCAGGGAGCAGTATGAATGGCATCTATAGATTTTTCTTAGCTAAAGTGTGAAGAGATGACTCTTAATGTAATTGAAAGATGTGATTCTGATAACTCACCACTGATGTTGAGCATTGAAGTGCAAAATAATCAGTTTCATATCAGTTTTGTTCCTATCATAGATGATAGACAGTTTCTTGTTAAATTTTGCTAGAGCCAAGACTAAAGTCAACAATTCTATTTATTTACGACTTCACCAAATGTTCTAGATGAGTTAGATATCGCTGAAAATCTTATTTTAGTGGACGTGAACAAAGCACTGAATTTGTTTAGTGCAGCTGTTCAAGAGCAAGCGGAAATTATGAGGAAAAATATACCAACAAACAAGAAATTTGTAGAGAATGTTTTGCCAAGAATGCAGAGTAGCAAAGCGTAAACTGCGTAGATTATTTTGAAATTTTCTGAAAACAATGTATGAAAATGACAGAGTATTGTTCTGCATTGCGAGAAGGGAATACGAAATTTTAAATAAAAGAAAACAGAAAGAACACAATGATTCCCTTTTGAACGATCTTTTGTGTTCGGTAAAAAATCAGCAGTTATTCTGGAATACTATACACAAGATTTCTATAAAGAAAACACAACCTGCAAACAACATTCCGGTGCATTATCAATAAAATGAAAAATTAGTTGACTTCACAGAGACTTCGAGCTAAGATCTTGTCCTTTACAGGCCTCTCGCTAGTAGGTCATTAATCTCGCTATTTACCGGGGCAAGGCGCTTCAAATGCTGTGGGATTGAGAGACTATGATGACACGTTGATAGATTTGTCCCAATCCACAAAAAGAAGAAATCAGGGAAAGATAACGTCTGTTTTTTCTATTGCAAAGAGAGTTACCTTTTCTCGGTTTATGGGTCGAGCAAAGAGATCTAGATGGTCCAATGTTTGAAGCAAAATACACGCCAGGATGAACGATCGAGTTATTGACTGCCTGCAGTCAAGGGGAGCCGTTTTCCTGACATGCTTTAATATTTTCTCTCTGAGTGTACTGTTCATCTGACCGCTGGAGCAAACTGCATTTTCTCTCTGAGTGTACTGTTCATCTGACTGCTGGAGCAGACTGCATTTTCTCTCTGAGTGTACCGTTCATCTGACTGCTGGAGCAAACTGCATTTTCTCTCTGAGTGTACTGTTCATCTGACTGCTGGAGCAAACTGCATTTTCTCTCTGAGTGTACTGTTCATCTGACTGCTGGAGCAGACTGCTTCGAGCTGAGTGTACTGTTCATCTGACTGCTGGAGCAGACTGCATGTTCTCTCTGAGTGTACTGTTCATCTTACTGCTGGAGCAAACTGCATTTTCTGAGTGTACTGTTCATCTGACTGCTGGAGCAGACTGCATTTTCTCTCTGAGTGTACTGTTCATCTGACTGCTGAAACAAACTGCTTTGGGCTGAGTGTATTGTTCATCTGACTGCTGGAACAGACTGCATTTTCTCTCTGAGTGTACTGTTCATATGACTGCTGGAGCAAACTGCTTTGGGCTGAGTGTACTGTTCATCTGACTGCTGGAGCAAACTGCATTTTCTCTCTGAGTGTACCGTTCATCTGACTGCTGGAGCAAACTGCATTTTCTCTCTGAGTGTACTGTTCATCTGACCGCTGGAGCAAACTGCTCCAGGCGCACCTACCAGCGGTATATCTGTCTTTGGCCCCAATGCATGGTCCAACTCTCTACCCCTGTCTCTTAGGAAAACAAACTGCTTCTCAACTTTCAAACGGCATCTGAAAACCTACCTCTTTCAAACTCATCTATCCTGAGAAACTGAAAAATGTGCAAGTCCTACCTACTTAGATTTATTCTCCTACCTGTATGTTTCTAGACCAGTAATGTGCGTGCGTGCGTGCTTGCGTGCGTGCGTGCGTGCGTGCGTGCGTGTGTGTGTGTGTGTGTGTGTGTGTGTGAAGGAAAGGAGTGGTTTTAGAGGATTTATGAGAGGGTTACTTTTTGTGAAATTTCTTATGTAATTTGTTTTTAATTATCATTATTATAATATACAATGTCTTAATTGTGAACGTAATGTGATTTGTTTCAGTATTGGATACCTCGAGGCTTTGAGGTTTTTTGTTTTTATTTCAATGTACATGACTTCAATATCCTATTTTAACTGTTTGCTCGTTTTTGAAACATAAAGCGCTGTTGAGCATTTTTAACTTCAATATCCTATTTTAACTGTTTGCTCGTTTTTGAAACATAAAGCGCTGTTGAGCATTTTTATGGAATATGCGCAATAGAAAAAACATTGTTATTATTATTATCATCGTTATTATTATGATTATCATACTTACTATTATTATTACTATCTGTCCCAGGAAAACGGCGGGATCACCAAGGCTGAAAGCCAGCTCAATCACAGCTTACCTCCCTTTCCGAACATTGTTCAGTCTCTCCTAATGTTGGCTCGTTACTCCATGCCCTGCACCCGGCAAAACCTATTACTTTCATTAGTGAAAACGATGTTAACAGGATGGTCTCCCTGCGAAATTCTTGTTTAAAACAATAATTACCATTAACTTTTCTTCTCACCCTCACACTTTTGATTTGTCGTCTGCTCTGTAGTTTCTTTCCCTTCATGTGTGTGTGTGTGTGTGTGTGAGAGAGAGAGAGAGAGAGAGAGAGAGAGAGAGAGAGAGAGAGAGAGAGCGAGAGAGAGAGAGAGAGAGAGAGAGAGAGAGAGAGAGAGAGAGAGAGAGAGAGATCAAACGGTAGTGTAAAATTCGTAGTAGTTGTAGTAGCAACAGTGACAGTGGAATCACCAGCAGCAGTAATTTTATTGTATGTCTTCTCACAAATGTGTGTATTATTGCGTGTATTTGCGCGCGCGCGCGCATGTGTGTGTATGTGTGTGTTTGTGTGGTGTGTGTGTGTGTGCGCGCGCGCGCGCGCGCGCCGCGCAAGCTAGCAAGCAATGGGATGCGTGTGTGTGCATGTGTGTGTGATATCTGTATGTGTGTGTCTTCATGTGCGCATGCGCAGACCACCATATCGACATAGCTCCAGTCTCATCGTAATCACAACACACACACACACACACACACACACACACACACACACACACACACACACACACACACACACACACACACACACTCCTCCTCCTCCCTCTCCTCCTTCTCTTCCTCCCCTCCTCCTCCTCCTACTCCTCCTCCACCTCCTCTTCCTTCTCCTCCTCCTCCTCCTGCTCCTCCTCTTCCAATCCCTTCACACGGGAGTCGTGCTCAGGCTGTCCACCGCCGGCATCGGTGAAACACACGTCACAGCCCCCAGGCCGGAATCCACGGAGCGCAGTTCCGGGACCTTGGCCGAGCGGCGGTGGAGGTGCTTCTTCACCCTGAACACCAGGGCCCTCAGCTGCAGGGAGAGCGTGCGGAAGTCCAGGACGACGATGCTGACGACGACGACGATGATGACGGAGATGCCGAGAACCCCAATGGCCACGGCTGAAGGGCGGTGGTCTGGCACCGAGATGAACTGGCGTTTGAATCTGGGGGGAGGGACAACACAAGGGAACAGGGTTTGGGTGGTTACTGAAAGTAAGCGTCTTGTACTCCCAGTTCTTATAGAACAGGGAGTACTTTGCAATGGGAACGAAGAAATGCTCTGTGTGTGTGTCTGTCTGTCTGTCTGTCTGTCTGTCTGTCTGTCTGTCTGTGTGTCTGTCTGTCTGTGGTCAAAATGTGTTCCACTCGCTCCAAACAGAACTTCTGGGTCGATCTTTCTGAAAATGTGTACGTTTGTTTCATTATGGGTCACGGATGATGCCCGATGTTTTATTTTACCAGAACAGCCGTTGCTAACGGCTATAACGGCCCAAAAAGGTTTTTGTTCTGTATGGAATATCTCAGCAAGTACTTGTATTCAAGATAAACTAGGAGTACGTTTATATGCTTTGTATCTTTCTTTTTTCTTTTTTTCTTTTTCTTTTTCTTTTCTGTCTGCCCATCTTCTGTGCCATCTCTGTGGCATTGCATCAACGCCGCTCACTCCGATTGTGTGTGTGTGTGTGTGTGTGTGTGTGTGTGTGTGTGTGTGTGTGTGTGTGTGTGTGTGTGTTATGTATGTGTGTGCGTGTGCATGTGTGTGTGAACCCCTCCCCATTCACTGTGAGTCTAGATTGCCCTGTCCCCCTTCCCCTAACATGAATAAATAAACTATTAAGACGATTCTGTCTGTCTGTCTCTCTCTGTCTCTGTCTCTGTCTCTGTCTCTCTCTCTCTCTCTCTCTCTCTCTCTCTCTCTCTCTCTCTCTCTCTCTCTCCCTTGGGCGAGAGTTGGAGATGAATAGAAATATAAAAAAGTAAAGAATCAAATGAAATTAAATGAGATTTTTTTTTAAATACCCTTTCGCGATGTCCTGACGCTTAAGGCCCGGTCCCACTGGCCAATGGACACAAAACGTATGCAAAAAGGACACAGCGGACGAGCACATTTTCGGGGTTGGCTCCATCCGTTTTCATCCGCTCCAGAAATGGACAAAACTGGTGAAAATTTGCGAAAACAGAACGGAAAAGAACGGACGTGGGTAGTATGTAGCGGGGATGTTAAACGGATGTTCATCGGAAGCCTAGCGGAT